>OY759243.1:11427821-11955321 GCA_963662185.1 Eilema griseolum
TAAAGTTGTACATTACTTTTTGGCTACTGTATTTCAGTGAGAGAGGGGTCATCCTTTATTCTAATAAACTTAATATCAGCACAGAATGGAATAATAGTACTACGTAATATCAGTTAAAATCTCTCCATTCAAATAACGGTTTAACATAATCATTGCAAAAAATATTTTTCGTCTACTAATTAATTTCAACCTAGATTAACTACATATTAAAGTAACGAGTCATGTATATTGAAATTATGATGGAAATCCATCTAAATACATGGCAACCTGACCATGGATAATGTTGTATATAAAAGCATGCTCGCCTAAAAAAATATATGGCAAAGCACGGACTAAACAATATGGCGGGGATATCCGTGAGAATTCCCGCACAAAAAAAAGGATCATCATAATTATTTGACAATCGATAAAAGAGGTAAAAATCTTATAACTGACTTAGCAAGTTAGTGCCTATTGCGTAAACATTTGAGTTAGAATAGTCTTGAATTTCACTGCATGACATCGAATACACTGAATTTTAGTACGAAAGCATAATTTGAATTGTCAGATATGTGAATGTGTGGTATAACAAAATTTGCAAAGGGAATACTCATGATAAAAATGTTAATTGATAATTTATTGGAACGAAGCGAGAGTGTTATGTTTATTCAACTTTGCTAACCGTTTTCCATATTAGCCATTGAAACAATTTTAGCAGTAACCATCTGTTTCAACGGTAAATATAAAACAATTTCTTTAGTATGCTCTCACGCCATGACTAATAAAATGAATAAAACTTATACTAATCTCAGGTTGCTGAGCACAACTGAAAAGAAACAATAGATGACGCAGTTATTTATTTGATTTGTGCTCGAAAATGTGAAAATATGTCAATAGCGTGCACTAGAGAACTCAAAACATGCATTATACTTATACACATAATAGAGAAACAAAAATACCCTGTGTCGTAATTTTGATTGCTCAAAACCTCACCGATTTGCAATCCTTTTCTTCTATTAGTTAGCCTTGTATGTACCGGCTGGATTTACATGCAACTCACCTACCGCTAAAAATAAATGAAGCACTGAAATGTAAGCACGATCACCACTACTGACGAACTGCACCAAATTGGATAATTCATTTTCACTTTGTGTTCGTCATTGTCAGGACAATGATTTGATGTTTTTTGGAAAACGTAAGTTCGGTCTATGCACAATGAGCTAGAGCAGATTTAATTACGAATAGTGATGTGATGGAAGAAGAACATTTTAAAATGGGAATGTTTTCAGATCATGTATTTTCATATTATGTTCGTCTTATCATATAATAATGATAATTTATTTCATTATATACACGGAAGTTATCGAAATTTAAATATATATAAAAAAGAATATATATCTAAATAATCCTGCATGTTCAGGCGTCAAAGAATTCCTCCCCATCGATGTCAACCGGGAAGGTAAATATTTTCAAAAAAATGAAAATATAAATAAACACTTTTCACCCAAAAGAGTATGAAATATGAAAAATATGAGGTAGGTCACGGTGGCATTTCCGCCCAATTGAGCATTCCGACTGGGGAAAAACCTCGAGGATACCGTGGATATAATATCTTCGAGTTGTGTTCCCAGCGGTGAGTAGGGTAGCCAGAGCTCACTGGAGAATTTTTGCTGTCAGTGGAAAGACTAAAGGCTTGTCCTGCTTTGTCTTCTACACTGAAGGCACAGAAACTCTGTGCTTTCAGGGTCGGCAGCGCGAGTGTGGCTCCTCTGGTGTCACACACGTCCATAGGCCACGATAACCACTTTCCAACCTAAGTGGTATAAAAAAAATAAGTTGTTTCTCACATTTCAATTATTTTAAAGTAGTTATCTATAATTTTATCTTCATTTGCTGTCACTATCTAATCAATTCACAAAATAACCTGTATAATCGCGCCCAAGTAACTACTGTAACTGTCATTTTTATGTGAATATCATAGTTAAGATTGACATTATCACTTTATTTGTCCATTGTAGCTGCTTATATACATCGATCTCCCGCATATTGCCTTGTGTTTGTACAAGCGAAATCTGTTGCTATTTCATAAGTGTCGAATTGTAGCTTGTAGCATCGCCAGCAGATCAAAAAAATATAATTAGTGAACTCTTATTGACAACAGTTGACATTTACCTCGAATAAAATTGTTTTGAACTGTGCAAAAAGTGGTGTGTTTTGTGTCTCATCCAAGGCATCATTATCTACTGATTTTGAAGGTATTGTATGTTTGAAGATCTATGTGTATATATAGAACTTTTGTCTGGAGTACATATATTGTATTAAATCTACACTTTCATGTACACTAGACTTTGCCTCTCGTATTGCAATTCCTCTGTGCACTCCCGGGTTTGCTGGAAGAGAACTAAACTTTGAGTTAAGCTCGCTTTTGTTCATTACATCTCATCTTTTTGTATAAATGTCATTTATGTGTACAATAATGTAAAATAAACATTTTTATCAGAGTTTCCAAAAAAGAAATCTACAGTACGTAAATATTATTATACAATGTTAAATGCGATTTTTTCACCGTTTACACTTCCGACATTACTTTATCACGAATCGCTAAATTTGCACTTCCAAAAGTAACCTTGTTCATATAGATAAAGTTAATCAATAAATTTTGCAGTTGATTCTAATACGTATTGATTGACAAAATAATATTTTTCGATTACTGATCTTGAACTTAGTATATCGTAAATCTCTAAGAACTGCCTTTTGGTAGTTACGGTACCTACTAAGCTATTAAAACATTGAATAGACTTTAAACTAAAAAATGCGTAACGAGCTATGGAGCGATTTATGCTCGGAGTTCCATGGAAGGATAAAATCCGTATCGAGGTCATCCGACAAAGAACAAAAGTTACCGACCTAACTCGCAGAACAAGCCGCAATGACAATAGGTTAGTGACTTAAACAGACTGCCCTATAGTGGAAACCTTAAATCTCTTAACGTAAGTCCATCCAATTGAACAATGTCATGTAAAATGTAATTACAGGGATGCAAAAGGTAGAGCACCATTGAGGGTGTAGTGTAGTGCATATTTGGAAAGATATCTGTATACCTATGATGTAAACTATGATCGACGATTGAATGCTTCATTTTTTTATAAATTTATTTATTAAGAAACAAACAGTCATTTACAATTACATTTCAATAAACAGCACTTTATAAATATAAACTGTTTCCTACATTTTTTTATTTATTTTTCACCTATCGTTAAGTACCTGTGTATTCTGTTTCCGGCGGTGAGTAGGGTAGCCAGAGCTCACTGGAGAGATTTTGTACTGTCAGTGGGAAGACCAAAAGCTTATCCTGCTTTATCTTTTACACTGATGGCACAGAAACTCTTGTCTTTACAGGGTTGGCAGCGCGAATGTGACTCCTTTTGCGTTGCACACGTCCATAGGCCACGGTAACCACTTTCCATCAGGTGAGCCGTGTGCTTGTCTGCCAACCAAGTGGTATAAATATAAAAACCTATACTTAAGCATATAAAAAATTATGATTAGCTATCATCAAAATAAATATTACACTCAATAATAATTATTATTTAGAAAGACACTCCATGACTAGTAGTCCATATACCAAAAGGATAAGGTTATACAAGCAGAGTTATATTAACACCCACATTTAAATATTTTATCAACTGTTTTCGGGATCACAAATAGCTAGTAGTAGGCGAGCCTACTGGCGTGTGATCAGTAAATCGATATAATAACGTCCTCAAGACTTGATAAAAGGACAGTCTTACTATACATTATCCGACGCATGTGAATGACCAGACTCACTGCTGGCGCCGAGAGCAATTTACGAATCCGATACATATTTAAATTCGAAGACATATAGGTATATTCGTATCTGTAAAGGTTCTTATTGCCTTTAGATGCAAATCGATTAAGATACAGTTTCGTTTACATTATACTTACTGCACATTCTTATATTTTTAGGGTCCCGTACCTCAAAAGGAAAAAAACAGAACCCTTATAGGATCACTTCGTTGTCCGTTTGTTTGTCTGTGTGTTAAGACCTTTTTCTCAGGAATGCGTGGGGGTATCAAGTTGAAATTCATACCGCATGCTTAGTCTATAACGTCTTGAAATTGTACAAAAATCAAAGTATATTACGGTTAATGTACCTTAAGTTACGGAACCGTCGGTGTGCGAGTCCGACTCGCACTTAACAGCTTTTATTTATTATATCATCATCATATACGTAGGTATTGTAAAAGTAAAAATAATAAGGTCATATTATTTTTATACAGGGTGTATTTTTGAAACGGGGCAGCAAGGGCAAGAACCTTAACCGTTGCAGTTACAGCAAAGCGTTCTTAAAAGACCTTCCCTAACTTTTTGGGACATTTTGAACTGCATTCACAGTGGTGGCGCCAGTAGTAGTAAATTCAAATCGTCTCAATTGGTTGACGCTGAGCACACGCTCCCTATACCCATCTCCCTCCCGCACTACCTCTAAAGTGAGATAACAATAGTTTCGCCCCGCCAATGGTTGAAATAGCCGCATATTCACTTCGCATCGAACTAGAATAAACAATGGCGGCAGCGCACGCGACTCTCAGAAATTAATAATGTTTGTTGGATTTTAACCGCTTTCATAGACCTTTACCGATCGGATTGTGCCTCTCGTGTGTCCCTCAAGTGATTTAGTGATGTGGGCAGCAGCTCCTGAGCCAGGAAGAGAAGACCGGTGCACCGGCCCAGCCAGCACGTGGCTTCGTAAAGGTTAGTGCATCCTCTCCTAATTTCTCGGGTTGCATTCAATGCCTAAACCACCTCCGCGGCAACCCGATCACCTATCTTGTTTGTTGTGTAAGGTGTCATATGAAACATTTAGCTTCACCCCCCGCAAAATACAGTCCACTAGCTCAGGTGGCATGAGAATCGCGCCACCATTCTTTTTGGTCCTGATCGAGCCGGATCCTTAGTCGTAGCTCGCATTTTGTTATTTATTCCATGGGGAATAAACGCACCGCACCTAAATACCTAGTTATTTTAGTAGAAAACCCCGCATCTAGGCATATAGGTTTGGATCTTAGGTATTCTAGACACCCTAGTGCATAGGCACAGTGTAATACCTAACGCATTTGGCTTTTGTTTTATTTGTTTCAATTTCTAAGCCATCCGTTCGCCGCTAGCTCGCATCGTATTTACCTAATACCTACGTGAGTAGGTACGCGGTTACACCTCGCTCGCATTTCATTCAAATTCATACGAAAGTATTTTAATTTGAATAGATATTACGCAATACTTAATCCCTGAAATAATAGTTGAACCTAGACAGCGATCTAGCTCGCGTAGGTACGATCGGGTTGTTGCTATGCGCGTTTGTTCAAGCTTGCACGCGCAGTCATAAGTACCTACCTACCTACGGATATCGCTCGCGCCGCGTCGCTGCTCTGTACCGCTAAGATTAAGTCATTTCATTTGTTGTTTACCGCACTTTAGTTTGATATTTATTTGTAAAAATGCCCCCAAAGGTTGGTAGAACCGATAGTAAAGTTCAATTGAAACTTTTATACGCTAAAAGAGAAATGATTTACTCTCGCGTACAATCGATTTGTGATAATGCCCTTAAAACCTCTGATTTGGCTATTAGAGATTCGTTCTTGTGTTCTATAGAAAACTTGGATAGTTTACGCGCGGATTTCGAATCCTTAGTACATGACATCAACGTTTTAGAGTTAAATTTAAATCCCGATTACTCAGTGAGTTATCAGGCCTTCTCGTCGTTTGACGATTTGTATTGTCGTATCAAACGCGTCGCTAGGAGTTTGGAGAAACCGTCTGACCGACCCAATCCCACTCGCGACCGACCTAAGTTGCCACCAATTCAGATACCCGAATTTGATGGTAACATCCGCAATTGGTGTTTATTTATAGATAGTTTTGAGAATACAATAGATAAGAACGATTCGTTGACAGATCACGAAAAATTGCATTATCTCGTTGAAAAATTAACTGGTAAAGCTATAACCGTTTGCGCTGGAATTACGTTTAGTGCCGAAAATTATAATTTAATTTTAAATACTTTGAAAGCTAAGTATGAGGATAAAAGATCGGTAGCTAATGCATATTTGGATCAGATGTTTGATTTGAAAGCCATTACGGCATGTAACGATCAAAACTTAGAGAAGTTTCTAGATACTTTCGCATCATCTGTTCGCGCCGTAAAGAACCTAAAGATCGATGACCTCTGCGACTTCTTATTTTTGTATATGGGTTTAAAGAAATTAGATTCCGAAACCATTCGTTTATTTGAGTCGGATCATCGCGACAATAAAATTCCTAAGTAAGTAAGTAAGAAAGTTTTGTTCGCGAGCATATAAAAATATTGCAACGCTCTTCATCGAAACATGAAGGCGCGAAGAAAGTTGTTAGTTCCGAACGCAAAATAGATGCGTCATCGAAGTCACTGAAGTCAACTCATACTTATGTTAATACCGCACCAGCACATGTACAATCACCTGTTTGCTCTTTGTGTAATGCTCATCATTCGCAATTGTACAAGTGTCCGGGTTTCCTAAAATTATCGCCTAGTGATCGTTATAAATTTGTTCGCGCTAATAATTTTTGTTTTAATTGTCTCGGTACTAAACACCGCGTTGTTTTATGTAATAGTAGCAATAGTTGTCGCAAATGTCCAGCGAGACACCACACTTTACTTCATTTCGAAAATAGTAATGCCGCATCCAATGTGAGCACAGTTGGTTCGTCGAGCGGTGGCACACGGCGGCCTGCGCCACAGCCGCAGCCCGCGCTCGCGCGCGCTCCGGCCCGCCCGGAGACCGCTGCGAATGACATCACCTTGTGTTCGTTGTCCGCTAATGCTGCGCTCACTACTGTCGTCCTCGCGACTGCTCGCGTCATTATTGTTGATGCATTAGGTAAACCGCACATTGTTCGAGCGCTATTAGATGGCGCTTCGCAAAGTAATTTTATTACTCAAGATTGTTGTCAACGTCTTGGTTTCAATGTTAATAAGCGTTCAACCCGCTCAGTGGTGAAGGGTTTTGGAGGTTTACAGTCAGCTGTTCATGGCACCGTTAAAACAAGGTTTGGATCTCGTTTTAATAATAATATTTGGTTTGACATGTGGTGTCGCATGGGCCAGCGTGCGCGAGTGGACTGTATTGCGGAGAAGCAGCTAACTGTTCCATTGACGCTTTACACACAAGAGACAGGTGGTCGGGTTGCCGCGGGAGTGATCCAAGCAATGAATGCAACCCGAGAAATTAGGAGAGGATGCACTAACCTTCACGACACACGTGTTTTCATCGCAGCCGGTACACGGATCTTCTCTTCCTTGCTCAGGAGCTGCCGTCAGCATCACTAGATCACTTGAGGAACACACGAGAGGCACAATCCGATCGGTAAAGGTCTATGAAGCGGTAAAATGTAACAAATATTAATCATTTTTGAGAGACGCGAGCGCGGTCCGTCATCACGCTGGCTAGTTCAAAGCGAGACTGAGTGTCTATATTTCACAAATGGCGGACGGAAGCCATATCTATGATTAGTGCGGGAGAGGAGACGGGTATAAAAGGAGTGTGTTTCCGTGTCAAAAATACAGTTTCCACTTCGGCGCAACCATTCCCCCCGGCTTGAAGGGTTACCTTCGAAACGACAAATGCGAAACAAATCTAAAGTCTAATCTAAATCTAGGTTTGGGAAATAACAACTAAAATATAAACCTAGATTGGAGCTCGTGCCTACTGCTGGCTAGGCAGCGGGCAGAGGCGAACAAACAACACAACGCAACAGTCTCGACCAAGACGAGACGCGATTAGCCAACAACAAAATAAGGGTCTCTTCACGTGGGACCGATACAACAAGCGAGTGCTTCTTCTCCTCGGGTGGTTCGGAAACCGTAGTGGGATTGAATTGACTAACTGGCCACCCATCTAACGCGGCATGAATCCAGGACGGTCCACCAAACCACAACGGGTGATCCAAAATTTGCGAAGGAAGCAATCCACGAGAGAGACAATCGGCTGGGTTGTCGGTGCCAGCAACGTGAAAGAGATTATGTGGCGCCAATTCAGATTGAATTTTGCCACTCTATTAGCGACGAATGTGTCCCAACGATGGGGCGAAGAGTGGGCCCAACACAAAGCGACTGTTGAGTCCTAAAAGCTAAAATTCTACTAATATTAATGCGAAAATTTACAATTATGTCAAATAAATTACCTTAAAGATTCCGACCACAATACAAAATGTCATTAAGCGACACGGAAGTGCTAGTCTTAGCACTGCCATCCAAAACTACGCGGAGTTTTAGTAGTAAGCTTATCTTCTCTAATAACTCCGCGGTGCGGGATAATGTACGAAGGCTGGGTCCCGCCAGTGTCCGCAGGCGCAGGTGAGATGTAACCTTTATCTAAATATTCGTTAACAACCTCATCATAGGCCCGCTTCGACTTTGGGGACGCCTGCATCTTTCGTTCCAAACAAAGAAAGCGTTTTTCAGCGGATACACGGGAGCCACCGAGCGAAAACTTGCGGATGGTAGACTCCAGTGGCGGCTCGACGGTGCAACAGAACGAAGCAGTCGAGTGACTAAAACTATCCATAGAAGCGGGTGCGGAACCAATTATAACAAAACCAAGAACTGTTTCCAGTGCGTGCGGAGCGGGGTACGTCGGTCCCCCTTGAACCTTACGTGATAACTGGAGGTGCGGGAGAATCGAAGCGCCGATCAATATATCGACGACTCCAGGAACAGCGTAAGTCTCATCTGCTAAAGGCAAGTCTTTAAATTTCGTTAATAAAGACGTGTCAACCGGGACGGTAGGCAACTGTTCAGCTATTCTATCTATAACGAGCGAATCCATGTCAAACCAAATATTATTATTAAAACGAGATCTAAACCTTGTTTTAACGGTGCCACGAACAGCTGACTGTAAGCTTCCAAAACCCTTCACCACTGAGCGGGTTGAACGCTTATCAACATTGAAACCAAGACGCCGACAACAATCTTGAGCAATAAAATTACTTTGCGAAGCGCCATCTAACAGCGCTCGAACAATGCGCGGCTTACCCAATGCATCAACAATAACAACGCGAGCGGTCGCAAGACACACAGTAGTGAGTGCAGCACTAGCGGAGAACGAACACAAGGTGACGTCATCAGCGGCGGTCACCGGGCGGGCCGGAGCGCGCGCGAGCGCGGGCTGCGGCTGCGGCGCAGGCTGCCGTGTGTCACCGCTCGACGAGCCAACCGTGCTCACATTGGATGCGGCATTACTATTCTCAAAATGAAGCAAAGTGTGGTGTCTCGCTTGACATTTGCGACAACTATTTCTACTATTACATAAAACAACGCGGTGTTTAGTACCGAGACAATTAAAACAAAAATTATTAGCGCGAACAAATTTATAACGATCACTAGGCGACAATTTTAGGAAACCAGGACACTTGTACAGTTGCGAATGATGAGTACTACACAAAGAGCAAACAGATGATTGTACACGTGCTGGTGCGGTATTAACATAAGTATGGGTTGACCTCGGTGACCTCGATGAGGCATCTATTTTGCGTTCAGAAGTAACAACCTTCTTCGCGCCTTCATGTTTCGATGAAGAGCGTTGCAATACCTTTATATGCTCGCGAACAAAACTTTCTAAGTCTTCGAACTTAGGAATTTTACTGCCGCGATGATCCGACTCAAACAAACGAATGGTTTCGGAATCTAATTTCTTTAAACCCATATACAAAAATACGAAGTCGCAGAGGTCATCAATCTTTAGGTTCTTTACAGCGCGAACAGCTGACGCGAAAGTATCTAGAAATTTCTCTAAGTTTTGATCGTTACATGCCGCAATAGATTTCAAATCAAACATCTGATCTAAATAGGCCTATTTAGATCAGATGTTTGATTTGAAATCTATTGCGGCATGTAACGATCAAAACTTAGAGAAATTTCTAGATACTTTCGCGTCAGCTGTTCGCGCTGTAAAGAACCTAAAGATTGATGACCTCTGCGACTTCGTATTTTTGTATATGGGTTTAAAGAAATTAGATTCCGAAACCATTCGTTTGTTTGAGTCGGATCATCGCGGCAGTAAAATTCCTAAGTTCGAAGACTTAGAAAGTTTTGTTCGCGAGCATATAAAGGTATTGCAACGCTCTTCATCGAAACATGAAGGCGCGAAGAAGGTTGTTACTTCTGAACGCAAAATAGATGCCTCATCGAGGTCACCGAGGTCAACCCATACTTATGTTAATACCGCACCAGCACGTGTACAATCATCTGTTTGCTCTTTGTGTAGTACTCATCATTCGCAACTGTACAAGTGTCCTGGTTTCCTAAAATTGTCGCCTAGTGATCGTTATAAATTTGTTTGCGCTAATAATTTTTGTTTTAATTGTCTCGGTACTAAACACCGCGTTGTTTTATGTAATAGTAGAAATAGTTGTCGCAAATGTCAAGCGAGACACCACACTTTGCTTCATTTTGAGAATAGTAATGCCGCATCCAATGTGAGCACGGTTGGCTCGTCGAGCGGTGACACACGGCAGCCTGCGCCGCAGCCGCAGCCCGCGCTCGCGCGCGCTCCGGCCCGCCCGGTGACCGCCGCTGATGACGTCACCTTGTGTTCGTTCTCCGCTAGTGCTGCACTCACTACTGTGTGTCTTGCGACCGCTCGCGTTGTTATTGTTGATGCATTGGGTAAGCCGCGCATTGTTCGAGCGCTGTTAGATGGCGCTTCGCAAAGTAATTTTATTGCTCAAGATTGTTGTCGGCGTCTTGGTTTCAATGTTGATAAGCGTTCAACCCGCTCAGTGGTGAAGGGTTTTGGAAGCTTACAGTCAGCTGTTCGTGGCACCGTTAAAACAAGGTTTAGATCTCGTTTTAATAATAATATTTGGTTTGACATGGATTCGCTCGTTATAGATAGAATAGCTGAACAGTTGCCTACCGTCCCGGTTGACACGTCTTTATTAACGAAATTTAAAGACTTGCCTTTAGCAGATGAGACTTACGCTGTTCCTGGAGTCGTCGATATATTGATCGGCGCTTCGATTCTCCCGCACCTCCAGTTATCACGTAAGGTTCAAGGGGGACCGACGTACCCCGCTCCGCACGCACTGGAAACAGTTCTTGGTTTTGTTATAATTGGTTCCGCACCCGCTTCTATGGATAGTTTTAGTCACTCGACTGCTTCGTTCTGTTGCACCGTCGAGCCGCCACTGGAGTCTACCATCCGCAAGTTTTCGCTCGGTGGCTCCCGTGTATCCGCTGAAAAACGCTTTCTTTGTTTGGAACGAAAGATGCAGGCGTCCCCAAAGTCGAAGCGGGCCTATGATGAGGTTGTTAACGAATATTTAGATAAAGGTTACATCTCACCTGCGCCTGCGGACACTGGCGGGACCCAGCCTTCGTACATTATCCCGCACCGCGGAGTTATTAGAGAAGATAAGCTTACTACTAAAACTCCGCGTAGTTTTGGATGGCAGTGCTAAGACTAGCACTTCCGTGTCGCTTAATGACATTTTGTATTGTGGTCGGAATCTTTAAGGTAATTTATTTGACATAATTGTAAATTTTCGCATTAATATTAGTAGAATTTTAGCTTTTAGGACTCAACAGTCGCTTTGTGTTGGGCCCACTCTTCGCCCCATCGTTGGGACACATTCGTCGCTAATAGAGTGGCAAAATTCAATCTGAATTGGCGCCACATAATCTCTTTCACGTTGCTGGCACCGACAACCCAGCCGATTGTCTCTCTCGTGGATTGCTTCCTTCGCAAATTTTGGATCACCCGTTGTGGTTTGGTGGACCGTCCTGGATTCATGCCGCGTTAGATGGGTGGCCAGTTAGTCAATTCAATCCCACTACGGTTTCCGAACCACCCGAGGAGAAGAAGCACTCGCTTGTTGTATCGGTCCCACGTGAAGAGACCCTTATTTTGTTGTTGGCTAATCGCGTCTCGTCTTGGTCGAGACTGTTGCGTTGTGTTGTTTGTTCGCCTCTGCCCGCTGCCTAGCCAGCAGTAGGCACGAGCTCCAATCTAGGTTTATATTTTAGTTGTTATTTCCCAAACCTAGATTTAGATTAGACTTTAGATTTGTTTCGCATTTGTCGTTTCGAAGGTAACCCTTCAAGCCGGGGGGAATGGTTGCGCCGAAGTGGAAACTGTATTTTTGACACGGAAACACACTCCTTTTATACCCGTCTCCTCTCCCGCACTAATCATAGATATGGCTTCCGTCCGCCATTTGTGAAATATAGACACTCAGTCTCGCTTTGAACTAGCCAGCGTGATGACGGACCGCGCTCGCGTCTCTCAAAAATGATTAATATTTGTTACATTTTACCGCTTCATAGACCTTTACCGATCGGATTGTGCCTCTCGTGTGTTCCTCAAGTGATCTAGTGATGCTGACGGCAGCTCCTGAGCAAGGAAGAGAAGATCCGTGTACCGGCTGCGATGAAAACACGTGTGTCGTGAAGGTTAGTGCATCCTCTCCTAATTTCTCGGGTTGCATTCATTGCTTGGATCACTCCCGCGGCAACCCGACCACCTGTCTCTTGTGTGTAAAGCGTCAATGGAACAGTTAGCTGCTTCTCCGCAATACAGTCCACTCGCGCACGCTGGCCCATGCGACACCACATGTCAAACCAAATATTATTATTAAAACGAGATCCAAACCTTGTTTTAACGGTGCCATGAACAGCTGACTGTAAACCTCCAAAACCCTTCACCACTGAGCGGGTTGAACGCTTATTAACATTGAAACCAAGACGTTGACAACAATCTTGAGTAATAAAATTACTTTGCGAAGCGCCATCTAATAGCGCTCGAACAATGTGCGGTTTACCTAATGCATCAACAATAATGACGCGAGCAGTCGCGAGGACGACAGTAGTGAGCGCAGCATTAGCGGACAACGAACACAAGGTGATGTCATTCGCAGCGGTCTCCGGGCGGGCCGGAGCGCGCGCGAGCGCGGGCTGCGGCTGTGGCGCAGGCCGCCGTGTGCCACCGCTCGACGAACCAACTGTGCTCACATTGGATGCGGCATTACTATTTTCGAAATGAAGTAAAGTGTGGTGTCTCGCTGGACATTTGCGACAACTATTGCTACTATTACATAAAACAACGCGGTGTTTAGTACCGAGACAATTAAAACAAAAATTATTAGCGCGAACAAATTTATAACGATCACTAGGCGATAATTTTAGGAAACCCGGACACTTGTACAATTGCGAATGATGAGCATTACACAAAGAGCAAACAGGTGATTGTACATGTGCTGGTGCGGTATTAACATAAGTATGAGTTGACTTCAGTGACTTCGATGACGCATCTATTTTGCGTTCGGAACTAACAACTTTCTTCGCGCCTTCATGTTTCGATGAAGAGCGTTGCAATATTTTTATATGCTCGCGAACAAAACTTTCTTACTTACTTACGGCGCGAACAGATGATGCGAAAGTATCTAGAAACTTCTCTAAGTTTTGATCGTTACATGCCGTAATGGCTTTCAAATCAAACATCTGATCCAAATATGCATTAGCTACCGATCTTTTATCCTCATACTTAGCTTTCAAAGTATTTAAAATTAAATTATAATTTTCGGCACTAAACGTAATTCCAGCGCAAACGGTTATAGCTTTACCAGTTAATTTTTCAACGAGATAATGCAATTTTTCGTGATCTGTCAACGAATCGTTCTTATCTATTGTATTCTCAAAACTATCTATAAATAAACACCAATTGCGGATGTTACCATCAAATTCGGGTATCTGAATTGGTGGCAACTTAGGTCGGTCGCGAGTGGGATTGGGTCGGTCAGACGGTTTCTCCAAACTCCTAGCGACGCGTTTGATACGACAATACAAATCGTCAAACGACGAGAAGGCCTGATAACTCACTGAGTAATCGGGATTTAAATTTAACTCTAAAACGTTGATGTCATGTACTAAGGATTCGAAATCCGCGCGTAAACTATCCAAGTTTTCTATAGAACACAAGAACGAATCTCTAATAGCCAAATCAGAGGTTTTAAGGGCATTATCACAAATCGATTGTACGCGAGAGTAAATCATTTCTCTTTTAGCGTATAAAAGTTTCAATTGAACTTTACTATCGGTTCTACCAACCTTTGGGGGCATTTTTACAAATAAATATCAAACTAAAGTGCGGTAAACAACAAATGAAATGACTTAATCTTAGCGGTACAGAGCAGCGACGCGGCGCGAGCGATATCCGTAGGTAGGTAGGTACTTATGACTGCGCGTGCAAGCTTGAACAAACGCGCATAGCAACAACCCGATCGTACCTACGCGAGCTAGATCGCTGTCTAGGTTCAACTATTATTTCAGGGATTAAGTATTGCGTAATATCTATTCAAATTAAAATACTTTCGTATGAATTTGAATGAAATGCGAGCGAGGTGTAACCGCGTACCTACTCACGTAGGTATTAGGTAAATACGATGCGAGCTAGCGGCGAACGGATGGCTTAGAAATTGAAACAAATAAAACAAAAGCCAAATGCGTTAGGTATTACACTGTGCCTATGCACTAGGGTGTCTAGAATACCTAAGATCCAAACCTATATGCCTAGATGCGGGGTTTTCTACTAAAATAACTAGGTATTTAGGTGCGGTGCGTTTATTCCCCATGGAATAAATAACAAAATGCGAGCTACGACTAAGGATCCGGCTCGATCAGGACCAAAAAGAATGGTGGCGCGATTCTCATGCCACCTGAGCTAGTGGACTGTATTTTGCGGGGGGTGAAGCTAAATGTTTCATATGACACCTTACACAACAAACAAGATAGGTGATCGGGTTGCCGCGGAGGTGGTTTAGGCATTGAATGCAACCCGAGAAATTAGGAGAGGATGCACTAACCTTTACGAAGCCACGTGCTGGCTGGGCCGGTGCACCGGTCTTCTCTTCCTGGCTCAGGAGCTGCTGCCCACATCACTAAATCACTTGAGGGACACACGAGAGGCACAATCCGATCGGTAAAGGTCTATGAAAGCGGTTAAAATCCAACAAACATTATTAATTTCTGAGAGTCGCGTGCGCTGCCGCCATTGTTTATTCTAGTTCGATGCGAAGTGAATATGCGGCTATTTCAACCATTGGCGGGGCGAAACTATTGTTATCTCACTTTAGAGGTAGTGCGGGAGGGAGATGGGTATAGGGAGCGTGTGCTCAGCGTCAACCAATTGAGACGATTTGAATTTACTACTACTGGCGCCACCACTGTGAATGCAGTTCAAAATGTCCCAAAAAGTTAGGGAAGGTCTTTTAAGAACGCTTTGCTGTAACTGCAACGGTTAAGGTTCTTGCCCTTGCTGCCCCGTTTCAAAAATACACCCTGTATAAAAATAATATGACCTTATTATTTTTACTTTTACAATACCTACGTATATGATGATGATATAATAAATAAAAGCTGTTAAGTGCGAGTCGGACTCGCACACCGACGGTTCCGTAACTTAAGGTACATTAACCGTAATATACTTTGATTTTTGTACAATTTCAAGACGTTATAGACTAAGCATGCGGTATGAATTTCAACTTGATACCCCCACGCATTCCTGAGAAAAAGGTCTTAACACACAGACAAACAAACGGACAACGAAGTGATCCTATAAGGGTTCTGTTTTTTTCCTTTTGAGGTACGGGACCCTAAAAATATAAGAATGTGCAGTAAGTATAATGTAAACGAAACTGTATCTTACGCGAGGACTTATCACTATATCATTACTTAAGGAACACACGAGAGGCACAATCCGATCGGTAAAGGTCTATGAAGCGGTAAAATGTAACAAATATTAATCATTTTTGAGAGACGCGAGCGCGGTCCGTCATCACGCTGGCTAGTTCAAAGCGAGACTGAGTGTCTATATTTCACAAATGGCGGACGGAAGCCATATCTATGATTAGTGCGGGAGAGGAGACGGGTATAAAAGGAGTGTGTTTCCGTGTCAAAAATACAGTTTCCACTTCGGCGCAACCATTCCCCCCGGCTTGAAGGGTTACCTTCGAAACGACAAATGCGAAACAAATCTAAAGTCTAATCTAAATCTAGGTTTGGGAAATAACAACTAAAATATATATAAACAGTCGTCTTGCATGGAGCTTCATCGCCAAAAGCTGTTTCAAGCCGAGCGATGCTCTGTTGAGCCGTCAAATTACACTTAAAATCGTAGAAAATCATACTACGAAAATTTTCCCGAGTTAAATCCATGTTGATGCAGACACACAATTTTTTAAATGGCGCCACACGGTAAAAACAAAAGACAGTCAGATGAAACAAACTGTATTCTACAGCCAAAGAGTTCTATTTTCAAATGTTGTAATAAATTTTTAAATATTGTTTATGTAAGTGGCCAGTTCCGGAAACTTTTAGTGTAACCTATGTATTACGTAAAATGGTCATTAATGCATCCTTGAGCTCTTGAACACTGGCGTACGTCGTCTTATACACCTCGTTTTTCACGAAGCCCCATAAAAAAAAAATCAAGTGGTGTTAGATCGGGGCTACGAGGTGGCCACTGTGTTGGACCATGTGTACCTATCCACTGTGTACCGAATAGGCGGCGTGATCTCTGCTTATTTTTCCTCTTAGCCATCTGCAAAAAGTAAGCCTTCGAACATCATCACCCGGATGTAACACTTGAACTATGCGCCCATATCGATAGCACTTGTAGCCGTATTTCTTCCATATCTTTATCACAAGGGAGTGGGATACACCTACTTCAAGGGCGACTTGCCTGGACGATACCTCTGGATATGCTTCGACATAAGTCAGAACCGCAATCTCCGTGTCCATGTCCACACGAGGCTGCCGCTTTCTTTTGAAAGAACCCTGCAATTCCAGGATTTTCAAAAGATTTGTAATAACCTTTCTTGTTGGCACATGCCGCAACGGATACTTATTGCGGTACCACACTAATGCAGCTCCCGCATTTCGATTATTGACAAAATACGCTTCTAATAAGTCATTTTTTTCACGATTAGAAGACATTTTAGCGAAAATCCTTAATTAATAACTCATATGAAGTTTCTCAGCTGAAACTAAGTATAATACACAGATTTTCGAATCAAATTCGAAATTTGAGGGTAAAAATTCTTTTTATTTACTTTACAGTCAATTCTACCCACTTCCTGGCCATAACAAAAAGTTAGACCATCGTAGAAATTTGTTTCTGTTGCCGAAATGTATGGGAAACGTTTTTGGCGATTTCTGTCTTTCCTAGTACTGAAAGCTAAAATGGTCTCATAGAGTTTTTTGATCCCCACATGAAATAGAATCGATAGGCATAAAAAAAAATTTTTGGACTTTTTGAATTTTTTTTGCCAACTTTAAGTTTTTTACAAAATCTGCGAATGCAGTTCAAAATATGTCAAAAAGTTAGGGAAGGTCTTCTAAGATCGTTTTGCTGTAACTGCAACGGTTAAGGTATTTGCCCTTACTGCCCCGTTTCAAAAATACACCCTGTATATACATATACGCACTGACTGCAAAGAAGTCGGTCAAATTAGTAGTAAAATGCTAACGATATAGCTTTTGTTTTTACATAGTCAACAGGGCTACACGTGTTGCAGTGTCCATTATAGTCAAGTCTAGATATAATACGTATAGCACTCTTGACTTTGACAAACAGTTCCAATATCCTACAGATCATCGTGAAGCGTGTCGCAATCCTTTCACCTGCCTGTTAAAAATCGCCGAACTATTCTTTTTTTTCTACGTTCATTAAATTTTCACATCGAAGGCAAAAGGATGCAATTAACTTATTCAAATATCAAGTATTAAGCAACAAAATGTAAAGAAAAGTTTTCATCATTATAAACTCGCAGTAATAGAATCTCCTAAACCATCAGTATCTCAGTTTAATACGACGACGTCCTTCTAATTTAAACAGACAGACCGAACAAATTGAACCCCAAGACTTCACCAATGTGTAGTTAGGGTGGGCTTGAACTAATTGGGGAACCAGATGTGCCCAAGAAAAGAAATCTTCAGGACTTCGGCCGGATATAGCACCTTACGTTTTTAAGGATCAAGTTTTCCTCTCCTACAGAAAAGCGCGCACAGAATAGAATATAGCTGACGAACTTCCACGGGCACTGTAGCGTAAAATTTTAAAAGACTGTTTGATTCAGCCAAGCTCGAATCACATAATGATGACTTTTTCGATCAGCAATGCTAAGTCTATAATTTCGTCTTTGTGTAAATTCGTACACACAAAGACAATAATATTGCTACTAGAAAAAAGCGTTATATATATCTACGTACATATAATCACGCCTTTATCCCCAGAGGGTTAGGCAGAGGTGAATTAACACTCACATTTCACCAATCATTGAATTCAGTCCCATGTAATAAGGGATGAGCCTATTGCCATCTTCTGGGCACTATTGTTGACTGCATCTAAAGCTGAGTCTGGGCTGTATATATCTGTCTGGTGTTAAACAGCCCTATCCCTTAGTCGCCTTGTATGACACCGCATGGGAAATGATGGGGTGGCCCAAATTCTACTCTGCCGGGAACCACGCGGCATATAAATACCTACCTACCTACCAATATACCGGATTACTTGAAACACTTTCTCGACTAAACTTACTTTATGAAACATCTTCCACCTATAAATTGTTGGATTTCGTAGTTTATCCGCTCTTCTGTGATGAAAACTGCAGACAAAGGGATCCTGTCTTACGAGTTTTAAAAACAAGACACGCTATAAACAAAAACCGCTTGGCAAACCTCGAGCAAAGTGTTCCTTGCAAATTAAACAAACACTCAAGACGAAGCGCTTCAGAAATAGCTACCTTCTTAAACTGGCAGTCACGTACAAGTAGTAAGGTATCATATAATACAGTACATCGGCATCTTTTTATAGTATCGGTAATATTTAAGTTTTATTAATAATATCCCTCTAGTCCAATTTAGATAAATTACATTTTGATTTGCATAAAAGGTATAAAATACTCATAATATAAAAGACATTGGTGAAATAAGTAAAACTGTAAAATAAGTTAAACTGTTACGTGGGCTGAGTGAAGTTTATTTGTTTATTAAGATTTATTTGTTTAATTCGAATCCAACATTATTTTTACAGATTGTATCCAAGACAAAAATCTAGTACATAAATATAATCTTTAATATCCACTTATAATAACATTAGAGCTTTGGCATCCCTGACTCTAAATATTGAAATGCCACCCGCTCAAATTCCACCAATGACCATCAAAAGATATCCATTCTCTGTGCTATGCTATTTAAAATGTTCATAGGGCAAACCAACCTCATTGCACGTAAGGCCCAAGGACGGGATGGCCCAAATTCTACCCAGCCGGGAATCACGCGGCAATAACAGCTTTCAATGATTGCATGACTGTGTACAAGACAGAAAGTTCCCGGCAGAATTGAATTTGGGCCACCCCATCTCTTCCTATGCGGTGGCGTACAAGGCGACTAAAAGATAGGGCTGTTTAACATCAGATAGATAGATATATACAGCCCAGACTCAGCCTCAGATGCATGGCACAAGTCAACAATAGTGCCCGGAATACGGTAATAAGCTCAACCCATATTACGTGGAACTGAATTCAATGATTGGTGAATAGTGGGTGTTAATTCACCTCTGCCTAACCCTCCGGGAATAAAGACGTGATTATATGTACGTATGTATGTTTACAAGACATTTATCACAAAATACATTTTTTTATTTTTTGTCTGTCTGTCTTTCCATCTGTTTTTGTTTATGTTGTCAATTAAACGTGAACAAATGTTTACAAATTATTGGAAAGATTACTTCTAGACCGTAGTACAAAAATTAAATGCAAGGTTTCAAAATAAAAACATTCGCCGAATTATCATGCTCTGCTGGCTGTGCTGCCCTGGAGCAGGCCATCCGAACGCAGTGAACACGGTATGTAAGTACGAAATGAACGCACCCGAACGCGATCTTTATTCAACTCGCGCCGTCAGTCCGGAGGTGACCGCGGGCGGGGCGGCACGTGCGGTGCTCGCCTCGCGGTATTACATTGTGTTTATATACGCCATTGTTTAAATTCAATCCGTCTACAATCAATACGACATTGGAGTGAAAATACGGCCTATTTGTTAGATTCATTAGAATCTAGCGCGAATTCTTCGACAGTAGAAAAATCTACAAGTATAATTTGATGCCAGACACTATTGACTAGTGAAACTATCCTACAATTCGTTGGTTGAACAATATTGTTTGTGACATTGTTATTTGACTATAACGTGTTAGTGATCAGTGTTTTAAGAAAAGCATGCAAATCAATAATTGAGTGGATGCCCAGTTGCGAATACTCAAGAGCTCTTACCGTGCGGTGTATTAAACGGTTGCATATTGATTGGTTGTGTACTGGGATTACTAAAAGTTGTCATCCAATTAACGGTAAGTAACTAACATAACATTAAAGAGGATTATTCAATTCTATAAACCCATAATAAATACATTCGTATTTCGTTAAAAACATCAGAAGACGAGTGAAGATAAGGATAACAACAAAGCATCCTAGGTACCTGATTCCAATTTTGCACTATGTCAGTTTTTGTTTACTTATCTACTGTTTTGATTTAATATTTGTTACAGGTAATGTATACAGTTCCGAAAAGCATAGTACACAGACACATTCAACGTCAGCAAAACCTTAAGCTCGTTTCGAATTAGCATTTGCTTTAAGTAATTTGCATTTGCATTAAAGTTATAAACAATCTTAGGTGTTTAATACTAATAAAACCCGTGGATGTCAAACAAATCTAAGTTTTATTTTAAATCTCCCCAAAAAGTAATGACATAAATGATGTAGTAAGTGCAGTATTCGAAGTGCTTCTTCCAAGAATAGATAAGTTGTGTTGACCGCAATAAGCATAGAAACCTTTTACTAATATCAGTAGACGCTGCTGATAACTAACTACTTTGGTGAGACCAAAAAAACTAGCAGTAAAAATGTATTCGCTTATTTGAAAGGGTTGTTTTTATATCATTTACTTTTAAAACAAATTGAGGTCAATGAATAAGATAAAGTAGAAACTAATTTTGTTTCTACTTTTAAGATTTTTATAGGTACTGAAGATATAATTGATGAACACAAAATGTATTTCTACTGAACCCCCACCGGTTACGTGAAATAAAACTAGTCATACTCTCAAAGGCAATGCTTAGAACTTGCAATGAATGAATTTCGACACCTACACAATGTGGCGCCTGTCCGTAGTCAAAAGTGTAATCTCTATTGTTCATTGTATTACGATCATACATACTATACTCACTCTTGTGTACACCCCAGACGTAGGGTGAGCTAATACACCCACATTTCGCCAATAATTTCAATTCAACAATCGCCTGTAATATAAGGATGACTAATATCGTATTGGATATTTGGACGTCTGTATTGCACAGATTAATAAGGTTATCATCGTTAATACAATACAATCTTAAGGGTTGGCTACTCTAGTGTTGAATCCTATACATTAATAGGTTAGACTGCCAGTTTGCCTCGCGCTTTAGATTCAGTTACATCTTGAACAATGGTTGTGAGAATGAGAAGCCGCGCATAATCTACAGGTAAAGCAATATAGCACGCCTGCACAGGTATTTTATGGTCACATTCGTTTTAGAAATGTAGTGATACACATCGGACCCTTAGTTTCAAGTTATTTATTATTTTATAGTCCTTTACTACCAAAAGCATTCTTAAATTCTATTAATTTTTGCAAAGCAGATGTATTTTGAGCATGGTTGCGTATGGTGTAAACAAAAAATGTCAGCACATATTTGCAGAGCACACCTGATGCCATTGTGAAGAGAAGACGACCAATTTCGCCACCTGGCTACACATCACACATTACCAAATCGCAGCTTGCCGGTATCGAGTCGTTCATTTCAATTCAACATTGTACGGCCGAACACTTCTCATGCTTTTCATTTCAAAGAAACACGTTTTACGAAGGACGCAGATGTTCCTGAAAACAATAATATTTACCATCTGTTTTACATGAAAGTAAAGCGCGTTTCATTTTGTAGTCAATACCACGATACTCCGTTTCTTATTATAGCTCTTACTTTTTACTTGACAGTAGATGAATTTCTTCGCAGTACAATTACTCTTCAATGACGCGCCATTGTCTTTTTATCACTCAATTCTTGACATGCACTTTCTATGACTGAACAAAAACACAAACGAAGTCTGCAATGAATCAGTACCTGTATGATATTTTGAAAGTTTTATGAATCATTAAATTTGTGTCTAATAGTTATTTATTACACAATAACGACCAAAAGATAAACGTTCCTGCAAACACAAAATCACTTTGTCGTGACATTTGGTATTCATCCTGATTCATCCCATTGGTATGTCAAAGGGATAAATCGTGGTCAGAAATTCAAAAGAATCCTTCTGATTCATTTTCAAGGTTTTTTATTTCTGGCGTAATTTGAATATTTATGTTTTTGGAAACTCTGTTTGCCCACAAATGTTTTATGAGGTAAGGTATTGAAAAGATTAACTGCTTTAAAAATACAAGTTCTAAAGAATTTGCATAGGTTTATACTCAATAACTCCAACAGTTTATGTGAAGTTTGCTTATCCTTAACCTAAATCTCGAATAGCTCAGATTAATTTAAACAAAATTACGAGCTATAAGCCTGGAGACAAATTTAATTAAAAATCATGAGAAGGGGTTCTCAATCTGAAAGGCAGAATTTTGACTTCACTTTAAAGCGTATTACGTAAGCTATGAAAATGAACAAAAACTGCCAATTTAATAATAGTATGTATATTCGATAACGAAGAGCAATTAAATGACATTGCAGATTATGCGAAATTGTGTGAATCTAAGAACAACTTTTAGAAAGTTCAAAGATTAATAAAGTAACCCTTATTACCAATTATACTATGCCTACGTTCATACATCGAATAAAAATAACTACTTATTAAAATTCTTTAAAATAAAACTATTATATTTTGAACTGTAACGCCCCTGGTGTTATATATACGTCCAGATGCCACGGTAATCACTTTTCATCAGGTGGACTTTGTGCTTATCTGCCAACTAAGTGGTATAAAAAACTACCACATTTAACTATATGAAATTCTGCCTTCTTTATAAAGTCATAAAGAAGGCAGAATTTAAAAGTTATATTATTGGGATCGGTAGTAATTAGCATGGTTCTATACTTATTGCGTGTTTGATATCTGTGTAAGAAATCGAAGAATTCTATGTGTAAAAGTACATGACGTCTTATAATAAAGCTAACTAACATTCAATTTATAGCCTTGTTGGAACACTTTCTCCATATTTTGTGAAAGAACTATTGCGTTTGGCCTCTGTTGAAGTACGAGTATAATGTTGTTATGAACGCGTTTATTTTTAATTCATTTATGTTATTGTATGTATGTATGACTTAGCGTGAAGGCATTCGATTTATCGTTCGTTCCTAGTATTATTTTCGTAACTTCAGTACACGTATAGAATTTCAACAAAATTTAATTGTTTTTATTTTTTAATATTCAGTAGATAGACAAAAATATGTTGAAAATGAAAATATCTGCAATACATAAATTAAGTAAAATCGACACACTTGAAATTTTCTAACGTATCTTATCAATTAACTACCCACGATTTATAATCAAAATAATTATTAGAACTTTATAAAGATAAAGCCATAATTTACACCGCCCAAAGAAAACCTGAATAAACTATGCCTAATATACTTCGACGACAGCCTACTAGCTGTTTACACTTTAGCCGGATGCAAGCCGCAATTGGGCTGTTTTCCCACGCAACAATGACAACGACCCACGCTAACTCTTGCATTAGAGCATCAATGCTAAATGACACATTAAGCTTATAGGATTTTCTCAATACAACGAACTATGATTAGAAATTGTAAACTAGCTAACTGTTATCAAATTGGTACAATTACAAATATTTAAATTGGTAAACATAAACCAAACCAGAACACAGTTGTCTATTTGAATTAGATTTAATGTCGTATGCTTTACTATAAACTTATTAAGTATTTTGAACGAAATTTAAACCAAAATTAACCTTAAAAGATAAAAAAGACATTTAAATTGCATACTACAGTAAATTAAATTTATTTCTTGTCAGTTAATTTAATTTGACACAGATAAGAAAATGTAATTCATTCACTATTTGATACCGCAATAGGGGAACAATATTGACTCAATTGGTCACGTATCGCAATGAGGCGTTGAGCAATTGAATCGGCTCGTGTGATGCTTGGGAATTATCTTCAAACACACACACAAAAAGTGAACAAAGTTTTGAAGAAGATTCAGCTTAAAAAATGTGTAATTTATATTTTCGATTTTCTCTAGAACGCATTCCCACAATTATTGTGAGTAAATAATATATCAGTCAAATAGTTTAGTTGTGTGTGGTGGATTGTACAATAATAAATAATTGAAACTTGGAACTTGTTTAGTTAACAAGTCCGTGCGAACTAGAACAGCGGAGTGGAAAGGACCCTTTTAGAGGTCCTTGACGTTTGCCCTACAAATATTTGAGCGACACCTCCCTACATTTTAGATAAAAGACCCTTCATACTGAAGATGTATCTTTCTGTCACCCTAGTAACGATTGCTTTTCATCAATAACTTACTCATAGCAATATGTATTTTGTGAAACCATGTGAACAAAAACTTTAATGAACCTTGAAAAATACTTGATTAATGGTTGTTAGTAATCTAATGATGATTCAAAGCCTTTGCAATGAACAGGTTTACAAAAGTAATTTTTAGTAATAAAACATATATTTATCAAACCAAACTTCCAGCACAAAGTTAGATACAGGTATAAACTCTAAATATCAAAAGTCAAGGTATTTAATAGCTCAGGAGAATTCATACCAATCTCTCCTACATGAATAGCATGTAATGTACGTAATATGTATGTTTAAGTATTTCTAATCTTGTAAAGTAATCCTATGTTGTTAGTATTACCTGTAACTTATAAAAGACTTATGTAACCTATTGTTTGTCCTGAGGCTGCAATAATAATGTAAAACTTGTAATATTCAGTTACATTACAACGTTACGCATATTGCTTTCTCTCGATATCATTTATTGTCAAAGAGAGTTATTAAGTGCAGAATCATTTTGAAATAATATCTATAATTATAACATATCAAAGAAATGTGGTCATGTAGTAACAATAACAGCATATTAAGAGATATCTTCAATGCCTATTCATTCGTATACGGCTATTTAAATTCTTCTTTGTTATTGACTGAAGTCAATTCATTCGGTTGTTGTTTACTCCTATTGTATTGTAATTTACTTTAGCAATTTGATTTTTAAATAAGTAGTTAATATTTTAATACGTGCCAAATATGTTAAAAAGTATACAAACAATAGATTTAACTGATAGTTTCAACAAAAACTATACAACTGAATTGTATTGACATAAAGAGAAATCACTTTCGTAAGTCGTAAAAAAGAAATGCCTCTTTTCCATTCATCTTGCGCCAATGTTTTCACAATCGATATATACATATCTATTCTTAGCAATCATTCTAGTTAACTATTATACAATTGGATCATGGTATACCTGATGTTTGTGCAATCTCATTTTGAGATGCTTAGTGCATTATAGTCCCGATAAACGAGTATCATAATTTTTCTCTTCTCATATAAAATTAATCACTATAGTCACTTTGAATTCCTTCTCCAAAAAATATTTGATGAAAAACATCGAGAAGATAGTTTTGGTTAGACAATATTCAAGATACAAATTGACCAATTTATCTTACTGAGCGGGTATATTCGGAACTTGATTGACCATATTCAGTCCTATAAAACTGCCACTCAAGTACTCACTGATACTTAATTACTTACAAGAATTTAAAACCAGCGTGGGATTAGGTCGTTCACTTGCGTAGGTGCATCGTTGAATCAATTTTACCTTAAAACTTAATTGTACTAATTTTAACATTTGTGTTAATGAAATACTTTCAAAATTATCCAACATAAAAATAATATAATTAAAATACATGGAGTCATTTTTAAAACACAACCGCACGCGGCCCAAGAACTTTAACCCTGTCGTGGGTACGATACGAAAATTGGGGTTAAGGTACAGTTAATGCGATTAGATTTAGGTTGTGTGGCCCTAAGGTTCCCAGAGACACAAATGGTCAAGGTGTAATGTTTGCCAGAAATCGTAAAACTTAATTGTTATTCAGACGGTATCGTCGACCGGCAGTCACGTCTACTTCCACGCGGACAATGCGACTTGACTGTAATAATCTAAGCCCATTCATAAATAACCAATAAATTGAACACCTACCTACAACTTTATTCGAAAGAAATGTTATGAATATACTTTATCTGCCAAATCGTCATTAGCATCGCGTGACGCAGCTCTATCATATAAGGTTCTATAATGACAAGATTCTTCGAAAATGTCGAAGAATCTCAAAGCGATACTTTCTTATTCAAGTTCTTCTCTCCGCCGGCCCTTCAACACGAGGTTTTCTAATTGAATTTGTCCCTGGCCCATCTGAAGTTGGTCGACAGTCGTCCGAAATAATTGCTAGAACCATTAACATTCCGGCCAGTACCGCTAACGTAACTTTCTCGAGTGGGTGGGACTACTATAATACAACATTACATTAGGAGTCACGAATTCAGCATGTTTGGACCTAAAATTAAACCACGCTTGTATACCTTTAATAAAATACACACTTATTTGAAATTTTGAGCGATGTAATACTTACCTTGCTAATGAGCTTAGCCTGAATAAATTTACAGAAAAAGTAGTCCACGTCACCTCTGATGAGCTTTGCCCTGCTAAAACCATTGTTAGAGAGCTGTTAAAAATTAATTGCATGAGAAAAAATGACATTTCATTTTCTATTCACGTATTAGTAGTTAGCATCCAAGCAAGGGGTTATTGATCTGGAATCTAAAAGGTTTTCACTGGGCATTGTCTCAAACGCGACGTTTGTAGTATAAAACAGGCTAAACGTGCCCAAGTGGCCGATTTGCTTATAGAGCTAATAGCAGCACTTGGCCATCTCTCTCGGCTCCAGGTACTTTTGAACCGATATTGCTTTCGTTTCGCAATCGAGATCTTACATGCCGTTGTCTTTTGATTTACTCGGCTGCTGGACTACTGATAGCCATTCTATTTACAGCTGGTATCAATTTTGTATCGTGATAAATATGTTATTCGATAAATTTATGAAACCTTTGTAAAATAATAAAACTCTTCAATACTATTGCATAAACTAACATTTAGTTTCAGACCTAACACCATAAAGACCTCATATGTTAATCATGGCCTTTGTTATTAGTATCTACTTATTTCGGCTATTACCCAAAACGTAAATATCGTCAAGAGCAAAACGGTGACATTGAGCTCTTCTGAATCAAATGGCCTAGGGCGGTTATTTATAATTTGACGCCCACTTCACACTACTCTGCCGTTCGTCGTCACGGAACAAGAATTTTCTATTTGAGAACTTTATGAGTGGCAAGTTATTCAGAAATCTCAAGATTTTGACATAAAGCCAAGTGTATATTGCTTTACTTTATTACGCATTACTTGGAGTTCTTAAGTATTACAATAACAAATTCTGATTGAGTAAGCTTTTGCGTTATGGATATTAGGGTGAATTTACTGAAGAAAATTGATTGAGTAACATGTGACAATACGGTATATAAATGATTTTGTAATATTGAAATCTTTAATTTGAGTCACAGTTACTTAATTTTAGTTAAAATTGTAATAAGTGTAATAACTGCAATTGGAAGTGCTGACAATTGCAGTTATTATACAGTAACAATTAAATTTGTATCCGTTTGAGAGACTTCGCTGATGCAGCGGCAGCGTATGCGCAGTTCATTGTACCTACTTGGAAGATAGTAAGACCCACCCATCTTCCAAGGCATTAACGACACACCGTCCAGTCTCTTGCCCTCCTCTTGCGCCAAGCCAACAGGTTTAAGTATGGCTAGCACGCGGGTAGTGACAAGAGCTCGACGGATATATATATATATATATATATATATATATATATATATATATATGCTGCAAGATAATCCGTGATATCCAGGGCTATCGAGATCGACTGCTTCTCCACAGAATAGATACGAAGAAACACACGGTGAACCCAAACGTAGGCAAGTCGCAATGCGGAAGGTAGTGTCTTGTCTAGAATTCTTTCTTTAGAATTGATTACTTTACCTTTCCTTCGCAATAGATTAAGCAGTTTTTTTCAGTAACTATGATATAATACAGTAAATATGCATAATGTGGCTGTTTTTGGGCGCCAACATAAAATACTGGAAACATATATAACGTTGAACGAAGTCCAGAAGGTTTTATTTTTCACATTTATTGCCATGAACAAGGAATACCTAATTTTAGTACCTCTCTATATTTTCCAAGTTTATTACTGACAAAAAAATATGCGGTTATTTTACTGCCCGAAATGCGCTCATAGAAAAATATTAGTTGGGCTTTCCTAAATGCCGTTTTTAATACGTCCGTCGAAAATGGTTAGAAGAAATAAAGAGTAGTAACCATAAGCCGAGATAAGTGGGAGGATGAAATTGTTTCAAAGACACGTTTTATTACTTTTTTAGTAGAAATAACCTTTTTACGAGTTAGTATGGAACAGGCTTTTACGTTTAAAAATAGACAACGCTAGTCTTAGAGTTCACCTGGTAATATTCCAGAGGTTGTTTAATAAATTGAGTAAACAAATGTTAATAAATGTAATCACGATTTGCTGATTTTAGTAATTCACGATCTTTGGTTTGAGGATTGCAAAACTCAGCTTGCCAAGTATCGTTTAGTTAAACCGCAAAATCGCAATACACGAACAGTGGACGATACGTGTACGAAAATTAGGCTCAAGAGTAATGGTTTACATCAATTATTCAATATTTTTTGCAAAAGATATGGATTAGTGATAAGGATGGGATAGCAATCCTGTACGGGGATAAATGATCATTGGAAATCACCTTAATTACCTTTACCACTTCAATCTTCGCTCTATTATGAAGCTATTGCACTTATCAGCCATCAAACCACTGGGATTGCTGGTTCTATAATTTCTTATACCATAACACAATCTCTTCTGGTTGATGGAATGTTTTACAGACATTGCGACGTAATCCAGCATTACGCGATACCACGCTAAGACACAATGTAATGCTGTAATACTTCCTTATTATCCGAGAGATGGTGTGAAATTGTAAGTTAATGACTCGGGTAATAGCGGAATTGTGTCGCCCTGTCAATATAACTACATGAAGATGCAATCGAAGCAAATACATATATATATATATATATATATGTACCATATAATCAACAACAGTTTTATTACATTACGTGCAAACGAGTACATAAGTACATACGGTGCAAAACATCCGATCAAGAACCAAGCGGTTCGGAGACTCTTTCCTCTGTCGCACCATTAAGGCCTGGAATTCATTACCAGCTCACGTGTTTCCTTCTTCCTACAGTCCCGGGTCCTTTAAGCGGGGCGTGAAAAAGCATATGATGAGGCCGTCAAGCTGAGTGTCACCATTGTCACACGGTATGTGTAAGTAATGGTGACCCTCTTTTCTGGGACTTTGCCTTCAGCTTACCATCAGACATGGCGAAGTCCAATTGACGTGTCCTATATTAAAAAAAAAAATGTGATCGTAAAGAAACTGTATTGATTTAATAATTTGTTGCAGTTAATGCATCGCTATAAAACCCCATATATAGGTTTCTTTTTAAATTTATTAATAATTAAATTTATTATTCGTCAAATTAATGCAATATGTCAAAATTGTACAACAAGCAATGCTTAGTCCATGTACTAATCAAATAACCCGCCCCTGATCGCTCCCGGTACAAAAGTGCCCATAACACTTGCTGCGTTGCCACGTTGGATGGCGATGGCCAGCCTTTGGACTAGGAACGACCCGGAACGAGTGACACCAGTCGCCTCGATGAGCATCTAGTGACCCTCTTTTCTGCGACTTTGCCTTCAGCTTACCATCAGGCAAGGCGAAGTCTAATTGACGTGTTCTATACAATTAAAAAAAAACTGTCCGATTTCCTTAATAAGGCTTTTAGTTTCCTTGCCCCAACTCCCCAGAGTCTCCACCGCTATTGGCACGAACTGGTACAGCGCAGCGGTTCCAAGTCAGCGTACTTAAGCCTCTTCCTTGAGCTGGCGTCTTTTTTAAATGCTTATTTTTTTTAATTAAAACGTATAATTTGCTTTCTACTAATAATTGAAACCTAATTAATTAACCTAATTATCTTCACATTGGCTGCATTGCCCCGCTAGATAGCGTGGGCCATCCTTCACCCCTTTGCTTAAATCACACTAAATAGTAAACACCTCAACAAAGTCTAGGGAACAAGATGACCCCAATTATTTTATTTCGTGTAAATCTTGTTTTGCAAATAACTGGCAGCAAATAAATAAAAATAGAATAAAGTAGATTACAGAGTTGTTCGAAATTTAAAAATAAATTTAAATAAGTAATGATTTTCGAATATGGAGGGAAAACTTTTAAAAGTGTTTGATTGTGCAGTTTCTCTGAGGCAAAATAAAAATTATTTTTTTTGATTGTAAATAACGTTTATTGTCAATAATACGTCTTTTACGTATGGTTTGTGCATTATTGTGACTGTAGTCATCATGTCACGTTGTCATTTAAGTCGCGAAGAGATGTTAAGGGCTGTTGGTATGCTGCAAGCTGGACGAACTCAATGTGACGTAGCGGATGCTGTCAACACCCAACCAAGCGTAATTTGCAGATTATGGGCACGCTACAGGTCTACAGGGGATGTTGCCGAACGTCACAGGGGATGAAATAGGGTTACTACCCCGCGACAAGATCGTTTCTTGCAAAATTCCGCAAGGCGGCAACCCACGATTACTGCTCGTCAGTTGGTCGCAGGCTTCCAGTCTCAGCATCAAGTGGTTATTAGCGATCAAACTGTCAGAAGAAGACTACACGAAGCCAATATTTATGCTCGCAGACCAGCAAGCAGCCAATATTTATGTTTATGTGTGTATTTCCTTATTCTACAATAGGTACTATGTTCAATTAATTATCTTGAATTTTCAGAATTTCAATTTCTTCAAAATTGTCTGAGATCTACTTCATTATATCGTAAAATACACTAAAATATTTACATAATCATACTAGCTGCCGAGCTGTATTATACTGAATTTTATTTAATTATATTCCGATCACGTAAAGGTAAGATTCAAATAAGTTATTGCTTTTAGTGATATTGTTCAAAGTTTGGGACATCATCATACGGCTACAAAATTTAAGTGTACACGTGTACAGATAAAATGTTATTTTAAGCTTCATTTTCGGTGAAAGTAATTTCTCCGAAAACATGTTGGCATTTAATTTGGATCGTAACGCAATACGATAATATTTTATCTTACCAATGTAATCGAATCGGATCGAATCCACCATAAATTTATTTTATATTTTCTAATACGATACTGCCTTTCGTTTCTTGATGGAGATCCGAACAGCGACGTTTAAAGCCTTGATTTAATTCAGATTTTAGTAATATTTTTATAAATAATATAACCTGTTTTTTAATACTAATCATAATAATTATCATATGTAATGAATACATAATTAAAAAAAAAAAACAAATAAATGATTTGTTTCATTTCTCTAACAGAGCAAACATGTTCGTTACATATAATAATTAAGTCATTGCTTTTAATGGCGATACTAGAGAGTTTGAATAATTCATCACCATCATAATTTTTCTGCACTACTCTAAATTCATTTGAAGTCGGCGCAATGTGTTATTATGTATCATTAATTCCTGTAACATATCATCGAGTAGTCTACTCCCCTTTCTTACATAAATCTTTTAGTCGCTTTACGGTTATATGTGGGTATGGTACGTAGCATCTTTTATATTACTGGAGCGACATTCATTCTCACTTCACTCATATACTTACTCATACCTTGTTTAGACGTTCTATACTCTACGCTACATGCAATTTTCCTTTTACACCGACATTCCATTCCATAGTTACCATAGCGAATAATATACGTACATCACAAAACCTCCTTCTGAATGTCTACATATGTGTTAAGATACTTAAGTTAGACTTGCATTCTAGTAAAAGTAGATTGTGAATCGGGCTTGGATACTGCATCTACTAACATAACTCGATTCAAGTAAATGTATTCACAATTAATTAAACGAGAATCACTATACCTAATTGCCTCTTGTAAATTGATCAGTTTAGTCTTGCGAATTCACAATCAATTATTGAATTATTGTCACATGAAATCAATGCTTTCTAATTGTTTCAGCTACTATTATTTGTTACCCTTAATATCTACTAAATTATTTACTAAATCGCATTTATTTCATGCGTGTATGAAGACGCATGTATTCAATCGTATTCGAATTCGAATGCACGGAGTTCTATTTTATTGTTTTTACGTAATAAATAAGATTAAACAAGGCAACGATTTCAGGAACCATTGTTATTGTTTACTCGTTAAAGACAACGTGTATCCGTTCTTTCATTGTGCGATTCACAATCCTATTTCGTCAATCATCGCTGGGTTTATTTTGAAAAGGAAATAAAACGAAAGCTATTACCATAACAAACAAGGCAATGAACAATGTGCCCGGAACGACGCTCCAATTATCATGGACTGGTCAAATTCATTCACTGTCTACATGCTAACAATGCCGTAACTACGATAACTAAAATTAATTACGCTAGGGATATAGGAACAATATGGTTCCCCTTATATTTTGCTTACACAACTGCGTATTATGGTAAACGTGGTATTATGTGCATTGTGCATTCTACCGTAAATGAGAAGGGAAACAGTTAGTTAGTTACCGTTTTAAGAGACATAAAAGTTAGAAGGTTCTCAATTCGTTTTGCGCAATACTTTGCAATAGGTTCCATATACGGACCTCATCATCACATTATCTACTATTTTTGGTTTCGCTTATACCGCTTTTACGCGGAGGCTGTCGCCCGTATTCCACAAATAGGTAATCTATATGTACATCTTAACTTCGATTTATTGCCGAAGTTGCGTCTGACTGAAGGCAGTTTGTTTTCTTTCCGTACCGCTGCAAACATGCGACTAGCGAGAATTAAGATCAAAGAGGCAAGTATTTTATTCCGTACGACGCCTGACTGTTCCCTATACTTTTCAGGTGTTAATAAGGAATAAGGTTGGTAACCTGCCGCTCATAGAGTAATAAACGTTTACAGGTCACGGTAAGCAACCACTTAACCTCGTTTATCCATCAGGGTTACTTTCAGTTTTGCCACTTTCGCAATAACAAGCCTGCAACCGACGCATCAGGATGGCTTAGTCTTTACAAATGGCACTGCTTGGTCCGAAATTAGTCCGACTATCCCGAAGCACACAAATAAATATCAATAGTATTATTTCAACATTAAAAAGTTATTCAACTCTCATACAATGACTGTGCGAGCTATGTTACCTATACGAGTACAATGCAAACTTTTTATCTGTGTGGAAATCTTAGTAAATATTTTTACCTATTCGATTTCTAATTCACTGAAGTTTCATCGTTAGTGACCCCGGATAGCTTATGGTCTTAGAAATTGCTTTTCACCTTGCAAAACCAATTAGAGTCACCGACTTGCAAGTCATCACATCTTAACAAATCTTTGCAAACTCTTAGAGTGAAATCCTTGTGTGCTTTTGAAAGCATACAAAACTTCATAGTAAATGATGATATTACTTCGAAGGCTGCTTGAATACTTACTCATAAGTATACTTTATTCCAAAATAATTCATATCAGGCTTAGTCTTAGATGTAATTTGTAAAAACTACATCAGACCTGAGAATTTACATTAGGAGTATCTACCTATTACTGACATCTAAGGCCTCGATTTTGATAAAACAAAAACACTGCTAAACAATCCATTAATTTTTAGACCTTGAAGCAATGCGGTCAAAAGGCCTTTTGCAGAGCGAATGAAAAAGTTAAATAAATCTCTTTTCATTTAATATCAGACTTTAACTGCATGGAAATAAAGTCTATAACTTATTGTTTTTTTTTTTGCATTGTCAGTGGTACGACAGTGGTTGACAATTAGCAGAATCGGGGTTCAGGTAGCTCAGGTGATCAGAGTATTCCCCCAGTAATGGGTGAAGTCCCGTTCTAGACATTGATCAAAATCCATAATAACATAATAATTCTCAACTCTATAGACTAGTACAAAATTTAAAAAAAGAATCTGACAGAATAGCAGATTGTTATTAGTCAGTTTTAGTGTTCTGGGCCTCGATCCTACTAAAGCATAACCAGCATAACTTTGAAGCAATTCGGTTATACTCCAAAATTAAAGGGCTTTTAGCCGAGTGAATGAAACTATTCATTCAATTTTGGACTTTAAGGGTAAGAAAATAAAGTCCAAAATTTAATGCCATTTTGTATGACAGTAGCTTTGCTTTATTTTTTTTATACTTAAATTGGTAGACAAGCACACGGCCCACCTGATGGGAAGCGGTTACCGAGCTTTATTAGAATCGAGGATCAACAAATAACACATAGCCATAACGTTTGTAAAGGTAAATGAGGATATTACTTCAAAGGCTTCTTGAATTCTTAGGTACTCATATGGCACACATTATATCAAATTTGATTAATTCACTAATTCTGTAAGTATAATTATTACTTATAACAAATAATCTGTCATCTGTCAATTTTCTTATTTAAAAAAAAAAGAGTGAAGTGAAAAAGCATCTGATGAGGCCGCCAAGCTGAGTGCCACCATTGTAATACTTAGTGTCTGTAATGGTGACCCTCTTTCCTGAGACTTTGCCTTTAGCTTACCATCAGGCGAGGTGAGGTCAAGTTGGCGTGTCCTATATAAATACTAAAAAAAAAATCTGACAAAATATCGCATTGCACTCGTTGATAAGGGTCAGATTGTTATTAGTCAGTTTTAATATTCTGCTCATGTGGGGCACTAAACTAGTAACACATAACACAGAGCCATAAAACATTTGTATAGGTAAACCTACTTCTACAGGAGTAATTTCATGCCGCTAAGCAAAATTGCTACCTTATATCGCTCTGCATTCAAATACAGTAACTACATCTATCTCTATAGTCGGTACTCGGTAAGTACTATAAACGTACTTGTATAGGCTTAGATGGTATCAAGAACTTCCTGTGGCCGCCACGGTAAGCGCTCGACCGGAAGTGCCGGCGCGTGCGCACACCATGCAATCTACAGACCGACGACGGCATAATAGCCCATGATTTTTTTATAGCGGATTCAATGCAGTTTATGTAGGGCGTATTTTAAGTGAGAGTATAGAGCTGTATCGTAAAAACGGAGGTAAAATCTTCCTTATATAATTTATGAAGAAGATTTTTATTGTTAGTTAACTTACATTTTTACGTTGCTTAACCGACTAGATAAATATACCATTGCCTACTGTATACTGAGGGCCTACTACTGGAGATAAGGTTCTCTGAAGCTACTTTGTTAGAGCGCGAGCGATATAGAATAATGGTTACCGAAATTACAAATATTTTCCTTGATCCTTTCAGCTAACCTGTGTGTTAGAACTGAGTTCATATCAGTATTGTATTCAAGATTCAAACCCGGGACTTGTCGATCTTATCCGACTTATTCCTTTGATTCTTGAGGAGGTCGACTCCTCAAGAATCAAAGAATCAATTTCATTTATTCGGTTTAGGCACATAAAGAGCACATATTATGAACGTCATAATTTAACAATTAGGTACCTAGGTATGTCAAGAAATAATATAAAAATATTAAATAATGTAATAATAAGCCATTGGAAAATGATTCTTTCGCTGGTTCGGTAGGTTAGTTCTACTGAGAAGATACCAGCAAGAAACTCAGCGAACTATATTAGAACTTGATTATTTTTTTCTTTTTTAAATTTGCTTTAGTTTACAATTTATTTTGTGCGAGCAAGGAAGAGACTTATGATGACCACGCATTTATATCATTAAGATACTCATCATACTCAGAATAATAATAATTTAATGAGTAAAGGTTACTATAAAGGACCTTTACTCATTAAATTATTATTATTCTTTTTTTTTTCTTTTTTTCCTAGACCACTATGCTCCTAAGGCTACTTAATAGATAATCTAAATAACTGAAGGTATTCTGTTCAAAGAAAGCTGACTATAGGTAACACCCACAACAAAACTGGATTAGGTACTCGTATAGCACTGTATACCTGCTACCTGTGAGTGAATAAGATCGCCAGAGGTCCTTGGCAAGGTGAATAAGATCGGCAACGTGCAGACCTCATTTCTAGTATTGCGTTATTATAGGCACCGGTTATTGACCACCGTAGTATTATAATACACAAAGATAATTATGTTTATTACACACAATAGCACGAGTTTGATACATTTCGTTCATATCGAAATTATTGCAGAGGTATTTTTATTACTACGTCACGATTATGATACCTGCTACTACAACTGTTTTTAAGAGCGATGTGAAAAATGCCCATGCGTACTTAAGTCGTCAGATGAATAGATAACCGTAGGTACTATATTTATTCTGTGCCTAGGTAGGTACTACGTACTACGATTTAAAATGTGAATATAATAGACCTGATCGGGTAAAAAGGCAAAGTTTGGTTTTGGCAACAATCTAGAAATAGTAGGAGGTAGGACACAGCGGTATTTCCGCCCAATTGAGCAGTCCGACTGGGGAAGTACCTCCGCCCTACTACCGCAGTTATAATAACTTCGTGTTGTGTTCCCAGTGGTGAGTAGGGTAGCCAGAGCTCACTGGAGAATTTGTGCTGTCAGCGGGATGACTTATGGTTTGTCCTGCTTTGTTCTGTACACTGACGGCACAGAAATTCTGTGCTTACAGGGTCGGCAGCGCGAGTGTGGCTCCTCTGGTGTTACACACGTCTATAGGCCTCGGTAACCACTTTCCATCAGGTGGGCCGTGCGCTTGTCTGCCACCAAAGTGGTATAAACAAAAAAAATAGAAGGCCAAAGAAATAAGTATACACCACTACCTGTAAAACTGTATGAAAAGGTAACTTATTTCCTTGGTCATGTGTGGAAAATTATACTAACTATAACCTTTTTAGTTAGTTTATAAAATGTGCCAAATGAAATCGTACTATGCAAATGCGAATTCACTAGGTAATTTAATCATTGCCAGTGGTGAAAATTTAATATGCTAACAATGAAAGCGGGTAGAGTTGTGGTATCGTTCATTGGGCTGTAAACTGTTGTAAATTTATATATAATGGAGATAAAAACTATCGATTTTAATATAACCAAATTATACAACAAGTAGATAGAGCGGGCAAGTAAGCTAGTGTAAGCTGCAGCATACGTACTGTACCTGTTGTAGGAACACCTTTCCTCACCCCTGTCTTTCCCCTTCGTTTTCACCGGTAATGTTTAAAGCTTCCATAGGCAAAAGAAGCTATTAGGAGTCTTATATCATGCTGTATGCACCGAGCACTTTCACGATATGAAGTCAAATTGAAATCTTGTAACCATACCCATAGCTACATACCTACATTGTTTCCACTATCCTTACTAAATTGTTCTATATCCTCAAACTTTAAATAAATCAAGATAAGTTCACCTACACCTGTAGCATTTGTATTCATCTAACCCTAAATATATTGCTACTGTTAAAATATTCAGTATAACGCGTTTAGTTGTAACGCCACAAAGTTATACGACCGCTTCGAGCGAGGACTTCTCATTTAAAAGATTACGTGTGTCCAGTCAAAGCTTAAATATTCACGAGCAAATTCATTCTGGAAACTTTGTGTTCATTCATTTGTGGATCCTTTTTCGGTTAAACACAATCTGGTTTTAATTATTATCTACAACTTTACATAATAATTGCTACTAAGCTCGTGAAGTATGTAAGGACAAAATTCAAATTCATTTATTTGCATAAATGTGGTTACAAAGATGTCAGGTCCAGTAGTTTTGTGCGGCACATTTACCATTTTATGGCATGCAAACATTTAATTACACATCATTACGAATACAATCATTAAATAACATTAGTCCAGCCCATGTCCTATAAGTCAATTGAAATTCTAAATATTAGTCACAAAAATACAGTCAAAACATAAAACGAAACAAACAAGTCATTAAAATTGTGAAGAATAGTACATGTCAATATATTGCGATGAATTAATAATGTCGTAAATGGGTTGACTCAATAATGTGCTAAAAATACTCATAGTTTACCCTTATACTTTTCGAATTCCTCAATCGTATAAAAGCATTTTTTAGGAGCCTTGCTTTCAATTCTTTCAGGAATTTAGAGGTTGGCAGTTGCTACGACGTTTGCAGTTGCTTGACACGCGAGGCATATGCCAAAGGCGCGAGGGATATGCCAAAGGCTACCTCGCCCCCGGTAACTGACGGCTTAAGGCGGTCGTGCGGTTTTAGTCGGTCCGAGTCCGACATAACCTCTCCCAACTGGTCCGGCGGGATGGTATCTGAGGGGATTCCCGCACGCCTAAAAAAATGTGAGTAAGGACAGAAGCAGATAGCGGACTGTTGTCTATGCCTTACCATAGGGAAAGGTGGTGATGTATGTAATAAATTGTAATCATTAATAAATATCTAAACTAAATAATAAAAAAAATCAAGCCATATTATAAGGATTTATGTGGATCCCGGACTCCGAGGTGTAGGCCTCAAGTGTTTGTGTTTGGAGTGGGTTCACGTCGGTAGTAAAACTTGCAATAAAAACCTTCAGCCACTTTTCTTTTAATTACTGACTTGCTGATAATTACAATGACTATAAATTATATTGGTATTTTTTTTTATATTGTAGGATATTCTACATAACGCTATCTAGACCCAAAGTAAGCAATGCTTAACTAGCTTGTGTTATGGGGTGGAGAATGTAGATATACACACTTAATATGTTTTTTGTAAAAACATACATATCATACATAGAACCACCCAGACCAATGCAAATATTCATATTCATGCATACAAACATTTGCACTGAGCGGGATTCGACCCCGAGCCTCCTGCGTAGCAGTTGAACGTTTTACCGCTACTCCACAGAGGTAGTCTTGAACTTGTCATTGATGGATGTAATTATGTTGCTAAACGTTCCAATATATCACTTTTATTCATTTAACAATAAATTAAATTATCTTTGTTACTAGTGTAGTCGCAATTACACACCGTGCCTATATTATGTGTAGTGTTCTACGATATTGAAACACGTGGAAGTTCCATTAAATGATTATATGTAATTGAAAGATATGTTCCAATCAGTGATTTACTGTTTAGTTCGTACTGATAGTAAGTAGCCTTCTGACTTGCATCCGAAATCATTAGAAAGCACCACAAAATAAATTACTATAATATGTATTTACTCAAATTGTTTCACAATTTCTATAACTAAGCACTTTTACTACAAACTTCTCAAATAATTTTCTGTAAACTGTATAAAGTTCCTGCCAATTACATTGTGAACGAAATATCACAACACCGCAATCGTTATAATTTTACGAATTCAATTTGCATATGGAGAAAACTATTTGCTTGACTACAAATAATTTGTTCGGAGTGTGGGTATATGGGTGAATTAACAGAATAATTGTCATAAAAACAAAGAAAAAAAGCGTATGCAGCTGCGGCATAATTGTCAACTTCAATGTGCTGAGAATACCAAAACCACAAAACGGTAACGAGTTCACAGAAATTTTGGTATAGCTTGCAGTGTAACAGTAACGGTTTCATTGATCTCTATTATTAATTTACACCAGTCTACTTAACATGGAGGCCTTAATAAAGAACAATTAATAACAGAGGTTCATCGTCAAGTTACTGTACGTTTCTGTTTAATAAACAAAATAAATAAATTAAACGTTTTACATTTGTATACAAATGGAGCAAGGCTAAACTGTGACAAAAAATAGTTGAAAATTTATAACAACCTCCGCCACGTTAGTACTTCATTTGTTCTGTGCGTAGTGCACGAAAAATTAAAAAAATACACAATTACCACAGACAACATAAAATCGCCGTAGTACCTATATTACATCATTTCTAGTTCATTCTACTGATCTTTTGCATTAGGTCACTTCGTGCTTTAAAGAATGATATATTAAATCGTAAAATATACCGTTTTGTAGGTTTATTTCTTCCTTATTTGATACAAGGTTAAAATGATTAGTATAAAAAGTGTACTTACAAATAATGTTTACAGTAGTTATTTTTATAATAAGTGCTCATCGTATGTAACCTATGTATCCATCGTGTGTATCTTATGTTGTCTTCCTCTCTTATCTCTCTTCATCCTTATCTTATCATCTGTTATTTTCAAATCCAATTCATATTCTAGTCGATCATAATTATTTTGTATAATATTCTATACAAAATGTTGTATGTACTCCTCTGTATCGAAATTCTTTAATTTACTACTATTACTCATGACAAGCCTTCTCAATCGTTTGCTTTGTTACTGTATGATCATCTGATGATACCAAACCTGTTTATATGAAACGAAAAACATCTTGCACGATATATCTATGTGACTCATGCTTTGTCGACCCTCTCCTCTCACCCTATTAATCTGATGACTTCACTACTACTAGCAAGAACATATTATGGAAGTTTAGCTGGTATTTCTGTAGATCTGTCCAATCTATCTCCCCTCTGTCCAATTTAAACGGAAGATCTCGTTACGCTATACCACTTAAATGTACATACCATATGAATGAATGAATGAATGAATATAACTTTATGGTACACCGATAATAAACACAAAATAAATATCAACAACGTTCACAATAGTAGGTACAATGGGCGGTCTTATCGCGGACTGCGATCTCTTCCAGACAACTTTTTGATGGACTGGTATCTTTGGAATAACAGGCTAGAGGTGGTGTACTTACAACTTAAAAATATGCATGCACTTAAAATACATTCAGTCAATGTTACACGCTATTTACATTCCATTACAGAATCTGCCTATACCAAACATACAACAATATTACTTATCGAAATAATAAGTCTTTCATATGACTATGATACATATACACTAATAAATACATAAATATATCAATACATATACACATATACATATGTAATTATTTATACACATACCTACATACATACATACATACATACACACATACATACATATCAATCTCATATAAAATATTATATATTGAACCATATGACCTACATACTGACATATTTTAAAGTTATGCATTCAGGTTAGAAAGAATTAGGTACTATTCTCTTACGATACGCATTGATGCAATAATCAACAATAGCTATTGACATTTGCACAATGCGTAGGCTAATAAAAACATAAAAACCATTGTTTAATTCTGATGAAAGCTCGATTGCTACGCGGTTACATCGATGCCTATTCAAATAAGAAACAATGCCCAAGTAAATTACCGAAACGATCCTAGTTTACTCTCGATTGCCTCGAGTCAATTATCGCATGGGTGGAAATAACTTACATATAATAATACTGGATACTTCACTCACAAGTCAAATCAACTTTTTATGGAACATCAAAACGGTAAGTTCTATGGAAACTTGTATAATCACCCTTAACGACTGCTATAGACATTTGTATGGCAACTGCGAACGTGCACTCCGAAGCACCAATGCAAATATCAATTTTCGTGCATACAAATATTTGTACTGAGCGGGGATCGAACCCGCGCCTCCTGTGTTGCGATCGCGTTCACTACCGCCACGCCACAGAGGCTGTCTTTTAACTATTCTTAAGTTGTAGTAAAATATGAAAGTAGTAGGCTCATATTGTTTACAAAATTCAGATTAACAACTAACAAACACAACCGAACAAACAAAAACAACCGAAGCATTAAAAAGATGCTACGCTGCCCTCTCGCCACGGGCGCTTCCTCTGATTGATATTTTAACGCACCGGTGCCGGTGTCTCCCTGATTCAATCCCTTAAAGGGTTTATGAGCTTTACTATATTTATTCCACCACAAAATATTCATTCAAAATCTCTTGTATAAATATACACTTAAGGTAAGATAAAGATATTGAGAAGGCTTAAAGTTGTGAATTGTGGTGTTTCACATAGGAGCTGTTGAGCACATCTTAAACTAATTATTTATCAGGTAATAAGCAAGTGCGTATGTTCATTATCTCATCACGCTTTAAAGGATTTTGAATAGTGATAGTGATGTTTCCAAGATAATTCGGGAGTAAAGTTTCCCGTTTTAGGGATTTACCTACAGAAGGGTCGTATAAATTTAAATTAGGTACGAATATGAAAGTTCTATGCCAGCAAATTTAATGATAAAAAATAAAGATAAAACTTGGTGACTTCGTAAAATGAGAATAAGTTTTGATAGGAACATTTTAAAGATATAATTACGTAAGTACTTTTCATAATTTACATAAATACGAAGTTGAGATAAGACGACTTTTAGTCATCCATTATGAGTCCTTACAAAGTAAAATAATATTTCGTAGCGATCAAGACTACAGAGTATCATTATAAATTATTAACAAAAACTTAAATATTCTTACATAATACAATCATAATTTGATAAAATAATTAATTGTGTCTAGTGACAGTGATTGACATTTATTTTAAATGTTTTATTTTTATTGTTGTTTAACTAGTAAAAAGTGCCAATAAATTGTTAGTAAGCCTAAGAAACAATTATATCAATCCCGGCATACAAGTCTGGCATTGAAAGCATTGATCCTGATTGTTACTGCGGGTGAATGGGATGGATATGACCGCCATTCACAATTAAGGCTCCCGCTGTGAGTCTAGACATCAACCAGTTATTAGTCGCAGCCAGCATACAGAAACGTAAATTATACCGAAAAGGCGAGCGATCGCAGAGCAAAATCGCGTCGATGTGTGATGTACGATTTTGCTTCTTTTTTATTCGCACCAAACGCTATTTCAGTGATCAACTGAGACAAAGAGCGTTGCCACAGAACAGATAATAGTACTAGCGTAGTGTCACACATTTCAGGGTATTTTAAAAAATGTTATCGAATATCATTTATTAGTCTGTCGCGTAAAAAACAATATCAAAAAAAGAATAACTAATTATAGGGTCGGCAACATTCATTGTGATAATGGCACGTCTTAAAAAACTATTTTCATTACAAGCTTCGCTACCTCCAGGTGGAGACCTAATTTAAATTAGCTTCGTCGTCCATGCATCAACGTAATTAAAGTTGACAAGCATCCTTAAATAATGTTGTACAGTAAGTCCACTTATCCAATTTAGTACGACAATTGGATACATGTAGTCTATTTTAATAAACTTTGCTGTATGCTGCTAGTATTTTATAGGCATTTACAAGTTATAAAGAAAAACTACATTAAAAATAATATAGTAGAATTGAAGAATGTGTTAAATTGTAAGTTACTGAGACGACATGTATGTTTTGATATATAATATAAAAAATATGCTCTGTTTTTGTGAAACATTAAATTTGTCAAATGAAATGTTAGCTCTTTTCTAATTATTTTCTTTGTATATTCGTAGTTGGTATTAAATTCATGACATTTTTGTGCGGTCACCGCGTCCAGGACTTATAAAATACGTATATCTGTCTTGTACAGTACAGGGTTATAAATCATGTGGTTTCAAACAAAAACACTAACAGAGATGACTTCATAGAACTCAATTACCACAATACTGTATAAAAACAATAAAATACAGTGTCCGACCTCTGTAAATAGCGTTCTCAAAATACCTACAAACATTACACCAGACATCATACGATAAAAATAGCGTTGCCCTCTATAGACCATCGCTAGATTCAGTAGTCTATAATATGTATAAGATGAACGTCACAGTATACATCTCTATGTATATGTATATCACTGCTTATTCATAGCTACGTAGCTGTACAGCGAGCTTAAGTCAGCAATTTGCATCTAGATTTAGAACGTCGACACCTTGTGTCTGTGTCCAAGATCCAAGTGATAGCCTAGCTGATTTCGATTAAATTTGCCACCCACTTCCTTGGTTCAATTACTAAGCGAAGAAAGCAATATCCTGGTTTTGAAGGAGTTGAAATGTTCTTATACAATTTTGAATTTACGAGTGTTTAAAGTGGGTGATGCTTCCAATAATTGTCTAATAAATTTAGCTATTATAGATCAAAGATTAGGGTTGCCATCACATCGATGTTTTATAACCTCGTTGTCATAACGACAGAAACTTTGATATGTGTTCAACATTAGATGTAATGATAGGAGTGATATTTCGACGATATGTGAAATACTGATCAGGATTACGCCTTTAAGTAGTCCTGGCGCGGTAGTCTGCACCAGACCCTTGTCAACGTACTCGGTATCAATTCAGAGATGGCGAACTCCCCCATCCTTTTGTTATCACCACTGCACGATGGTAAAACATGTTCCATTTTCATGACTGCAAAACCTTAGCAAGAATCACCCTCCCAAAGGAGTAGTCATTTTCAGGGTGCAACACGAAGAATTATGATGAATTGCATTATTGTGCTTCAAATATCGTTATATACCTAAGTATACATATATGAAAAATGTTTCTTTATATGTTTGTCCTCTAGCATTACTTCCATTAGCATGCATCCGATTGCCATGAAACTTTAGCAAGCTGTGCATATACCCGTGAAGGTTGCTAATAAAACAAATACTAAAAAATAGGCATTGCCGGACATTAGTTGTTTATTAATAAAAAAATAATAATTAGGTATGTTTTGATTGTTTACGTACTCCAATTAAAAATAACCATACCTATATATCTACATTTTTTAATTGTTTTACTTACAGTAACAACAATTTTTTTATACTTATTTTCAAGGAACCGATTGCAAAATTGTATGTCTGATACAATTTTGCAATCGGTTTTATATTTGTATTTATCGGAATTACATAATAAGTAGAATTTATACATACAATATAATATACACAATAATATATACTATATTTATAAAATATATACAATAAACTCAAACAAATTTCCTGATCTACCTGACGTCAATATAAAATAACAAACATGTTTTAATCGTTACAGTAAACGAGTAACGATACACATTTACAAAAACAATATAGAAATAGACACGCTAATGTAGTTTCCGTGATTGAATTGTTATTTTTATGTGTCTACTTAAATGTTAGTACGCCATTTGTACTTATGCTCACTTTTTGTGGTAAAATTATGTTTCGTAACATTTTTTTGTTCCCTTCAAACATCGCTTTGTTTTTATGTTGACAGAAAAAATACGGGCGAAACCGAAGCTACCCGACATCGTAGTTCCGTACCAGAAAATGGAGCAAAGTTTTGGTTCGGTCCTTATGAAGATGTTTTCAGCATGTTCTTTTTTAAAGAACACAGAGAGTATAGCGATTACTATAAATTAAATTGTGTTTATTAGACAGCGATTAACTGATAGCAAATGTAGAGTGATGAGACCAAACAGTAATTAATTATTTTGACTGGTTTCGTCTTTATTCAAAAAATATATTCTATACAAAAAAGAAATTAAGTTATTCAAAGAGTAAAGAATACCCCAAATTTTTAAGTAGGTAAGTAGATATAATTTAATATAATATATGAGATGTGGGGTAAGCTAATTACTTAACTTTCCTGCAGACGAAGTTCTTGGCATACAAATCTGAAATGGAAAAATTTCAACGTTCGTTTTAATTTGAACAGTTTGAAAAGTTTTAAAACCACACGGCTGAGATTTACAAAGTCATTTTAGTGGACTTTTGCTTGTACCTTTGATTGTAAACTCTTGCTTTTGCATCAACTGATGACAGTACTTAGTTCCCTAGTTAATAGCAGACCTTACGTTTCACGTGTAAAAGTAACGAATTTGTTTACAAAATTGATGTCTTTCCCTTCATTGCTCAAATCCGCTCTTAGACGATCGAATGCTTCGCATATTTGCACGGTTCAGAGTCCGTGATATTGCAGCATACATACCTGAAGCGTAACTATTAAATAAACTTCGTAATGATTACACAGTTTACGACCAGTATTAGAATAATATAACCGACGTAATTTACTAATAGCCTAAGTCAAGGTTGGTAAAAAATAAATTATTAAAAAGAAGTAAATTTCCTTCGTCATGGATTTTTAGTGTGGACTCGGAGAGAACGTCTGTAATTATATTTTTAAGGAAAAAAAAACAAAGGTCGCTGACATACCACAAAGAAACTGTAATTTGAGGTGGCTATGACCTGTCACTGTGCGCACTGTTGGCTAAATACTGTATGACTATAAGCAACAACGACTACTCAGTATTTATTTCCGCGGCAGATGTATTTGAGGAAGCAGCCGGTGCTCAGAAGTGGAACGAATAAAATTTTACGCTGACTATCGGAAACGAATCCCTGAATTGAGTACTATAGACCAATGCTGTGCTCTTTTATTACGAGGACATTTTTATTATTGTTTTAGTTTCACTGAGTGAAATTAGAATATCTAAAGATGTTACTCCGGTCAAATGTTCACGTTAACTGTACATATATCCATTCTTCTATGGATGTTAAATTGAAACTTTTACTTTCATAATGCTGATTGCCAAAATAGTATTTAGTATGGTTAAATACTATTTTGCTATAATCTAAAAAAAAAGTTAATTATTACTATTGTAAATCAGCATCCACTTTACTGCACTACGAAGAAATTTTTAGCATATACTTTAAGACACTACAAAATGTAACTCGTTATGTTCTGACCGAAGTGGGAAGTGTAGCTTTTCATTAAAAAAATGGCATGCAAATTGTAGCAAAAATCCAACTATGCAGATTTCATAACTACATGTTGCATTTACATATCTGTACCTACTGTACATAATAAATAATATTAACCTCGTTGTTTGGAAAATTACAGCGTAATAACAAACCAACATAACGACAAAATGAATACTTCGTTGGAAAGTTTACCTTTTAGTCTTCAGAACAAGTGACTAACCTGTGCCTGGTACGATTACTGGAAAACACACTCACCACTTAATAACAAGTTAAGTGAATAAATTAATACATGAGGAAACTAAGTAAAACAAGAAGGAATAATAATTATAGGGCTATTATATATATATATATTATAAGGCTATCACATAGTGTTATCCAGATATGATAAGTCTATGCACAAATACATTTAGACTTTATACTGTCTAATACTGCCAAATATTCACAAAATTGTCGCGCCATTAACTCCATTCAAATAGCAAAGAAGTAAAATAAAAATAATTTATTTTTGTTCCCAGATCATCAACATCCGAGCTGAAAGATTGGTATGTATGGTCATAAGTTTGTTTGTTTTCTTCTAAAATAAGTAGCAGCATCTAAGCAGAACATTTTATATTAAAGACAAACTACTAACAAATAAAATATTCCCACGAGAATTGCTCCAATGTGCAATGACCTTTGTCTATGTAAAAACTACGACTACGTTTCACTTCTAGCTAACCCCTACTACAAAGCTTAGTATGATAGATCGTCTCGTCGGTGGAAGTACCGACCTCTCACATATTATAAGTCTTAAAGACCTCGCCTGATAAAAAGCATATCCTTTGGGTCAATCAATCAATCAATTAGCCTATTGCAGTCTACTGCTGGACAAAGACCTCTCCTATTGTGCGGAGACTTTGAGAAAAACTCAAAACTCAAGTCCTATAGTCGTGATTGTAGGTTACTATATCGGTGTACAAATTTTTATCCAAATTCATCCAGCCGTTGTTACATTAATGAGTCACAAACATACATTAATATTAAATGTTCGGGAGCGGCAGCGGGAGCGACGAAGGATCGCGAGCCAAGCTGCCCGCGTACGAAGGCAACTCGGGCGTCGGAGGTCGATGAACGACCTTCGCCCCCCATGAGCGCCGGCCTGGGGGTGACAGGTGGAGCCGCCTGTCACCCTGGCAGAAGCAGGCCGCGGCGGTGGTGCGCCTGGCGCGCCTCCCCGTTTCCGGGGTCGAGTTGGGGACTCTGTAGTCCCCACACCCGAGAAGAGGGCCAGATCGTGAGAGATGGCCCTGGGTCGGCCGGGGTGCGAGGGATATGCCTGTCAACCTCACCTTCGGCAACCAAAACGACCCACAGGCGGCGTGCGTTTTAGTCGGTTCGAGTCCGACATAACCTCCTCCACCGGCTCCGGTGGGGAGGTATCCGTGGGGATTTTGCGCACGTAAAAAAAAAAAAAAAAAAAAAATATTAAATGTTAATTCCAACTATATGTACATATAAAAAACATTGAGTGTTGTATATTTATATATTTATTCTTGTCTAGTTTAGATGTGATAATATTAATCTACACTAATATTATAAAGAGGAAAGATTTGTACCTATTTTTGTATGTTTGTAATGAATAGGCTCAAAAAGTACTGGGCCGATTTAAAAAAAAAGACATTTTAAGTTTTATTTTGTAAGTTGGTCTTAATTTTTAATTCCAATCTGGTTATTCAGTGATTATATGATTTTATTATAAGATTAAATAACATTTGTAATTCCTACAATCTGTTCTAGTATTTATCCAAACTAGTTAGTATGAGTGTAGATAGGTGTATAATAATTAGGTTATTGTATTTGGTAGTGACATTATCTCGAATTGTAACTATATTACATGATAATAGGTCCTCCTTTTGGGTAATATTTTCTATAGTACGGTTGTCTAGTGTGTTTACTTTTTGCACGATAAAACAAGGAACAGGACTTATTACCTTATACTTATTCATTTAATCATTATTACAATCACAGTAGCCAAAAATATCTGCCAGTATAGATACATAGTTATAAATAATGCTTCTTTCACCAATTATTACGAAACGAAAAGACAAATACAAAAAGATTGCCATAAGAACTACTAATTACTTATTATCATGAATAGGATATCGTAGAAAAACACGTGAGGAGTGACCTATATACCGCTTCAGTGAGCCCATCTCTATAAACAAAATACTTTCGTTCAAGGGGAGACGACAGCCTTATAATTGCGCTCGTTCATGTCTCGTTTGGCCGATAAAGTGCTGCTAAAGGGGCGAACTTTTACAGAATCGTATAAAATAATCGTATTATATCTCGGATCCTGACACCTAATACTGGGCGAAAGCTAATATTACTTATTATTATCTTTATTAGGGTATTAAATAGCAATTTTAGGGGGAATTTATGTGAATAGACATATTTAATAATTCAATGCTGACATGTTACATATCAGCGGCCACGTATTCAATTATTAATTTTATGTTTTGTTACAAATGTTGATTGAAATATCATGTGTATTACATTCTGTGATAGTTAATAACGTTAATGAAATAAAGGTTAGTCGATATAGTGACGTCATTTTTTTAAATGTCGATACATTAATAATTTGTAGGTAATAATTATCACTTCATAAGATAGATTAGTTATGAAAGTTATTTATCAATCATTTGGAAACATATTACTAAGGTTGCCTGGAAGAAATCGCTTCAGCGATAAGGCCGCCCATTTTACATAAACTGTATACACATGCTACCTAATTATTATACTGTAAATCTATTGTAAGTAAATCATTTATTGCTCGAAACACGGTATGTCACAATGGTGTCATAAAAACAAATAGGTAAGGTCCGACATGTTTCGCAGATTATCTGCATGCAAATTTATCCATTTGAACGGTAACATATTTGATTGAAAATTAAATTGTAATAATATTAAAACTAGAATATAAATAAAATGTCCAATAATGTCAATATTTGGTGGCTAGAATACATGCAATAAATTTTTAATGAAAGAATACACAATACTGTCAATAATCATACAAACAATAATCACCTCATATAATAATCACACATAACACACTTCAAATGTACCCAAAAAATCGCCATTTATCATCAAGAAACTCCTTGACACTATAATAACATTGCGCAATCAGCCAAGTAGTTAGTGCTTTCTTAAATTTCTTGAAGGTTAGCTCTCTAATGGGTCTGGGTATATGGTTATAAATTTTGGCTGTCATATAATACGAATTATTTTGATGGAGAGAAGTTTTACAGCTAGGCAGCAGAAGTTTTGTGCTATCTCTAGATTTGTACAACTTATCTTCACTGGCCTTTTTAAACAACTCCGGATGCTTCCTTACAAATATACCGATTTTTAAGACGTATAGTGACGTCAACGTCAGCAGCTTTAGACTTTTAAAAGCTGGAGTACAATAAGGAACTATCTATCTAACTATCAGTGTACCTATGCAGTATATTATTTCTAAACTATACTATGTACACTATGTGTGTGTATTAACATTAAGATTGTAGGTATAATTTATATAATTCACCTTAAAATTACCTTATTGTATTCGTACTATATAATTCCCACCTAACAAAAGCAATTGGAATCCACTGGGCCGTAGGACATAGACCAGTCTGAATCTAATAATTCTAATTATTAACATAAATTGGGATTTAATTCACATTACAACACTAATTGATGACACTTCTCTTAATCTTCTAAATTGGGGAAGTTCATGAGTAAACCTATTATTTCAATTTGACTTGTATAAAACAAGCTTTAACAGCCATTAGTAATTAAGTCGTGAAATAATTGCAATGTTGTTATTAAAAGCCAAGATTTCATATTAAAGCCAGTAAACGTGACTTCGAAACCTATTCATTAAGCTTCAAGTGACACAAATACTTCGGAGTTTCGATTTGCGTTATGCAAGTTAAAGGCCCTTCGACTTGCATAACACCCATAGAAACGACACCTCTCTATAGCTAACATTTTATGAGTTCTTCGTTCGTCTTAAATAATATAGTAATAAACGCTCAACGGTAATTAAATCTTATAAGTCCAAACATAATGTCATCGGCATTGTGTATTATGCGATTCACCATAATATAATGTCTTTGTGTACATACATTAAAAGCATCAAGGATTCGTAGTAAACCTAACGTTTGTTAGCAAAGTAATGTTTGTTAAATTTAGGTGTTCAATTGAATAATGAATAAATAATAAAAACAAGATCCCATCCTGAAAGATCCAATAAGTAGATACATAATTATGTATACAGACAGATGAACATGTATGGCATAATTTTAGTCAAATTCAAAATGGAATACCTAATAGTGGTTGAAGTCCAGGTAAACTTAGGCTCAAATTACTCATACATACTAGGCAAGAGGCATTAGGCGTAAGGCATAATCAAAGCAAAATATAAATGCGATTTTGCTGAAAACCGCTTCTAGGATAGAAAGAAGTTGATAAAATTATTAATAAGCATTAAAAAGCAAGATAAGACAATACAAATATTAATAAAGGAAGTAATTTCTCTAAAGCACAACACAGATTATTAGAACAGCTGCACCACGTGTTGGTTAGTCGCACACATTCATTAATATATTATATTAAATACAAAGGGGGTGCGTGTGAACATGTAGGAGGTAGATTCACATGAACACCGACCAGAAGCCGAGATCTGTGCTACTTATAACAGCTGAATTCTCTTAAAACTTTCGCGTAGCCGATTCGGAGGGTTGCGCATGTCTAAGTATAGTGGTCTCTCTCTAAAAGTACGGATTAGCTGTACACGTGTGGGGTGTGGGAAAATATCCACCGAACGCAAGGTGCACTTCGTTTTAAAATTTTATATAAATATCAGATTTTCATACGTTCATACATTAATTGTGAGGTACATACAATTTAATTTCAAAATTTAGGTCAAAGTAATAAAAAATGAAGCATGGCACACGTTTTAGGGATGTCGTGCGATTATTTTTTATTTTAACTGAAAAAGTATCAAAATTTTGTACAGGCAGCAAAAAGTATATAAAGCAGAAAATGTACCTCCCGCATACCGTGTCTACTATCCGGGACGACCTTACTGTTATTTATATGGAACTTTCACCACAACAAATAACCTATCTTGGGCCATAGCTGCAGCGAAACGAGTGGGTCAACGGTACCGCGCTAAATTATCAAACACAAAACTACAAACATCAAAGCGAATATTTAAAACAAGCAGTTAAAATGACAAAATTGCATTTCTTAATAAGATAAAAACTACATGAAAAAACTGCAGTAACTACTCGTGTAGCACTTATTACTGTAATGAAAACGTAATACAAAATTGCATGCTGTAATCTTGCAATTAGTTACATGCCATGCATTAGAGATTTAATGTATTTTTACTTTCATTATAACAGGTAAACGTAGCAGCTTAGTTTTAATTTATGCTTGTATTACTCGTTAATATCAGTTCCATTTCACTTTACAATGTTAAACACAATTAGACAATGTTCGAAAAGTGGGGCATCATTTTCTAAGGACAGATTACATGATAATTCTGATGAGTCTACCGGTTGAAAAATTACCAAACTATAAAGTACGCAGCTGTAATATTACAAAAACCGAATACAAAAACAAACCGTAAAGAAAGTACGACACTCTTGTTTATAAAACATATCTATCTGCATATATATAAACTGCAGCTATCAACATAACAAACAAATCCGAAGTTCTGTATTTGTAGTTTATGCAAAAAAAATAACGATTACACAGAGGAACTCGAGTACTCGACTCGCTAACAATATTCTAAAATGATAAAGCAAACACCTTACCTAGAATAAAAATCAATAAGGCGCCATAATCAGCTGTGTAAACCTACCGCCATCGACGTCCGCGCCGCGTTGAAGCGGAAGGTAATAAAAAAATCGTGACATGATGCAAAATGAGATGTTTCCTGTCATATGTAGTACCAGTCGAAGAGGCGTTTAAGAATGAGTGCCAAATTACCTCAAATGGGAGTTCAGTCATCTACAAATTACGTGTTAAATGGATTCCAGAAAGGAAATATGGTTGAGTAGAGGCCAACATCGTTTGACCTTTCTTGGGGATGTAATAAGAATGTTATTATTGTTTACTGTAAACGTATGTATGAATAAATATAAGCAGGAAGTTGTAGGTAGCGATTGATGAGCGAACGATGCTGTGGACGTAATTATTTTTTTACTGGGTAGATGATATATTCAGTTTAGGTACATAAAATATTCTATTATAATATACAATTACTTACAAATTTATATAAAACTATGCTAACTATACAATATATACAAATATATACAAAAATGGAATAGAGAAAAAATTTATACATTAATCACATAAATACCGGCCGATATCATAAGTCTTCTTTATGCTTAGTCTTAAAAATAGCAGTGTTAAGAACAAAGATGATAGAGTACTATCGTATTAAAAAAATCTATTCATCTATTCTGACTCCTACATTCTGAGTGTTACGAACCGAGATATGTGTCGTATCAACTCTGAGCTCTAACATATACTAAGTGCACCTACTTGTCTCTGTGTAGAGAAAATGATCGTTCCCATAGAAAACTCATTCCTAAGTAATACTTTATTTTTTATATTGGGTAATGTAATAGCTTAATGCAAACGGTTCCCTTTGATGGTAAGCGCTTATGAATGTATACAAGACCAAAAGTAACTTCTACAATGCTACATGTTTAGAAAAATGATAACTGGGCGGAAAGACTTCTAACAGTTTTAAAACATAGCATGATTAAAGACTTAGATATGCCAACATTTGAGGTGATCGGTCAAACTGTTTTGGAGCATTCATTAATTTTTTATCTAAATTAGATGACAAACATGTAGGTGGATAGGTACACGACCTGCCAGGTACTAAGCGGTTACTACCGCCGATAAGGCTTACGCCACACTTGACAGAATCAATAATAATTGTATTATTGTTCCAAAAATTCGCATCGTCGGCGCCTTTGTCAAGTTTGACACCCACACATTACCGATTGTTACAAAAATAAACAAGCTTTTGACAAAATTTTGGCATAACAGCTGTATATACCCCATATTTTGATTAATAAGGACATAATGTAATAGTGTAAAGATAGGTGTGCAATTGAATTGGGAGGCGAAAATTATAATTATTTATTGTAATTATAATTTGTAGTTGTCAGGACAAGGTTGGAATAAAAGAATTTTGAAAAATTTACGGGAGTAGCTTCAACCTGAGCGATGCGACCCCTGGTCACAGTCAGTTATAGATAAAAATATGTTTAGTTACGATGCAAAATTATTCATTACCTAACACGAGGTAACATCTGTTACTTGTAAAGTAACCTTCGTCACTACAGACCCTTTGTGTCACCTCATAAATTCGTTAGGTAAACTAAGCTTATTATGTATAAGTATCTATATTGTCTCAGCTTGGTCACGGCCAATCTATTGTCTTTAGACAATCAAATAGTATGATGAATTGCGGTAAATATTTGTCGTGCTTGACGGTGTTGATAAAATTCAGCTGTACATAACCATTAATACACAACCATTATGGAGTATTCCGCCAAAAAAGCTTTTAGGTATTTTTTTTATACCACTTAAGTGGCAGACAAGCGCACGGCCCACCTGATGGAAAGTGGTTACCGTGGCCTATGGACGTGTGTACCAGAGAAGTCACACTCGCGCTGCCGGTCCTGTAAGCACAGTTTCTGTGCCAGTGTCCTGTAGTCAGTGTAGAGGACAAAGCAGGACAAGCCTTTAGTCATCCCACTGACAGCACAAATTCTCCAGTGAGCTCTGGCTACCCTATAACCGCGGTAATCTGTAGGGCGGAGGTACTTCCCCAGTCGAACTGCTTGGTACTTGGTAAGGCCTACAAAGGTAGGTTCCATACACTTCGTGTATATAGAATCTGCAGTCGATTTCATATTTGTCCATAGGCCGTTCTGACTATTTTTTGTAGAGATACTCGTGAAGAATCTCTATAAATCACAACTAAGCCCATAAAATTCATTCAAAAAGCCAAGTTACTTTCGACTCGATCAATGTACCCATATAACATAAAGTACTTACTCATGCCATTCGTATTCAACATCCACACCGCAGTGACCGTTCGTACACATCTCTCAAACTTACACGGCGTATTGCAATAAACAACAAACTTTATTTTCCCCGTCTCATATTTAATTTTATTATGAAAATGCGCGTAAGCCGATAAAAAGTTACTTCTTATTTCTTATTCCATGACTTATTCACATAAAAAACGCTTATCTGACAATGTTATAATACCATTTGTAACTAATTTCTAGTTGGTAAGTTTCGAAGTAAACTTGGCAATATAGTATTTTATAAGTATAGATAAGAATAATAATGCATTATGGAAAAGTAACTACAAAACCCATTTTATGTTTTATAGACAATAATCCTAGCCACATCCCCACTACTGTTAATCCTGTACACCAGGATCAACAGTAGTGACCCATAAAAATATCGAGTAATGAGACTCGGAAAGCCCCAGGGAAAATTAAACTGTCTTGGAACCCGCATCGAAATTAATCAGAAGTTAATTGGAGGAGTTAGTCATTTTACTTTACTCATAATTTGAACTTAAAACCGTCTATTTTAGCTGTCGGATTATAAAAATTAATGTACGTTTCGTGAGATAATACCTACTTATGATATTATCGTAAGAACAAAACAGTAAGGTTACAAAGTAAAGGAACATCCCTAAACAATGTCAAATGAATTTGTAATTTGCAGATATTTCCTCTTTTTTTATACCACTTAGGTGACAGACAAGCACACGGCCCACTTGATGGGAAGTGGTTACTGTGGCCTATGTACGTATGCAACACCTTCTTCCTTCTTCGTCCTTATCATGTGATAAGTACTCGTAAGTATTCACATTTGTTGGCCACCCTCTCCTGTGTGCATTTTTGCAGTATTTAATTTAAAAATCCTTCAATTAATACAGTACTTCTATTTTTCTTTCGTACAACAAAGTCAAAGTCAAAGTCAAAGTATTTATTTGCGTTCATGTGTATGTTACAGGTGTTTAGTTATTTTAGGTCTCAACATGAAGCCCGGTTTGGGCACAGCAAATTTAAATGGAATTATATAATATTACTTTACAGTTTATTATTATTAAAATTTTCTTATATATCGAATTTGAAAGTCGTTAGGAGACAATATTGTCAGAATCAAGTAATTACAATAATTAGATTTAGAATTTCATATAGTTGATTATTACAATCTCATTATCATATTTATATTTCAAATTATTACATTCGGATACAGATAGGTTATATGCTATAATTATAATATCAAGCATGCAATAGGGTTTTAACAGAATTTTTACATTTCAATAAATTCAAACACTCAAGATTAAAGATTAAATATTTTACATGCATTTTAATGTATAACATGCAATAAACTATTCATTTGGAGTACATAATTCAAAATGAATGATACAAATTTAGGTAACCTGTATTTGGATACAGATATCCCCTTATATTTTATAGTTTTTCAAGTTTAAGTCTGGAACAGTTTTAGTGGGTACTTACTTTTTAATACTACTTTTATAAAATGTAATTTACAAGATGTCGCACTTTGTCGACCTACTCGCTCTTTCTAAGTGACATCATTTTTGGAAGGTGCTTCACAAGATCGCTTTTTGCTTCTGTTTATTTTTTATTGATGATGTCATTGATTATACAGGTATCCATTGCCGTGATGTGTGGGCACAAAATATGCCGGTAATAACTTCAACTAGCGGTAATACCTAGTGTACCTCATACGTACATATTTAATTGATACCTCCCGAAGATCGTATCGTTGTTTTATTTTTGAAGTGTAATAATATAGTCAAATACCTAAGCACTACTAATAAACGCTGCTTAAGTAGCTTGGTTCTAATATGTGTTCTATTCTAGAATATAGCTAAATATACCGACTGAGATACTTTTTTTTTTGCTACTACTAGCCTAGAACCATATCCAACAAATAATGTTAATGGGAATTAATGCGATCATGGTATAGGTACATACATACTCGTACCTTTGGTTCGCCTGACGTTTGATAGGAGTCCGACTTAAGTCCGACTGGGGAAGTACCTCCGCCCTACAGAATACCGCGGTTATAATAACTTCGTGTTGTGTTCCCAGCGGTGAGTAGGGTAGCTAGAGCTCACTGGAGAATTTGTTCTGTCAGTGGGATGACTTTAGGCTTGTCCTGCTTTGTCCTCTACACTGACGGCACAGAAACTTTGTGCTTACAGGGTCGGTAGCGCGAGTGTGGCTTCTCTGGTGTTACACACGTCCATAGGCCACGGTAACCACTTTCCATCAGGTGTGCCGTGCGCTTGTCTGCCACCTAAGTGGTATAAAAAAACTCTCTACCTCGATACCACAGTGATAGCCCGTCAGATAAGGCTTTGTTTTGTTTGTTTCTAATCATATTTTACTGAAAGAATACCATAATATCACACTTTTACTTGACAAACAAATAGCGTTAAGAAAACCGTTTAAAACTTGCCGTACATTGCTGGATTTATAAGACAGACAGAGTAACAAACGGAGCGAACGGGCACATTTCGTCCAGAATTATTTTATTAGGTAACACATTGCATATCTAACTGGCGAAGTGACATGTGAAAGTAGGTCGGATATTAAGGGACATAAATGAGAGTAACCAGCCAACTGGGTCGCACTCGCAGCTGCAATGGCCCGCCTGGCAGACTTATGGATCGTCAAACGTCGCCAGATGAATTATTGATACTAAGTATGACATGCGTGTTCCATTCACACGAGGAAAATTCTGTAATCTTGTACGTTAACCTGATCTAATATTAATAAACGGATTATGGAGGAAAATACTGTGAAGGTAGTGGATATGTTTGCACTAAATTTTATGTTTCGACATTTATGCTACGTGAGATTTTTTTACCTCAGCCTTAGATGCATGGCTTGAGTCAACAATAGTGCCCATAAGACAACAATAGGCTCACCCCCTATTACGTGGGACCGAATTCAATGATTGGTGAAATGTGGGTGTCAATTCACCTCTGCCCAACCCTCCGGGGATAAAGGCGTGGTTATATGTATATGTATGTACACATATATACACAGACAAACTCACAGGCCACCTGATGGGAAGTGGTTACCGTGGCCTATGGACGTATGCAACATCAGTTGCGCTCGTGCTGCCGTCCCTGAAAAAACTTTTAATATCCTTCTTTAAATTTTATTGAAATTTTAATATTTTTCGGACTTAACCGTTTCATATTTTAATGCGTAGAATCAGGGAGAAGTCAGGCGACTCACACGCCAGAACGTACCTGGTACAGGGCCTGGCCTTTGCCATCCAAAGAGGCAAATCAGCCAGCGTGATGGGCACTTTCGCGCAGGGTACAGGTTTGAGCGCACCTTTTCTATGGACGAGCACGGATGCGTGTAATTGTTTGTACTATAACATCTGACTTGAATCATTGGGAATCTATCGTGTAATAAATTTACTTTTAATATTAAATCAATTTTAAACCCTTTATTTGAAATAAATTATTTCTCTTATTTGTTACCAACTTGATACTATCGTTCAAAATATACAATTAAAAGTTAAGATATAAAAAGCGCAATATGCCTGTGATGAGGGAACAACTCACAAATGCCTGAGGTGATCAATATCTCTGTTTACAAGGCATTTTCCTCATTAATGTAAATGTAAAAGTTGGAATGTATAGGTAAGTACACTGCTATTCCACTTTTACACAAAGGATCTTCGCTTGCCAATTGTCGCCGAACACAACACGCAGTTTTTTGTCCTTTTTTGTGTAACTGACAAAGATGGATTGCTGGTTTGAGAATGACCCTAGTATTTTTATAAGAACTTTAACTTACGTTTACCAAATTCAAATTTGTGATCCAATTTTCGCTAAATAACATATAGAAGTACGTTTCCGTTTAATAATGAACAGAATACAATAAGGATAGAATATAATATTTTGAACAGGAAATAGGAGAGAGTTTCACAAAATTAGTACATACTCTACAGAAGTACTGAACTATGCAGAAACTATAGGTACCTACTTATATAAACACCTCAACAAAGTCTAGGGAACAAGATGACCCCAATTATTTTTTTTCGTGTAAATCTTGTTTTGCAAATAACTGGCAGCAAATAAATAAAAATAGAATAAAGTAGATTACAGAGTTGTTCGAAATTTAAAAATAAATTTAAATAAGTAATGATTTTCGAATATGGAGGGAAAACTTTTAAAAGTGTTTGATTGTGCAGTTTCTCTGAGGCAAAATAAAAATTATTTTTTTTGATTGTAAATAACGTTTATTATCAATAATACGTCTTTTACGTATGGTTTGTGCATTTTTGTGACTGTAGTCATCATGTCACGTCGTCATTTAAGTCGCGAAGAGATGTTAAGGGCTGTTGGTATGCTGCAAGCTGGACGAACTCAACGCGACGTAGCGGATGCTGTCAACACCCAACCAAGCGTAATTTGCAGATTATGGACACGCTACAGGTCTACAGGGGATGTTGCCGAACGTCACAGGGGACGAAATAGGGTTACTACCCCGCGACAAGATCGTTTCTTGCAAAATTCCGCAAGGCGGCAACCCACGATTACTGCTCGTCAGTTGGTCGCAGGCCTCCAGTCTCAGCATCAAGTGGTTATTAGCGATCAAACTGTCAGAAGAAGACTACACGAAGCCAATCTTTATGCTCGCAGACCGCTTAGGGTTCCAGCTCTTCGACGTGGAAATCGAGGTCGTCGCTTATTGTGGGCTAACGCACATTTACAGTGGACCGACCATCAATGGGCACGGGTTCTGTATTCCGACGAATCTTGCTTCGGTTTTCATCCTGATTCGAGAAGAGTGCGTATATGGCGAGTTCCTGGACGTCGGAGTCGTCTCCAGAATCCGCAAGAAGTTCATCCTTACCAAGGTGGAACAATCATGGCATGGGCTGGAATTCGCCTTGGTGGAAGGACCGACCTCGTTTGGATACGGGGCAATTTGAATGCAAACCAATACATTCAGGAGGTTATACACCCCATGGTAATCCCTCATCGACAGCAGTTCGGTCAAGATTTTATGTTCATGCAAGATAATGCACGGTCACACACCGCGAGGGTAGTGGTCAATGCGTTAAGCGAGCACAATATGACGACGTTGGAATGGCCTGCTCAGTCTGCCGACCTCAATCCCATAGAGCATGCCTGGGATTTGCTTGGGAGAAGAGCTTTCAGTGATTCTTTGGAAAATCTGAACACTGAAGAACTACTTTTTTTACACCTTCGCAGTGTATGGAGCCATATTCCACAGACGATGATTGACAATCTCATACTAAGTATGCCACGCCGTTGTCGAGCTGTTGCCAATGCTTTAGGAGGTCCTACAGATTATTAAAAACGTTTAAAGTACGGTTAGTTACTGTATTTCTTACTACCTCGTTATTTTTGTGCCTAATCATAGAAGGTTGTAATACTCAATATTGGCACTATTCAATTCTTTCTTAAAAAAAAAAAAATTTGGTATGAAAATGTTTTTATTAAAATTAAAATTAAAAACGGTATAAAAATACCCTTCTATTGATATAAAACACTCACTATTACAAGAAAGGGTTTTTAAATAAAAACTAGAAATGTCCTTGTTCCCTAGACTTTGTTGATGTGTGTACATATCACGCAGAGGTGAATTAACACCTACATTTCAGCAATCATTGTATTCAGTCCCACGTAATGCCGTATCACGTCAGCCTATTGCCGTATTCCGGGCACTATTGCTGACTCGAGCCATGCATCTGAGGCTGGGCCATATATATCTGTCTAATATTAAACAGCCCTATGCCTTAGTCGCCTTGTACGACACCGCATGGAAAGAGATGGAGTGGTCCAAATTCTACTCTGCCGGGAACCACACGTAAGACATATGGTTCTGACTTAAGATGTCTTTTTGCCAGTAACGTTGTCAATTTATTTTTTTATACAACTTAGGTGGAAGACATGCACATGGTGGTTACCATGACCTATGAACGTGTGCAACACCAGAGGAGTTACACCCGTGATACCAACCCTGTAAGAACAGAGAGTTTCTGTGCCGTCAGTGCAGAAGAAACAATCAGGACAAGCCTTTAGTCTTCCCACCGACAGCACAAAGACTCTCCAGTTAGCTCTAGCTACCCTACTAACACGAGGTTATTAAAGCCGTAGGGTGGTACATTGCTGAGGATAAAATAGTGTAGACTAATGGGGCAAAGATTATATTTCCTTACACTGTAATTTTTAGTATCTTTAATCTGGCCATCTCAGTCTTCATTAACTTCATTTTCACAACATTTTAACAACAAATTCAGCAATTAACATCAGACAGATATATACAGCCTAGATTCAGCCTCAGATGCATGGTTTGAGTCTACAATATTGCTTATAATACGGCAATAGGTTCACCCCCTATAACGTGGGACCGAATACAATTATTGGTGAAATTTGGGTGTTAGTTCACCTCAGCCTAACCCTCCAGGGATAAAGGCGTGATTATATGTATGTACGTAGCTAGTGAAAGACTAGCTCATACCCGCGGCTCCGCTTACGTGAAATTTAGATCCAGTTGTCGCTCCTATGGGAACCTGTTCCCGTATAAAAAGCTTAGGTGTTATTCTAAATTATAATCTATCCCTTTACCGAATTTCAGACAATACCGTTCCGCCATTAGAACGTTATTGAATAACAAACATCTTCCCAATCTTTTATCGACAGATAACATTATCCATTTGTATTAGACAAGACAATAAAAATCAAATGTAAATACAATGATTTTATTTAAAAAACAGATCGGTACCTAAACTATATCAATATTATCAGGATATCCGAAGTCTACTTTGTGTAAGAAGTCATACTTATTCTCGTTTGCACACAGTGATAAATGTAGGTTCTGTTGCAATCGTACTTGCTTCGAAGTAAGATCCTATGTCCTACCTCACCTACCACTTGAAGATGATTGCGCAAACCTATAAAATATTTATGAACCTATAGGTACTTTATAAATCTTAGAAAGGAAAAACAGCGTATTCATACAGCATAATGAATGGAAGTGAATGGAGATGCGTGTACCTGTAATTGAACAGTATACCTTCACTTTAGTACAATATCGCAATTGCTGAATAGATCCAAGATGTTTATCAAAAAATAGATGTTTCTCTATGTTTGGTGTAATTATTTTCGCTTGAGTACGTAAACACAATGAAAACTGCAATAGTAGAAGGACCAGTTATCTTATCGTTTTATCGTAAAGCAAAGATACACTATCGTGACGTTGGTACTTTGTTGGCTGATAAATAATTTTGTTATCGCACATGATGTAACGACTACCTTATAAGAAGTCAACAGCAGGTATGTTTGTACTTCATTTACTAGGAATGAAATAACAAGTGCTATATTTTTTACTAGATTACGACATCGTTTATTTTTCAGTTAGTATTTAGATCAAAATATATATTTGTTCCTGTGAATTATAATATGATGATTATCTTAAAATCACACGCATCTAAAACACAAAAGTAAATATGTTTTGAAATTAAATCGAACGATGTTTTATTTCAGTTATAAATCCAATTCGTAATGCAACAACCTGTAGTAACGTTTACTGGAAATTATTTCCATTCTAAATCGATAAACGTGTGTGAAAAATTGCATTTGAGTAGGTAAGTAATTTCTTATCGTATCGTTCACTTCAGCGAATTATTTTCACTGGGCATGACACAAGAGTTAACTATCGATAACTATAGGAATCTAACGTGACATGAAATCTATAACCAATAGGTCTTTTTAAGTACACATCAACCCATTGACTAATAATACTTCTTCAAAATTTGTACAAGACCGATTTGAATCACTTAAAGTGACTAAGTATATATGTAAGTCACATAAAAATTTTCCTTCTTGAGAGAAATTATTCTTCTGCATGAAAGCTGGAAGTCAGGTACCGCGACCAAACATAGCCTGTCCGTTCTCAACGTTTAATTTACCCCTGTACCAAATTTCATCAAAGTCGATTCAGTGGTTTAGGCGTGAAGGCGTTACAGACAGAGTTACTTTCACATATATAATATTAAGTAGGTAAAAATATAAATTCATAATCACTTGTAACTTTGCATTGGTAGGTAGTTCCTGTACTTAATCGTTACCCATCTGTTGGTTATCATATAACTTCTAAACGACTTAAGCGATTGAGGTCATACTCACACAATTAGTTTTATTGAGACGAGGTTTCATAGCCGTGCTATTTACATAGGTGCTTCTGTTTTCTGATTAAGTAACTTTGTATTTATAGATCAATATTAGGTACTCATTCATATTATATTGGATTTATGCCAGAAAAAAAATATAAATCTTTAGCAACAGGTGCTACTGTCGATTTATTTATAAATAATGAGTTATATTTGTATCGGCGGGTAGAAATACTTGCGATAGCCTAGTTAATATTATATTTGTCAGATCAAATACAGTAGCCACACATATAGTGTTATTTGATCTAAATGAACTACATGAAAAGTCGCATGTGTTTAAAATAAATAAATAAAGTAAATAAACCGGGTTGAAAATAAAACCACTATTTACCTTTGTTTTCAACATGCTATCGGAAGTAATTTAAAAACTCTTAAAGATATAGTACACAGCAGTGTAATCAGCTTCTCTGTATTCGAGCAATTGCTTCATAATCTATTCTTCTATAAAGATAACCCTAAGATAAAACAATTAACAGCATTAAAAAGTTTTGTATGTTTTTACTGAATAGAACATTAGTGTCTTTAAATAGTATAAAACAAAGCCGCTCTGTATGGTGCACATATCCGCTAACTACTCATAAACCACACAACGAATTAACAAAATGAGATCAACAACTCTACCATGACGTATTATAAGCGTAAGAGAAAGAGATATGTAGCTTTATAGGGTGTAAAACTCTAATCTTATTTGGCGCCCGAAAAATAAACACTTTATAGTAACCGTAACCACTCAGATCATCAGTCAAAGAATCAGATACATCACCATTAGAAAGAAACTATGTTATACTAGTCAGTACCTCACATTTCAAACCAGGCGTGATAAAATTTCCGCTGAGTATAAACGCAAGGGTGTTAATATCTTGAGTGCAATACGAATGAGTGCATTTAATAATTTCATAAGACGGATTATTTAAATTTAGGGCATCTCTTAATGATAATAAATGTCAACGACCTATGTGACGTAGCAGTAAATCGTTTGACTGTGAGTCAGAGTCACAGGCTCAAATCCCGCTCAGTGCAAATATGTATTAGCATGCATGAACATGAACATTTGCATTGAACTGAGTGTTTCTCAATAACTCAATATTGAGTTAAGCTCGTAAGTACACCAAGATGTATTTGTGATTAACTGTTGATGTATTACTTCCTTGTGTACAATAAAGAATTAAAGAAAGATAGGAAAAAATTTGAATCAGTTCAGGTGTGATTCGAAACCGCGATCTTTCCCTTACAGGGAGATTGCTCTGATAACTGAGTCACCGAACTTCGTCTGAATTCATTCAAATCTTCTTATATATAACCGTCTTACAGCGTAATTTTTCCTATCTTAATTGATTTGAATAGTTAGCATACTAACGAACAAACGAATTATCTTATCGTAATCCACTGCTGGACATAGGCCACTCCCAGTGTTGGGAGGCTTTGGCCTACAGTCTCTACGCTGGCCAAACGGATTGGTACAGGGTTTTATTTCGAGTTTTCGTTCTCTCGTAGTGATATCGTCTGTGTATATTTCCGTTAGTCGCCTCTTACGACACCCTTCGGATGAGGTAGGGTGGTGATACTTGTATTCTTTCTCCGTCACCAAATACTAAATAATTTCAAATTTCATTCAATATATGTATGTAATTGTTCACTTGTGCACATTCTAGCTAAAAATATAAATACCTTTCGTAAACATCTTGACACTTTCATACGAGAGGGGATAAACCGATTACCGGGGACATGGGTTGCACACCACATGTGTTTTTCAACCGCGATCATCAATCAATCAGCTGAACTCTGTGAGTGTACCGCACCCTCTCTCGAGTAGCAATTATTTTTATAAACGAATAAAACAAACTTGTTTGTTATCAGAATTCAGGCTTAGCTCTACACTGTAAATCAGTTATGCCTGTGTATTATTAATAACCGAACTGATTGAGTATAATCTAGTTCTAATTTTAATACTTGGTTAATGAATAAACCTTTGGACGTAGGAAATTTTAAACTATAACTATGTATTCATAATTATACTAGGTATCGGGACTTCTCGCGAATTATATCTTGGAACTTACTATTTCTGCCGACGTTTCGGATGCGTATGCGCAGCACCCGTGGACACGACAAGAATAATTATGTATATTTAATCCATTGAATGTTATATTGGTTTCATGTAAGTTTTCAATGTACTTAATTACTTATGTGGTTAGATAGAGGGTATCTAAGTGAACAAAAACATAAATACATGCGCCTAGGAAGTCAGTGTTATCTAAAGTCGAACAGGAAGGTCTAAGTACTGTGCGTCAGTAGTGCATTTTTGTTTGACCTTACTGATAATAGTGATAACACACGTGTGAGTTGGTACACAAACACTCATTTAGAACAAAGTTTAATCAACGAAGACACAGTTCGAAATAATAATGACTCTTTGTCTGTGTTGGTTTGTAGTGGAATACGTAGGCCCGTATTTTACCATTATAAGTAAATACTCAGTCATAAATTTCGACTTGGAACGTTTTTTTATGTTACAGATTGTATTCTAGAATCTAAGTCCAGATTTTATGAACGCTTAGATTATTTGCGTTCTTAAAATCTCTAGTTTACTTCTAGAATACTACCTAACTACTGAACTTGCGGTTTGCTAGCATAGCAAACAAAAGTACCTACTCCTATTGTTCGGTGACTTCGACAACTAATTAAAGGAAAACAGTGGTTTCACGGACATCTTTTATTAAATATATCTGCATTTATTTTTATTTATTGAAGTTATTGTGTGAAAATGAAGCTATTAAAATACCTAATAAACCTATGGAATAAAAAACAAAATGACAATTTATTGACAATAATGTTGAAGACGATATTAACCTTAATCGATTACGCTAACATACTTTTCCTTTTTGCACGAGATTCTTCAATATCCAAGCGCTTAAGAAACGTGCCACTGCATCAAAACTTCAGATCAGTTTTCGATCTCCCGATATAGTTATGCTGAATATTCGTAATCGAAGGTATTCCGGTACAGTGATTTGGCAACAGGCAGAGTGTCGAGTCGCTGTGTCAAGGTACGCTGCACTGGGTCGTAAGTCGTACCATCTAATCAAACCCCGTATTTATCTCACAATCAAACAAACCTTGACTTCAAATCCAGCTTCTTATTTAATGGTCATTGGTTAGGTGAAGGTTACTACGTACATTTCGTGTCATAACGGAGAAAAAATGTTAATTATTTCGTGGTCCTTGATTTTATTTTGCTCTTATTGTTTCTACATCGGTAATTTATAAGTCTGACCAAGACGTTTCTAATAAAAAACGTTTCAATATTTGTTCAGTAGATTTCATCCATGTCGAACAGACATAAAGAATTTCTTACAAAATATAAATCGTGATGGTATCCGTTAAAAACAATAAAAAAATAGTTTTATTTCAAAAATAATATTTGTGGTTCTGTATCGTTAAATTAACATTAACCATGTACATATTTTGGTTAATGTTAATTTTAATGATACAGTAAATTTTCAATTTTGTAAAAGTATAGATCGATAGATAAGTTATGTTGATTATGCATCTCAAAATGTAACAGAAAAGTAGTAGCACCTTGAGTTATATATATATCTAGTTCAAGGTAACTGGACCAAAACATAATGCATTGGGGTTGCTCCAACCTCGAGTAAATGCCGACTGCGTTTATTGAGAAAATATTGTCTTGATACTTTCCCTAGTATAAATAGATGTAAGCACCAAATATATAGAATTGAGAAGTTGAAGTTGAGTCTCATTGAGGCCTACTTACGCATAGTGCATTGTAAAAAACTGTGCGTAAGTTTATATAATGTTTAGAAGTACATAGGTACTATGTATACCTACATAATGGCCTTTGGATGATAATTCCTATTGCTCAAACTAGGCTATTACTTGCTTCTTGAGAGCTAGCATTTAGCCGTGCAATTTCGCTAAAAGTTTCACTTTAGTTTCTCATTTCAGAAACTGACCATAACACTAATATTAAGCCGTAAACGATAATATGAGAATCTATATTATGTTATCAATAGAAATGATTCGACCGACCATAAACCAGTTATTAGCGTTATTAGGTTCGAAAAGCGAGATAAGCATAGTTAAAGGAAAACGTTATGTGTCGGTGCAATTTCTCGAGCCATTGACCGCAAATCGCCTACCTGCTCGATAGCCCCAGGTCATTTGCAAACAAGATTATCTACACCACGAACTGGTAATAAGAAGCGATGCTCCCGATTACAAACGAATGCAGTTCATGCTATTTTAATTATCGAATCGTTTTCCGGTTAAACGGGGTAATTTTTACTAGCAGCGCGCTATACAAAGTGCAAATCACTATATATTATTGTGGTCAATAGGTAATTAAATTGGAAGTTTATAGACAGAATATAGACACCATTTCATGGTTTCACTTGACCTTGATCGATCTTGATGAACAAAGTACTCAAAATGATCTTAAGGCCTTAGTTTTCGCCTCTTCCTGTTGACGGATTGTTCTGATATATGGTACACTCCGGCTCCGGAGGTGGGGGGTATCCTTGAGGGATTTTGCGCACCATAAATCAAATCAAATCAAATTCATTTATTTGCTAGAATTTTAAAAAAGGTACACACCTTTAGTTCCGATAATAATACATTTTAAATCAATAAAACAGTTTGATTTCTTCTTAATACCTTGGTATTAAGATCATTTTGAGATTTTGTAATCAAGGTCATCCGCTGACATATATTTACTCACATTTATACAAGTGTGTGTAAATATATTCCAGAAAGCAGAGGCCAAAATGTAGATCTTAACACCTATTTTTTTCAACCAGTCACTTTTTGATTTCAAATAAATAAATAACAGAAAACCCAGTTACATTTTTTACCTGACTTGGGCATATTCTCCCGTCGTCGCAACATGTATATCCAGGGAAAGCCGCAGTCATTGTTTTGACTACCTAAAAACCTATAATTTGTAGTGATGGTGGTGAGCTATAAAAACAAGAAAATATCAAGTAGGTATAATATCTGCTTTGTAATTATGATTTGAATGTAGACAACGAGTGAAATACAGCACGCGTTATGTGAAACCTGTAGAATTATTGTCTGTAAGCGAATAAAAGTTTCGTTTCTATCAGCGTAACCCGACTCCAAACGCTAACAGAAACGTATACCTACTGTTTTACGAAACGATGATTTGTTTATTACACATTAAATTGATTTAAAATCGAGTTCGTTTGATCATTTAAATATCATTTTGTCATGTACAAAAAGAGGTTGTTTTGTACATTACACACTTTTTTTATGTGAAATAACAAGATCATTTTGCTCCTAACTAAGTACAAAATAATCTACAAAAAATCATTTATGATTATTCATTTTTATGATCTTTGAGTCGTAGACAACGACGTGACATGGACGTTGTCTAATTCTAAATTTTAGTACAATACTGGTACAACACAGACTGACATTAAAGCGTTCACGTTCCCGGTTCAAGATGGTGCTACATAGTGGGTATAGCACTCTCTTTAACATCGCATCGCATTCCTCTATTTCCCTCTTTTTGACCTCCTGATTTGATTTTGATTGACATGATATCGATTTAATTTTAACTGCTGTTACACAAAACCACAAATATTTTAACCGCTTGACCGGTTAATATATTTGTGGTTTGTGTCATACTTATTTATCGCCTTCGTTAGTAGCTCCACTTCGCGAAATTGGCGGAAATTCTGTGTTTACTGCACCAATGAAAGCGCAGAACCATTCATCGAGAAAAATATACCATTTGAATACCACTTTGAGTCACTATTTCGATATTGTTTCACAATTATCAAAGTACCATGAAAGAAACTCACCTAGGTTGCGTAACATACCTACAAACATTCATATAATGGAAACGCGGCCGGGCATGCACATGTCGACGAAAGCGGTGCCTTACTATACTAATAGTTTTAGTAATGACCTCTGAATAAAACCTGATTTGCGTGACTGGTTTTTGATTACCAACTAATCATTAATCGCCATCAGCTGAGAGGTTTTTTTAGTACCATAACAACAATTAGCTAGCGATTCGACATCTTAACTAATAAATTGATATAATCTATGATTTCCGAGACGAATCACTCAGTATTTGATGTATATGGCAAATATAAAACCGAACGTGTCGAAATCAATCACAGCTTGTGATCGGATCCGAAGCGTTTCGACCTCCGTGTCAGTTGAACCGTATCCTACATCTAATGCCAGATTTATAAATCACATCTATCAGTTGACAACAAATGATGGTGCCTAGAACTAGTTTCGCTATCACGTAGAAAACTCGGAACAACTTGTCCGTGAGATTAAATCGATGCGGACAGGCAGCGGTTGTAGTCATTCTGTCGCCGTATGACCTACTGGACTCAATATGTCCACTAGACTTGACTGTACACGCATTAATTCGGTTAAAAATAAAAAGAACTAGCATCATGAATATTGATGGTACTCGATGTAGTAGTATGACTGATAGGTATCAATCTTTAATGTAACAACAAATCGCAGATCGCAATAACATCTTTACTATTGTAGTATCTATTCTGTAGCTACTGATTTTTTTACTTACAGACCCACCGATACATTAAATATTAAATATCGATGTTTTAACTAATCGGCACACAAAGCACGAACTCACGTAAAAGCGATTTTTTAATCCGGCTCTTTAATGATTCAAGTAGTCCCGGATGCAAATGGAAAGCAAATTGGAAACGGCATTTATGCTATTGCGGTTTTATTCGACATAAATCTCGTACTGGCCTTCAATGTACATCAACACCAAACTGTGATAAAGCTATATTAATTACAGACCTAGGACAAGAGTTGTTTGGAAGGTTGGACATAACCTTCGATTAGTAGCATACTGTAGCAGGATAAATAAGTAGTAACCCAAATATAATTCCCGCGAAACTCACGTGCTCCACTGATCTCTACGCATTATTAATAATATTATGCTATACCTTATTGTTATTACTGGTTCTGCATTATGTAATAAAAAATCTGTGTTTAAATCCATAAAATATTCAAGTTCACCTTTCTTCCGTGATCTATTGCAATGCAACGTATAGATACTGATTGCATTTCAGTCATTCATCAGTTTTATCCATTGGTTACAGAGTGACTGTCGTTTGGACAGAGTAAAGAATCTTGATTAATGGTCGTAGTTGCTGACTTCAACCGTTTTCGTTCGACCGACTTTCGTCGTAAAAGCTGCTGGATGGTATAGAGAAAACTGTAAAGTCTGATCTTTGTGGTAGCTACTAATTTAGTTTTACTATCAGTATTCTGTACTTAGCTTGTTAAAGTAACGACGGGTCCAACCGTGTAATAAATTGTCGGGAATTCACGTTTCACAACGATTCTAGATTCTTATACAATTTAATCTCTAGGTTGATGGACTAACAAAACAAAACAAATTACATTATTGTTTACACATAAATTTCATTGGATTGCCTACAAACTAATAATAAGTTAGGCACGAAGGAATACCTACTATAATTAGTTATGTGGGCTTGCATGACTGATTTTGTCAATGACGTGTGGTTACTGGTTACTTACCCAATAGTCGAAACGCAACCGTATATTATTGAAAATATTGTAATCAATGATTTTATATTGACATAAAAGTAGTCAAAACAAAATAAAGGAGAAAAGGGTACTTCTTTGTCTGTACCTATTAGTACAGCTTTAGGTCTACGATTGTAGTACATAAATTATGATTCAGATGTTTTGTGGTTATAATAATAATAATAACGCTAACGCTAACGCTTCGGAATGCTTCAGGTAGGTACTATCTGAGACCTAACAGTAAACAAGTTCACTCATACTGTTTTTTTGCTCTAGTTTCACGTACTCTGTAATTTGTATTGTTTTTATTCGACCTAAGAAGTGATTTTATGGTTATACGTCGATCACGAAATGGATCGTCGCTGCGGAATCCAAGCGTGTGCGTGCGATCAGTGCTCACGAATGGGGTTCAATGGACAATAATGTGCGTATAGTGTGTAGTATGTACTTCACTGCAATCCGTACGAGCACAGTCATTAGCTAAATAAGAGGCGTTAACCACAATATCAGTTGTGTAGTCATGCTTACATGCTTCACAACGAGTTCTTGACCAGTGGCGCTTAGTAAATATATACATTGTTTGTAGAGTTCGACAACAAACGAACCCAATAACACTTTTTACCGTTCGAGTTGATTAAGATAGAAAAAAAATAAACTGTCTAGGCGGGATTCGAACCATATCTTTCCCATAAAGGGGGAACGCTCTGACTACTAAGCTTTCGCCTGAACATTAGCCTGAAACCATCCAAATTCTTCTATACATATATCCGTCTTATTACCGTATTCAGGACCTCTTACACGACAGTTAGACGCCACGGTTGCACCACAGAGGTAGTCTGATCATATAAATCACTTGTATAAAGTGCTGCAGTGCAGTGTACAGTGCAGCTGAAGCTGCATTTTGTTGTATAACCTAAGCATAATATGACGGAAGGTGGTGGTGGAGAAAGAATACAAGTCTCACCACTCCATCTCATTAGAAAGGTGTCGTAAGAAGCAACTCACAGAACAATACGAAGATGATATCACTACGAAAGTAGAAAAACTCGAAATAAAACCCTGTACCAACCCATTGGCCAGTGTGGAAGCAGTAGGCCAAAGCCTCCCAACATTGGGAGAGGCCTATATCCAGCAGTGAACTGTAATAGGTTAATCGAAAAGTTATATTAAAAGCCCAGACTTAGCCTCAGATGCATGGCTTGAGTCAACAATAGTGCCCGGAAGACGGCAATAGGCTCACCCCCTATTACGTGGGACCGAATTCGATGATTGGTGAAATGTGTGTGTTAATTCATCTGCGCCTAACCCCTTCGAGGATAGAGGCGTGATTATATGTAGGTTTGTATATATATTAAAAGTAATATGACATTTAAATTAAAGAGTTGTACTTGCCTATACCTACTATAAATTATTCACAACAACCGTTGGACTCGTCCAATTAATATCTAGGGTTAGTATTATCCAATTAATAGTAGGGTTATATCATGATTGAATTTAACCATTACAAGTAACCATGAAGAGGGCATTCATGTGACTAAAGGCCCGTACCTGTTTCTATAATAGAATTACTTAGTATTTACATTTTCTACTTGGTTCCTCACTGCTGTGGATTTTGACCGCATAACTACGGTTTGTTTCCATACGTGTAAATATGGTCGAATATATGTATAGATTATAATTCAATTAACGATAAAATTACTTACAACTTAACCTTTCGTCTACACGCGCCTTGTACCTACGCAAATTGATTATTTTATATTTACTTTTTTAGTAGTAGCTAACTCTATAATCAACAGTATCTAAAAGCAGGTTTACTGCATTTGAGAGACATATCCATGATGTGGCTTAAAAAAAAATTACAGCATGATCGTTTCCTTGCTAAGTAATTCATTATTCGTATTATTTAGATACCCACTCGGTATTATTGTCACAGAAGTTAATAGTTTGACTTCTTTAAATATTTTTAGATAAGGTACATTAAAAATATAGGATATATTTTTCAATATTATTGAAAATATTAGTAGCTAATCATTTGATAAGTTCAAGACTACTACAACCATGATGTTATTATTCGAAAACATTTAATGGAACTTCTTTATATTGAATTATAATCGTGAGATTCGCGCTATGGCAATTATTCGCCACAAGTCTATGTGAATTCTGAACAATATATATATATCACAACAATACCTCCCACACGTTTAAAAATAGAACATCAAATAATACTCAGTGGGTTTATACGAATTTCTTTAGTTTGAACCTTTTTGCTTTCAGAAAAGTAAAAAAGATGTCAATGTGTAGGTACGTAAAATACAAGCAAGAAACGTAACAGATTTATTCTCACGAGGTATTGAAGCGGCACATGTTTCGTAACGCTTCAAGTGAACAAAACAGGGGTTTGTTTGATTACTGGATCACAAGCTATACTGTACACTGTACTGTGCCACTCGAGAGTGCTCTTATCTTGACCTATATCGACAACCTTTGAAGTTTGATCTATTACTGAATAAATTTAATAAGTCATAAAGATAGGCCGCAGAATGAAGTTATTGAATATAAGAGCTTTTAATTTTTAAGTGTCAATTAAGTGGTTGTTTAAAAATTCCGTAGGTCGCAAAACCTGGCTGGTTTTCCTCCACCTTCGTCATTTTTTTCATGACTTGTTGTTAATAAAAAAGGTATCTCTATACGGTAATGTAGTACGTAGTACACTAAGATAAAGTGTTCAATGCGACACTCCCACGACTGTTAGGCTAATATAGTGATACATTACCATACAATTCATACATACGCCTTCAATAAATGAAGCAAAACGATTACTTCCCGTCCTCGAGACTACTCAGATATTATAATAATTAGTTATTACCGTATGACATTGTACGGTTACCACTAAATGTGACCTACGCACTTAATATACTTATCATAAAGTCCGCTTGAATTAAATTGATCATTTATTGAATTAGCGCACATCACAACTTAGATCCTGTAGCATCAAGAAGTAATGAAGATTTACGCTCTTTCGATTCATTATTATACTCATAAAACCGATCTTTATAGTATTGTAATCAAACTTTGGAAAGGAGGTACCTACTAAGGAAAGGAGGTACGTACTAAAGGATAGTAGGTACCTCCTTTTCAAAGTTTGAACAAGGGCTCATTATGCCCATTAGCATGGGCTCTAAAGTACAAGCTTAGGGTACTGTTGGATCATAAGTTGTCAGGGAATAACTAAACTTTATCTTGAACACAATAACAAAAAGTTGACCTTATTTGAGAAAAGGTTAGTACGATAATGAAGATTGCTCCATTACGAAGAGGAGCGTAAAGCTCAATTTATTTTGTAGTCTCGCAATTCTAATTGATGCTATACATCTCCTAAGAAAGAAAAGGTCACGAAATAAAAGGTATACTAACTTTGTTACTACACTAACATTCTCTGTGGTTGGTAAATGGTTATTTAAAATAAATACGAGTACCAAATTACTGTTTGAATACCTGTTTGAATACCTGTTAAAATCCATGTTACTTGCGTAAAGGATTAAACTTTTAGGTATGGCAATTAAAATATTTGAAATATACAGATTGAATTAATAAACGCAACTATGTTAACGATCTTAATTAACGCAGAGTGAAGCATACTGAAAGCTCGGTAAACAGACAAACAAAAAATGTTAAATACAGTGAATACGCGCGCAGTTGAATGTCAACTTTGCGTCACTCAAGGCTGGTTTTTGCGTCGCTCTTCACTGTACCAGGTGCCTAGAGAAAATGAAATGGAATCCGTTAACTACTCTGTGATCTCGTGCCAACCGTTTTTTTGTTCTAATCACTAGTAATGCTAAGTATTATTGAGATTAAATCATTTTTGTTCACAGATACTGACGTCCATTCAGTGTGACGATATTCCTGTCTTTTTTGTTGTTTTACGTGGTTCCACACACGTGCGTTTGTGCAGTTAAAATAAAAATGATGTTAGACATCAGGTCTTTTATTCACAACAAAGCATTTATATGTGGTTGCCTTATCTATAAGCATAACCAGCGCCCATGTTGAATCTAGGTATAAATAGTATCTAATTCAAATGAAACCTTCATCTATGACACTATGCCTCAACCGTAGTAAAATTAGTGGTCATGTACCCATACTATATATTTTTTAGGTTGGAAGAAGGCAGATCGTGAATAACTTTAAGTCTCTATGACAGTCTATGGGCTTAATATAAGCATAATTTTATTCGTTATTACACAGGTTATTTATTACACAGCTTATTTTAAATACATAATTATACAAGACAGTAAAAAAATGGTTAGTAAATCACTTACACTATCGTGCTAAAAATCTTCACGAGCTCGAAATTTAACCAGTCCGTTATATAAAAGTCAGTACAACAAACCTCAAACATCACGCTCAAAGATGGTAATATCTTAAACTTTTCGTCGTCTAATCGTTTATTTAACTGTACATCAGTTTTGAACTTTGTAGACTCGTGCCAAAATTTATTTCAATATTTAACAAACGTCACGTTTCTCGTAAAACCTCTGTTTACAACTTTAAGCACTTCTTTGACGACACATGAATATTTTTTCGGAAGGTACTCTATCTGATTTCCACTTAGGAAACATTTTTAGACTACGTTTTTGAACAATATTAAAGGGGCAAATTATTATAACTTTCAAATATATGTTATGATATGTTAGAGTTGCATAGTGCCCCAAACCTGCAATATTCTATTATTAGTGAGCTATAAGATACACGCAAAGATAACTAAGCGCATGACCCCTATATAAATTCACATCTTGCGTATTCAAACAAACGATTACGTGAGAATACGCTTTCATTGTGTGATCGGCCTATTCATGCAATAATAGGTACACGATGAAGCAAACATAACTAATTCCACAATTGTCAAGACATTATTCATAGATTAATCATGAATTTGTTCATAGTAAACGTAATTCTGATATAATTAAGATGATATAATCTGAAATAATGTAGACTTTGCCTCTCATATTTCAATTCCTCTATTCACTCCCGGGTTTGCTGGAAGAAAACTCAATTTTGGGTTAAGCTCCCCTTTGTACATTACTTCTATTTTTCTGTATAAATGTAATTTTGTGTATGTGTACAATAAAGTATAAATTAGAAAATAATAAAAAAGAATCTGAGTAAGTATCAAGGAGATGAATATTCCTCCTTCTGCGAGCAAGTAATGCTCGTGAAGGAGGAGGCGGGGCGGGAGCGGCAGCGGGAGCGACGAAGGATCGCAAGCCAAGCTGCCCGCGTACGAAGGCAACTCGGGCGTCGGAGGTCGATGAACGACCTCCGCCCCCCATGAGCGCCGGCCTGGGGGTGACAGGTGGAGCCGCCTGTCACCCTGGCAGAAGCAGGCCGCGGCGGTGGCGCGCCTGGCGCGCCTCCCCGTTTCCGGGGTCGAGTTGGGGACTGTAGTCCCCACAACCCGAGAAGAGGGCCAGATCGTGAGAGATGGCCCTGGGTCGGCCGGGGTGCGAGGGATATGCCTGTCAACCTCACCTTCGGCAACCAAAACGACCCACAGGCGGCGTGCGTTTTAGTCGGTTCGAGTCCGACATAACCTCCTCCACCGGCTCCGGTGGGGAGGTATCCGTGGGGATTTTGCGCACGTAAAAAAAAAAAAAAAAAAAAAAGGAGATGAATATTAGACGATTTGAAATGTGTGGCAGATTGTTACGATATTAATAAAAAGTACTGCTTCCTTTCGAAATTATTTGTTTTGGGAGAGTGTGGCTTCTCTATGTAATAAATTTTTACGCCGCCGTCGCGAAGACGCGTGTCTGGAATAGAACACGTTCATCCAGAATTATATTGCAGCCATTTATGAATTTGATTTATCAATGCGGTCTTATTATACAGACGGATTATAGCCTTTGCCATATTGCATATATTCATTCATATTTTTGACTCCTTTGAACTGCATTGTAAAACCGAATTTGAACCATATTTGATAGATTATGCCAAATGTATAGATGATATTATTATGGCAAATACACCATTTATTACTTCATAAGTTTCTTTTAAACCTTTAAAAGACCGAAGGCCTATACCTACTACTATTAGGTACTATCCTATCCTCTAGCGAAGCGCACGTGAAAACCAAGAACTTTATCTCCTTAAAACCGTTATTCGAACTAAAAACTTAGACAACTAAATTTAACTATGATTCCTTTGCATGGACGATTACAGCAACTATATACTTATAATACAAAGCAAACTATTAGATAATAGCAAAGCCCTGTGACCTTTAAGAGCCATCTGAAAATAAATTGACTAATCTGAATATGCTCTCACGCCGAAGTTTTGGCACGTCATCTCTACATTTAGACGGCTGGTGTGAAGGACAAAGATATTTTCCTCGTGTGACAAAACAATTAAAACCACATAATTTCTAAAATAACTTCAGCCAATATAGCTTACGTGAAACTAAATTGATGGTTGGTTGACTATCAACTGTGTCCTTCTTGCCCGAAATTATGACTTATATTTTCAAGTTTCTAGATCTCATCACTAGGTTTTTAGTTTTGGATTCACGCAAGGTCATGATCATGCAATTCGATAAAAACCTTGACACGAAAGACTGGCTTCGGCACTGATAAATAGTTACATAATTGTAAATACTTGTACCTAGGTCCTAGACTAGCCAGTCGATTTTTGTTTGTTCTCCGAATATAGAAAATTATAATGGCATTATTATTGTATTCATGATTAATATAAATTATGACACTGTCTGTTTCTATTATTATATATTCATGATTAATTCATACCTCTTCATGATTTGAACCCTACTAGGTTATAGAGTAATAAATGTAAAAGTATTGATGTTCATAAACATATGTCAACGTAGACTGCTATTAGGTAATTGCAACAGCAAAGTTTATCACGGAAATGAATCTTCATTCAGCCGATTAATGTTAGTTGGCTATAACAGTAGGGTTATCGACTCATAAGGGACTCACGTCCTGCACGTGAAGCAATGATTTTCATTACACACTTCCGTAGGTCTATTGCCGAGGGCGGGGCTTGCGTCCTTCAACACAAGAGTATGTGCGGAAATTGCCTTCCGCCGACAGTGCATCTACTTTCAATGATAAACCTATTACTAATATAATGATGATACAGTGCGGATGTCTTTTTCTTTTCCGTGTTAGAAATCCTTGAATATGTAAATATTACATTTAATTAGACTTTATTACCGGCTAGGTAACGAAAGTGTAGGTATAGTTTACAGGGATTTACAGTCAAGTTATTAACAAAATCGAATAATTCATGTCATGCCATGAATTACTATAATTTCACGACAGCGGCAACGGCATCGTGTCGTGCGTGGGTCGTGGCCAAACTCTTAATCCCACGAGGGACGCTGCCATAATTATGTACATACTTATTCTAAAATTATATTTTTGTTACAGGTACCAAGTGTGTTGAAGACTGAAAGGTGTTGGATTTAACGACGTCAAATATTTAGTTAACACACGTAAGTAACACATTTTTTAACATAACATAACATAAACTTACACCTATATCCCCAAAGGGATAGGCAGAGGTGCTAGTGCACCCGCATTTCGCCAGTTTATGTTTAGTTCCCAATGTAATAGGTGACGAACCTATTGCCTTTAACCGAGCACTTATAAACCTGCGATAAATACTCACATAACTTCGAAAAGCATCGAAAAGTCATTGTTGTATGCCATGGTAAAACCTGGAATCGAACCCGAGACCTCGTCTCAGCAATCCATTACCTATACCACTAGGCTACCACGGTTTTTTTTTTTCATTTTTAAATTCATAATTAATAGATATTCTGAGCAAAAGAATCTTATTCGGTTTTTTAAATTCTACTTATATAAAATGTGAAAGACTGAGAACATCTTTAGATAAATAAATACCTACTTTAGTATGGATATGAACTATATGAAGTACACATGTTATGCCACTTAATCCGTGGAATAGGCTCCCAGGTAATGCGGGAACGGCATCAGAATTCCATTCTAGAATTCCGGGGAAACACAGCTTGTATAACATACCTATACTCAATATTACTAATACGATCTAAGTAAGTATGCAATCAACATAGGTACATACATAACATACAACTCCGCTATAAGTTTGTACCTTCCATGCAATTCTGTCGTAGTCAGTTAAAGAAGCATTCAAAATACAACAACACAGCAAAATTTGTTATTCAGAATGTAATCTCAAAGTTAAGATCTTACAAACATTTTAAAGATTTGTAATTAAGCACCTGTCTGTAGGTAGGAACTTAAATACGGAACCTCCTTGGAGATTCGAAATTAAATATTCTCTGAGTTGGAACGAGCTCGGTATAAAATTCTTATTCCAATGCAATGCAATCAAAATGTCCTCAGACGGTTCTACTAATAATTGAATAAGAAATAATTCCACAGACTCTCCCCTACTCTTCGTCTTATACTACGCAGCCTTGTGCCAGATAGTTGAAAGGTCAAAACCCGCGGTGCTTATAACTAACTTAACTAATTAGTACCATACCAACATGATATTGAACTAATGTTTTGACTGATTTTTGTAAAATAACTACAGACCATACGTAATTTTAAAGGATTGTGGTAGATAGCCGTCCTTCTTAGGTTGCTAATGCACAAAATATATCAAAAATTGTGGTCGACTTCTATAAATCTCTGTAATAAAATAAAATAAAGTTTTTTTTTCCGAGTTGTCATGAATAGGTCCATGCTCCGATGCCGGCTTATCCTTGAATTTTGGGACACGTACATTTGTTCAATATCATTCACTACCGAATGTATATTATATACCCAACTCATTCAGGTACGCACCCAAGAATCGAAAACAATACATCATTAGGGTAACTACTTTACAAAATAGTATCGACTACTAATTACTAATAAATAAATTATACATGCGGTATTGTATGAATTTCTAACGATTATCGAAGTTATAACGATGCCCGATTGTTAGAACTACAGGCAAAAAAAATTACTCCTGGATAGACCAATAGAATTCCGTAATCGGAGCTCGGTAACAAATGGGGTTAGTATAAATAAACTGAAAATAACTACGTCATTGTAAGTTCAAGGCCCAGCTTGGTGTTACCATCAGAAAATATTGTATCTAAGTAGGATCTCCATGGATTCCAGCATAGGCGTCGATTGATTAATTAATCTAGCGGTGTTGATACGGGTCAATGAATGCCGAATATGATTTTGACATTTAACTAATGGAAAGCTTAACATTAAATAATAGTAGGTATTAAGTACAGACTCGCTGTTATTTTTTTATTATTAGACTTGATTAGCTTTTTTAATTATCACCGTAACACCGTAAAAAAGTGCTTCCAATGTAAATAAATAACAAAGCGGAGTGAAATGACGCCGAGTTACGTTGGGTGAAGAGGCTGTCAGCGATCACAAGAGCAGGGGCAGCCTTACGTATATGGTACCTACTTGATAACACACGATATTTATTCAAAGTCATTCGACGTCCGCTCAAACTCATCATTTCATTCAATGTTCATTTTCTTCTTCCTCTCAAATAAGCAAAACTATAATAACGATCCCAGTCTCCCGTGATAAATCTTCATCTGTAGATAACAATCCTCAAACGTGACGCAATCTTGAGGGGCGCACGGAGTCGCTCTCGAAGGCGCTCAGTCGCACGGCAGTATGACGAAACTCGCGTAACCACATAGGTAATAATAAAAGGTACCTACTTATAGTGCTTGGCAACCAATAAATTTATCAGCTCTTCGGCTCATTCAATGCTCTAAAGGTGAGTTCAAACCGCCGCTTTGAACTCATCTTAAGAGTACCGAATAGTCAATAGTGGCAAAAAATATAACGTATTGAATGGCGAAGACGGCCTACAGAACATACACTAATTAAATAGACGTTGTATTGAAAAAGGACAGGTTAGAGGAAGCTTGTGAAATGTTTAAGGTTTAAATTTGATGAGCTCAAACTTCAAACCAATTTCAAACAATCGATACGTTACTATACACTTATGTAGTGTCAGAGTATGTACCAAAATTCAAGGTGTTTGTATGTGAGATGAACAGTTCATTCGTGTTCTACGGCATATCAATTAGACCTTTACAAACATTAGTTCCACATGGTTCCGCTACGCGTACGTAAGACATGCAACGATTACTGCATGGTTACAACGTGTACCTATTCACATTTGTATCTCTGGGTTGAATATCACATTCTTTCTTTTTACTGTCTTTCACCTATCTGGGAATCACGTTCCAGTTTTAATTGCGGTATTAATAAAAGGAAAACTTAAGTGGAAACTTTTAATGATACTCTGAGGTACTGACGTCGTCGGAAGTAGAGAAAATAGTAATTTATATTATCTTCAAAAACCTCTTAACTATTTTGTGGGTTGGAACATATGATGCACTAAGTGACAAAACTCAAAATCGGAAGATAGATAAATTACAAGAAATCATGGGGAGCTTATTTGGGAAAAAGCATCTATAAAGGCGGTCAAGGTAGGGACCACCATTTTAAGTTTAATTGTATCGGAAATGGGGGTCCGTATCTTCTGGGCTACACCTCAACTATTTACCATCTAGCGAGGTGCAGTAATAGGACCAAGTATAAAAAAAATTGACAAGACAAATTCTAATTTTAGTGACACAAGTATATCTATTTACCGCTAACAATACCCCATTTATTGTAGCGCCGCAATTCCTGGGCACACCGCTTACCATTTCCTCGAGTACCGGAATCCTTGGTGTCGATACCTCCAATAACGTCCAATACCGCAGTCATTTGGAGGACAAGGTTAAGGTGACATCAAAGACACTTGGACTGCTCAACAGGGCGAAACAATACTTCACTGCGGGACAGCGACTACTTCTTTATAAGGCACAGGTTCAGCCCCACGCGGAGTATTGCTGTCACTTTTTTACCGGAGTGAACCATTTTGCATACCAACTTGACCCCTCTGGCTTGGTGCAAAGACGGGTGTTGAGGCTTTTTTTTATGTGCGCAAAATCCCCACGGATACCGCCCCACCGGAGCTGGTGGAAGAGGTTATGTCGGTGGGTCGTTTTGGTTGCCAAAGGTGAGGTTGACAGGCATATTCCTCGCACCCCGGCTGACACAGGGCCATCTCTCACGATCTGGCCCTCTCCTCGGGTGTGTGGGGACTACAGAGTCCCCAACTCGTCCCCGGAGACGGGGAGGCGCGCTAGGCGCGCCTCCGTCTCGGCCTGCTTCTACCAGGGTGACAGGTGGCTCCACCAGTCACCCCCAGTCCTGCGCTCATGAGGGCGGAGGTCGTTCATCGACCTCCGACGCCCGAGTTGCCTTCGTACGCGGGCAGCTTGTCTTGCGATCCTTCGTCGCTCCCGCTGCCGCTCCCGCCTCGCCTCCTCCTTCACGAGCATTACTTGCTCGCAGAAGGAGGCGCCGGCCGCCCACGCATCCGCGCAGCGGGCCATCGCCGCGAGCAAGGTGGAGATCGTGAGAACTCTCACTCCCAGGGCCGCCACAAGCTCCCGTCTCGGCGTCTCCCACGACGGACATTCGGTGAGCGTGTGCGGCAGCCGGGGCGTGGAGGCTGGTTGACAATCCCATACACGGAGGCGATGAGGAATCTCTCAGCCTTAGGAAGGACTTTGCCTAATTGTATGTGTGTTCTACCGCCTATACAATGGTTTGTGCTCACAGTTACATTCTATCATCGCACCACTCGTTAGGCAGGAAATTCACCCTCACATATTGCGGCCTGAGACGGTGCGCACTGTGCGGTATGAAAGAAACTTCATCCCACGCTTGCTCAAACTGGGGAATGAACTCCCTGCTGCGGTTTTCCTAAGCGCCTACAATATGGGCAATACTTCAAGAGGGACATAGGAAGGTTTCTTCAAGATCGGCAGCAGTGTAACGCCCCTGAAGTTGCATACGTCCATAAGACACAGTAACCACTTCCCATTAGGTGGGCCGTATGCTTTAATTTTTTATATCACTTAGGTGGCAGATAATAAGGTATTAGGGCAGAAATGAGGTATTAGGTACACTTACTTCCCAATTATGGAATGCAAATATTAAATCAAATAATATGTACCTAAGCTATACAAATATAAAAGAACTTAGGTCTATGTATTTTTACGTGCCTGCAGATAAGGATCTTAGATATAAAGTATGTTTTAATTAAAATGGAAAAAGGTATGCTTTAATATTAAAAACAACTTTACTAAACGAACGTTTAAGACAATAAGTATTATTTAGAAGTGAAAATAATTTATATCTATTATCGTTCATAATGTTTCGGTTGTGTTCAGTAATTCGATGCGGTTGGTACACTTCTGTAGAGTGTTAACAGAATGTGTAGTCCAGTTAGCATGTTCCGCTAGCCAGCCTGGTATGCAATGCAACAGGTCCACTGATCCGCATGCGGTGCGCGTATTCTGCGCGTAAGGTCAAGCCGAAATGGACAAGTTCCACTTTGGTTTGGTTTTGTTTCAGTATCTCAACTATCTCAAATCATTTATAAATTATTATATATACCTAACTATTTATTCAATTGTGATTTCGTATTGAAAATCAATAAAAATTTACTTAACTTTAATCTTTTTTATATCACTTAGCGCTACGTTCGTATTGTTAAGTTGTTTTTAATATTAAAGAATACCTTTTTCCATTTTCATTAAAACATACTTCATATCTAAGATCCTTATCTGCAGGTACATAAAAATACATAGACCTAAGTTATTTTATATTTCAATAGCTTAGGTGTATATTATTTGATTTAATATTTGCATTACATAATTAATATATTTGCATTACATAATAAGTGCGAAGTGTACATCTTACCTCATTGTAGCAAACAAATGAATTTGAAAGATCTTCTCTCTTTTCTTCTGATCGTAAAGCGATTGGAAACCTTTTTTCCCACCTTCGATGCTGAGTTGAAGCCTTATTTAAAAGTCTGTATTCGTCATACTTCACGCTCTTTACTACACAATCCACAATATTTGCTCATTTCTCAATACAATTTTTACCATTTAGAATTCATATTATCTGTTTCAAATTCACAATTTTTTTTTTTTTTTTTTTTTTTTTTTTTTTTTTTTTTTTTATAAAAAGAATATTAGCAACCGCGATTACTAATATTCCCTTTAACCCCTCCAACTAAGCTAAATTGCTTGTGCTAGGAGTGGGTTCACGTCGGTAGTGTAAAGGTCAGGATTCGAACCCGGAACCTCTCGATCGTAAGGCCGACTCCTTAACCACTAAGCTACCGACGCTTATAAAAAACGACGCTTAAAAAACGCTAATAAAGGTCGATTTTGACCACTAAGTGAATAATAACCAAAAAATAAATGATTGAATATTTGATCTTCATGCAAGCATGCAAATTGTTGTAATTGTTTTTTTATGAAACTCAAAAAAGTATTACCACGCAAGCCAGGCATTAGCTACCCACTATTCTCAAAATGCTAAAAATAATTATTAACCAAACTCAATAGATTAATCATAAAAGGTTATATCAAAATCGTAACACAATCTCATGATTGAATTTACATATTTACACAATAGGTAACACCCGTATAATACAGTTTCGTAATCGATAGGCTTACCTTAGGCCATTACAGTGAGATTATAAATTATTACAATCCTATCTTATCAATATTAATAGAGATAGATAAGTGTTCCAAATCCAAAATTAAAATTTGTTTTATATAATGTATCAATTGCCTTAGATAAAGCCAGTGAAACGCAAAACAGCTTTGTTTGTAGGTCAAAGAAAATGCTGTAGGTATTGTGTATTGTAATGTAGATTTTTGACGAAAAATATTCTACTAAAAGCAGTATTACGGTACAATTGTGTTGGACAGCAAACTTCACAATTTAGTCATAGAAAACAATAAAATCTTCACTTTCATGCGGCCAAGCAGTCAGATATCGCAGAGAAAAGGCAGCTTCTTGTCACTGAGCTTGACGGGATCCTGAATCACATTTCTCAATGGGGCTCTGAGAACCTAGTTGAGTTCAATGCCAAGAAGACGCAGGCATGTGCGTTTACTGCAAAAGTATCTTCTTTCCTTCCCCTCCCCACTGTTCAGAGCACGCCACTGCCACTGCAGGACAATCTCAATATCCTAGGTATGGATGTTCGCTGCAACCTGAATAACAAAAATTACATCGAAAGTATCATCAAAACAGCCTCACGAAAACTCGGAGTCCTGAACAGAGAGACGATTTTTCACGCCTGAGCAGCGGTGTCACGTGTTTCCTTCTTCCTACAGTCCCAGGTCCTTTAAGCGGGGCGTCAAAAAGCATATGATGAGGCCGTCAAGCTGAGTGTCACCATTGTCACACGGTATGTGTAAGTAATGGTGACCCTCTTTCCTGAAACTTTGCCTTCAGCTTACCTTATACCAGGCAAGGCGAAGTCTAATATAATTGTCGTGTTCTATATAAAAAAAAAAACTTTCATGTTGTACACTAGACTTTGCCATTCGTATTGCAATTCCTCTCTACACTCCCGGGTTTGCTGGAAGAAAACTCAATTTTGAGTTAAGCTCGCCTTTGTACATTACATCTATTTCTCTGTATAAATGTAATTTTGTGCATGTGTACAATAAAGTATAAAATAAAATAACTAAATACTATTGTGTGTACCGCATTTATTCGCCATAAAGTTCAGATTCTATAACTCTTGCATTATGGTAACTGTCATATCTATTGTCAACATTCATCAAGTCAGTAAAACCCTGTAAAATCAAAGTTGTAACTAAACAGTTCTTTTTTCATTATAGATTTAAAGTGTTCTTGTAACAGGTATGCTGTAAATTGAACCGCTTATCTTACTTATACAAGCGTAGTGTCTGATCATGCATTCAGAGAAAGTAAGGGACGCCATCATCGCATCACTTACTTTCTCCTGTTAATGTTGACCCTACCGATCACGACACGCGATCATAACCACTTTAGTAAAACCTGCTAAACTCAATAAATATTTCCCACATATTGATTTCAAGAATATTATAATCACCCGATTCTCTTGGCTATTTAGAGATGTGTGCCGATAATATAGGTAATAATGTAGTTAATGTAGTTAGGCAATATATTGTTGCTAAGCAGACAGCCAAGGTTATCTTATAAGTGATCACATGTAGATTTAGACATTCATATTGATAACCGCACATTTAATGAAGTGAAAACTTTGTAGAGAGAGAGAGTATTGTGCTACCTCGCCCAAGCGCGGCCTACTTACCGCAAGTGTAAGCGCAGCAAATGTCTAAGTATCACTGCATGACTGCAGACACATTGGTGTAGATGGAAGACTCAATTTCCTCCTAGCAACCAAGTTGGTACAGATTTATTGTCGACCGATCAATGTAGAATAGAGGTCCATAACGCGTGGATTTGACTATTTGCCCACCTAGTTCGTTGACCGGCGTATTGTTGAAAATTATGAATGTACGACTGTCATATACAGGTATTATGATGTTCTGTGGCTAGGCTGGTACAGCACGCGCCACGAAATAAGTCCCGTGGCCGCGGCGTGGCGGTCGCAACATGCAATGTTGCCAGTTTCGTCTTTTTATTTTACCAGATCTTTCATTGTTCAGATACGAATGTAATAATTCTTAGTTGAACTGTTGAGCTTAAGAAGTTAAAGAAGGGAAATCTTCAGCCAAACTTCAACCAAGACAGTCTTGGAGCGTGTAGTAAAACCTCCCAGCAATATACTTTTTAATGTAATTAGTGGGTTTAAGCTCCTTCGCCGCCGTAGCACCTTACGCTATCCTCCAAAAAACGCGTACTGAGCATTTTATTGCGTACATGTTGTGAGGAGATTGGGATTAATATATATGCCAAGAAATAAAGTATACCATAAATAATATGCTGGCAACTCTAAACCGTACTACCATAGCCGGAACCAACCAACACAAAGTATGGCTGAGAATGGCGGCGATGTCATTTTCAGTTCCAAGTTTGACGGCGGGACTTATTTTCTGGCGTTGACTCTAGCGTAGGTATTTTGTTTGTATTTGCCTTTATAGTGTTATCTATCTGTGGTACGAAACTTCAAAATACAAATAACAATCGGTTAGAATTAAATTCAAGGAGTAAGGCCATATTGGTATATCCCAAAACTCCCATGTCCAGGAAATCACCTGCGCTTCCAGCCAAAATACTGCTGTCTGCCATTTTGTCGAGAACCTTTATCGAGGACTTCAACCTCAAAACCAACATCCCACACGGGTTATCCCAGCAAGCGATTTTAAAAATACTAAACATCCCACACGGGTTATCCCAACAAACAAATTAAAAAATACTAACCTACCTAAATTGACCTGTGTCTCTCTAAAAGCGGTTGAATAAAATCAAAAGTTGCAATACTAGTTTTTCAAGATAGTCGGGTCAGCCAATGTCCGAGTCCCACTTGCGATTAATTTGACCTCGAAATTAAGAAAAGTAAACTTTCGATGTCCTACATTCACTTATACACCTGTTGATTAATCTAGTTTTATGGAAAAATAACTAAATACAATGATCAAACAATGTTCGTGATATGTAATGTTATGTAGGTGTGTAATGGTATGTGGTGCATATGAGGTGACGATTTTTGGGTTTGGGGCCCAAGTCACCTCACCTGCAAGCCGAGCACAGCTGCTGATAGGCGGACGAGGTTCCAGTAAAGGTTTTCTTCGTATGGTTGAGATGGGAGATCAGACAGCAGTCGCTTACATAACAGCCAAAACAAACTAAGGAGAAGCGAAGCAGAAGTGCGGGCCTCGGGCTCCAAAGGTCGAGCTTTGGATGCGCTGATTTTGAAAAACGACCATTTTTAGCAAATAGAAAAAGAATGTATGTATGGTAATGTGAATCGTATCGAAACGAGTTTCACGCTGTCTGTGGCCATTTTGTCATAACAGGCTCCATCGCTCCCATCCATCATTTACTAGTTGTTAAGTTTCTCGTTAAATGATTTTATAGAACTATCAATCTGAGTGCATAGGTCATAATATTTTAGTTTATTTCATACACAAATTATACGGATTCAATCACATCGAGATATCGCAATTTTTATTTTTGATACCTTACCTTACAAGTGTACCACACCTACGGACCATTGAAATTCGAAGACAGCTTATGTCCGGCTCATGGTTTTACGTGACTAGGTATAATATTTGTGGCTACCATAAGACAGGCAAAAAGGTTTATCTAATTCGGTCCAAAAGTGTTGTTGATTCAAAATTATCAAAATTGATCATGATTTTCGGAATATAGGACTTTGAAGAAAATTTTAAATATTAGAGAAAGCTCAAAAATATTTTTTTTTATGAAATATCTAAAGTCAAAACAAAAAATGGTTACAAAAAGTAGCGTCACCTCCAAATAAAAATTGACTTTTTGCAAGTAAGGTCGATGCCCTCATATTGAATAGCTCAAAATGTACACACCCGTAGGTGCACACTGGTCAGAGTATTAAGTTTACCAAAATTATACACGCGGGTTACCAAACTAAACTGGACTTTATGTTCATATAGTTACGGGTTGCAATAATCGTAGATGTGCAATGGCTAAATTATGACTTGACTTCAGAACCAGGCCGGTCCGTGCCTCTGTGCAAAAAGTCGTCGTTCATCGTCGTCTGCCGCTAATAATTATTAAAAGGGCGTGAGCGATGGCGACATCTTGTCTCGCCTGCCCGCGCTGTCCTTTATATACCTATTTTACTATACTCTGTGGCTATATGTCCTTCACTACTACTCTATAATTGAACTGAGTTAAATTAGAATTCGATTTATAGACAATTGAAGAAATATTTCCATATTGACACATAAAGAGATCCCCAAATTCTCCCTTTAATCAGGTTTCTGTAAAGCAATTGATCGAACTGCTATAGAGCTCAGTGCTACGGTATCTAATAAGCACAGAGCGCCTAACTAGAATAGATACCAAAGATGTTACTCGTGCACACACCTTACTTTCTCTGCATGCAATTTCTTCAGGCTCCTCAACGAGGAGATTATCTAGTATTCATATCGTAGTAGTCTCAACTCTTTTAGAGATCATAGTTAGGAAACGGAAAGAAGGCATGCGAACCTTATGTTACACAGCACACGTATCTCCTAATGCTTACGTATTCCGTTTACACAATTATTTTATATTACAGCTAAGTAAATTAAATTCTTCAGTTTCAATATTGCATCCAACTGACACTGACTAGTATAAACTGCTGGTGTTAGAACATATTCCCAACTAGGATATAAATAGAAGAGCATAATAAACTTCGCCAGGCGGATTCTGCAATACATGCAAACGAGAATAGAACGCGATGATCCTAAAGTCAAATCATCTCGTAGACTTTCATAAGTTTTCAATATATAAAATGCCTTTAATAAATTCATTTATTTTTACTTTTCAGAATTTTTGGATCAGTTCGTGATGGTGCGGTCGAACGGCGGTGTTAGATAACCACTACGAAGCATGGGTGCGAATATGGGCAAAAATTCGAGCCTGCTCGACGCGCTGCCTTCAGCGCAAGGTACGCTGCATGTGGTCATGCTGGGCCTTGACTCTGCCGGTAAAACCACCGCGCTCTATCGGCTCAAGTTCGATCAGTATCTTAATACCGTCCCTACAATCGGGTTCAACTGTGAAAAAGTGAAAGGAACTTTAGGAAAATCCAAAGGTGTTAATTTCCTCGTATGGGATGTCGGTGGACAAGAAAAACTACGGCCACTCTGGAAGTCCTACACCAGATGCACGGATGGAATTATTTTCGTGCTAGACTCTGTCGATGTAGAGCGCATGGAAGAAGCTAAAATGGAATTAATACGAACGGCAAAGTCACCAGACAACGCTGGTGTCCCGATACTCGTTTTAGCAAATAAACAGGACTTACCCGGGGCAAAAGAACCCCGGGAATTGGAGAAGTTGCTAGGCTTACATGAGCTTGTGTCATCGCCACACGGCTCGCGCGACGCACATGCCTGGCACGTGCAGCCCGCCTGTGCGATCACCGGAGAGGGGCTGCACGAAGGATTAGAGGCACTCTATGAAATGATTCTCAAGAGAAGAAAACTGGCCAAGTTGCAAAAGAAACGTGTGAGATAAACCATATAATTGATAGTGTTTGTGACAAGTCAACAGTCCGACGGTAAACGTACGGATCTGTGTTAAGTATTTTAAAATGCTCACTGTAAGGATGATTTTATAATATCCGAGAAAGAAACACCAAATATTGTTTTACTATAGATGTATAACGTCTTATGAATTGTTCCATCATTATGTTGCTCAAGTTATATTGAACATTTTGAAGGAAGCGAATAGTATAAATTTGAATTAACTACTAGTCATTTTCTTTTGAAAATAGCTAGGTGGAAGATAATGATAGTGCTATACTAAAATGTATTTTAGAGAAGTTCGTTTGATACGAGGTAAATACTATACTTATTACTGAAATTTGACATAGCTTGTAAAGGCTGCACGGCCCGTGGCCTGCCTAAAAATGCAAAACCTCAAGAGGTGTAATTTTTAGAATGTTTTCATAGTTTGTGAACGTGGCTCACCACAATATTATGTGGGACCATTAGTGTTACAATATTTAAGTAACGTTAATGCATGATAAGGAGTTGAGCATACGAAGGTTTATAGGCGTATGTCAGAGTACTAATGGTCATGTGTCTATGTACAGGCTAGTTATGGTTATCTTTCTCAATTTTAAATTTGTGGAATATAAAGGTACGCAATTGTTTATAAAATCATAATGATGACAAAATTGAGCCAATGGACGGGATTCATATAAAGGTTTTCACTTGTTTCTGCTGCTGTAAATGAAAACATACTAATATATAATAATATATATTTTAACATATATTCCTACTCTAGAGAACTACATTTATACCAAAATATGATACCATACATCCGAACGTTATTCTGTATACATTTCATTTGGTTAAAGAGAGTCTTCTTTTGAACTTAGAAGATGTTTCAAATCTAAATTTATATGATGTGTTTCATTTTATAATAATGTAATAAGTAGGTGCGTGAATTTTATTTAAGACAATTGCATTGAACCTTTGAAGCATCTCGTTATGAATGCATATTCTTTGAGTGTAAACCCACGCCTAAACTATCCCTATACCCAGTCCCAAGTACCCTTTGCTCTTCATATCTTCATGTGTAACCTATGATTCAGTCCATTAAATATTTTTACAATATAATAATTGTGATGTCATTAGGACTTTTACATTATAATTTTGAAAGAGGCTTGTACTGTGTTTCTTTGGAGAGCTTCAAATATTTGTACAAAGGTACTGTAAATAGAGTAGAAATATAATAACTATCGTACGAAATACAACATTATTGTAAATGTATGTCTTTCGAATAGGTACAGTCATTGTTTGTGTGTGTTTAATATTGCTGATCAATCGGATTAGTTTCGTGTTAGACTCATTATTACTGTTTTAGCATATAATATATGTACTTTATAAATACAATACCTAATCTAAATATTGCAGATAATGTTGAACTGTACCTCAGCACGAATGCAGTCATATTTATCCTCAGTCAAACTTGGTTAACCGTTTATAAATTTTTTATACTTAGGATCACAAATCTTGAACTCTGGTGTAATGGGAGGCAAGCCTAAGCCATCAAGCATTAATCAACTTTAGTGTTGAAGAACAATTTCAAGTAAAAGCTTTAAACTTCGTACAGAAGAAATATACGGTTATGATTTATTCATGAATAGTTTTAATTAGCATCTATTTATTTATTTACTCATAGAGATATAACTTTTATATTAAGACAGTATGTATTGATTGAAGCTTTTACCACTTTGTTTGAAACTCATTTTGTAAATATGTAAATTCCAAGTACTTGACTTGTCAATACCACGAAACCAAACATTTTTATGTGTAGATCATGTAAATTTTGTTATTAAAGTATATTTGTTTTTATATCTATTATTGCATATTATTGTATTGTGTTTAATGGAGATACATATACGTTTTTCATATTGAACCCCGTAAATAAAATGTTTTCATTAACAAACCGTGTTTAATTTGAAAATTTTGTCAGTCCTGAAACTAATTCATACTAATTTTTATATTTTCGGTTCTTCCACACTTAAGCTGCGTAAATAAAGAGCGGGATCTTCTTTTTCAGTCCAATCTGTAAATAATATCAAATACTCTATTTCTGATTCTGTTATTGTTTTTCGTTTGTTAATAGTAGATTTTTTAGGGGGGGCCTGTTTTCGCAAATTGGGCTTATTGTTCAACGTATAAACTTCTCGCCTTTGATTAACCGCCATTGGAGCATAAGCACGGAGTAAATCGCGTTCTAGACGTTCAAAAAGACTCAATTCTCTGGCTGCTATTTTGGCTCTTCGAAACTTACGTCGCTCCGATTCAATATATTGCTTTAGAGCTAATGTAATATGACCAGCAGTCACAGATTCCAGCCGTTTCGAATAGTCCATATAAAAATCTTCTAATGCTTTTGCTGTTCCCATCACGCCTAAATTCATGGGCTTCTCATTAAGCACCTTTGCGTAGCAAAATTCTAAATGCAATTGAAACTTTAAAACTTCTGGTGCCCCTACATTGTCATAGAATAACCCATTTAAAATTTTGAAGAACTTGTATCTTAGTTGGGAACATTGTTCTTCGCAAAATAGTAACGTTTTCTCAAAGTCCTTAATTTTATTAATAACACCAGTACTATCTTGAGTTATTATATCCTTAAAAAGCTTAATTCCTTTCTTTAAAAAACTAGTGTGTGGAGCTAGTCGTGCGACATGCGTATAGTGATGTAGCTGCTGCTGTTCTATGCCATCAAATATTTGCAGCAAATCATTTGGGTATTGAAAATATAACACTGGTTTTACTAAACCGGTATCGCATTCCCTTTTAAGTTTTTCAAAAATAACATTAAATGTGTCTTCTTCGTTGGAACTTCCAAAATCAAACCCCTTTGCCTCAATTTCTATTGATCGCGCAAAGTTCCTATTTTTTAGACGCCAACTAGGAGGAGATAAGTAGTACAAAAATCTCCCATATTTTTGTTGAAGACCATATCTGTAGTCAAGTCCTACAATTTTAGACGTCATAGTAAATTTTTCTGCTGCCAAACATTGCAATTCATATGTTTTTTTTGTTACTGCCATTTTCAGTTCTTCCCATTTACTCAAAAATTGCATTGATTTTCTATAGTCATCCGAAATGAAGTTATCAAGATACTTCACTTGTTGCTTATATTTTTTAAAACTTAACTCATAAACTTCTTGCTCTTTTTTGTGATTAGTGTCGATATTTAACATACAATCATGTCTATAGCCAACCTCTTGGGTCCTCCTTAGATGGGTGTTGAATAAACGTTTGAGGGATTTGTAAGGGGCGACATAACCTGATAGCATGCTACTTTTGACGCATGTGTAAAACGTGGAATCAATGTCCATTATTCCGCGACAGTCATCTATAGGGTCTTCGATAAATAGACGCTTGCGCAAATCTGTATAAGCAATTCTATAGTTGTCTTTAAGACCTATTGCTAAACTTTCTTTGAATCTATTCCTCTCTTGGTTTTTTGAAAAACGCAAATATGGTAAAAGCAGAACTTCCTTAGTAACTGTAGCTATTGGCACTGGTTTTATAACAGCAATTGGAGGTATCGAAAAGTTCCTTTCCTTTCCTTTTGTTTTCATTAAATTTTTATTTCCTTTTCTTACCTTCTTTACGAAATCATTCGCTTTGGTTGTATCAGCATAATTTTGATAGAGTGTCCTGGGTTTTCGTATATCGATAACAACAGCTTGTGAATCCTCTTCAGCCATTACCACTGTATAGAGTGATTATATTGAAGCAATATTAAAGATTGTTACAATATTGGTAAAGATTGTTACAAAAATTGTTATAATATGGAAACCAACTAGATTTATCCCTTTAATAGCATTTCAACATGTTATGTTGCAATAAGAAATGTGTTCAATTTTACTATGAAATTTAATTTAGTATAAACAACGGATATATGTATAGAAAAATTTGAATAGTTTCGGGCGAAGGTTGTTTGGCTTAGTGGTCAGAGTGTTCCCTCTGTAAGGGAAATATCGCAGCTTCGGATCTCGCCTGTACCGATTCATTTTTTTTCTATATCCTATGCGATTTGAATAGTTAGCATATTAAATGCTTTAAAATTTCATTCAATAATATATACTTATTTTTGACTGTGCAAACTTGTAATTATGTAACATAATATAAACTCACACCTATATCCCCGAAGGGATAGGCAGAGGTACTAGCACCTTCATTTCGCCAGTTTATGTTTAGGTCCCAATATATTATATGATCAAACGAACTTCCCAAGTGAAGTTCGATCGATATTATATGAGTCGCTTCATTCGAAGATATAAAGATCATTTACAAGGTAGTCCCTTTAACCTACAAGGTAGCATCGCACGTTATTTTAAAGTTAACTCGATTTCACTTTTTATTTTCTAATCGATTATCGGTATCGACACCGCCACTGCCATCTTGATTCCTCATTTTTTCAGAGTGATTAGCAAAGTATGCCACAAACCATTCGCATGGGATAATGGGCGGGCGGGTCTTTATATCTTCGAATGAAGCGACTCATATAATATCGATCGAACTTCACTTGGGAAGTTCGTTTGATCATATATTATATTTCGTCGCTTCATTCTCGATATAAAGATCATTTACAAGGTAGATGTTCAGAGTAGAATGGTTTGCTGTTCAATAAAAAACTTACTTCAAAGGTGTATTTTTATATTAATTGTACTAAAGTTTACATTCAGCTGCAATGTAACAAAAAGAAAATAAATCCGTATTTCTTTATTGGTTTGATTGTAGGCAAACGGATCTAGCGAACTGACCTTCGTCGATCACTGGCCTATTGTAATATTTTCCAAAGGCACAAGATGATGCGGACCTTCCTGCTGCCTTTCGAATGGTATCTATGCCAACCCCCGCAACACTAGCCACTGACGTGGATGCATGTCGCGTGCTATGTGCTTTGAACATAGAAACATCTATGCCGCTCTCTAACAACACCGCTTTAATCCATCTGCTGATGGTCTGCGACGTGGCATTTCTATAAGGCTGCCTTGATGTTAGAAAAAGATATTCAATTTCATTCCTGATATCCTGGGTTCTAAGAAGGTAGGTTTGAAGAGCCGTGGCCGGACAAATATTGACATCCTCCCTAAAATAAGGGAGATATAAAACCGGTTGTTCTCGGCCTGGGCCAGAGGTTTTAATTGTGTTTGTTATTATGATTTTGATGCCACTGGAACCAAAATGTATATTTTCGACTTTAATTAAAGAAAGGGTTTGTACCCTGTGGGCTGTGCATAATGCTATTAAGATCACAACTTTTTTAGTAAGTTTATCTAATAAGATATCTTGATTTGGAACCCAGGTCGACACGAGGTTCAAAACTAATTGTGGGTTCCATGTAGAACTGTATCTCGGTTTTGTTGGTTTTACTTTAAATGCGCCTTTCAATAACCTTCTAATAAGGTCATCTGACCCAATATTATTACTACTTAATAATAAGGAAAGGGCGGAACGGTGACAATTTAATGTTCCATAGGATACATTTTTATTATTGAATTGATCCATTAAAAACCTCAAAACATCCTTATTAGAACCCACGTAAGGATCGATCGAACGAAGAATGTCTGCACAGAATAACCACCAAGCCTTAAGTGAAGTACCATACTGCATTACGGTGTTATTTGAAAGAGACGCAAGCATCAAGTCCAGCGCTTCTGCCGGCGAGCCGTGTCTTATGAACGCCGTCCGCAGAACCTCGCGGCACCCAGGGTAAGTTGCCGGTGAAGCGGGTGGTATTCTCTGAAAGGAGAACGCAATAGATTCTTATTCGGAGAAAAATACGAAATTTCTGATTTTATTAATTCTTTCATGATAGGGAACCACGGCTGTGATGGCCAGTATGGGAAAACTACTATTCCGGTTGCCCCATCATCAATTATTTTTCTGATACATTTTAGTAAGAGGGAAAAAGGAGGGAATGCGTAAAAATAGTATTCACTCCAATTAACAGTGAACGCATCCACTGTCATGGCCTCAGGATCCGGTTTCCAGGAGATGTAGCGTTGCGATTTTGCATTGGTACGAGAAGCAAAGAGATCAATTTCAGGCTCGTCAAATTTTTCTACAACTTGCTGATAAGCTGATGACGAGAGTTCCCATTCGATATCGGGGTTAATTCTCCTCGATTCCTCGTCAGCTTCCTTATTATTTCTGGAATTAATGTAGGATGCGAATAACCAAATGTTACGATTCTCGCACCACTGCCAAATATTTCTTGCTACCCCATTTAAATGTGGATACTGTATGCCTCCCTGACGGTTTACATAGCTGATGGCCGTGGTATTGTCAATTCTTAACAATATTGCACAATCATGGTCATCTCGAGCAAAACTCTTCAATCCAAAAAGAGCAGCTAGTAATTCCAGGAAATTAATGTGGAAATTACGTTCATGTTCTTTCCAGTTACCGTTAGTCCGTTTTCCGTCGCAAAACGCTCCCCAGCCAGTTAAAGATGCGTCTGTGAATATGACCTTTTTATAACTTAAAGTTCTCATAGGACAAGAAGCTGTGTAAATATTTTGAGACCACCAAACTAAATCGTCTAATATGACATCGGGAAGATTAATTTTGGACTCATAACCGTCGTTCCTCAGAAGAAAAAGATACTTTTGTCGTTCCAGGATTTTGGTCTATAACCAGCCATATTGCACTGCTGGGCAGGCCGCTACAAGAACACCAATTAACTGTGAAAACTTTTTAATGGTGCAACGAGGCAAATGGGAAAATTTCGTGACTAATTGTGCAATATTGTCTTTCTTTTCGAGAGGTAATGATAACGTTAGACTCTCAGTATCAAACAGAAAACCCAAAAACTTACAATTTTTTTGAGGTTTTAAGTTGCTTTTATTATAATTGATTGTAAATCCGAGGCGTTCGAGTAAATTAAGGGTTTCCTGTACATTATTTTCACACTCGTAAAAGTCGTTGCCTATACATAGGATATCATCCAAATATATGACGGACTGCCAGCCACGTGATCGCAAGAGTGTAATGATTTCTTTCATTATTTTACTAAAAACCCTTGGTGCTATATATAAACCATAGGGCATAGCTGTAAATTCATAAGTTTTGCCTTCAAAATAGAACCTCAAGTACTTTCTGTGAGCTGGATGGTATAGACAAGTACGCTTCTTTTAAATCGATCGTGGCTAGAACTCCGTCCTTAGGAATTAGTTTTGAAGCAGTTCTGTGATCTTCCATCTTAAAATGGGTAGTATTAATGAACTTGTTAAGGCCTTTAAGGATCAAAATAAATCTTTTCTCGCCATTGGGCTTAGGAGCTAGAAAAATTTTAGATAGAAATTGTTCGGGTGTATCTTGGCATGTCGATACAGCGCCTAAGTCTATCAGTTTTTGTATGGCAAGATGCATATCACGCTTCTCATTAATTGTAAATGAAGTGTGAGGAACAAACTCTTGTACGACTTTCTCGTTAAACGGAATATTTAAACCTTCATGAACCCACTTCAAAACTAATGTGTTTTCGGTAACTTGTTCCCAATAATTGTGATATAGTTGAACACGGCCTGCATGTTGTACCTGAGCTAGTGCTGTGGTTGAGCTCGTGCTTGCTGGTGTTTGGTGGCTTGGCGAGTTTGCGGCGGTGGGTGCGCTTGGAGCGCTGGTTTCCGCGCCGAATCTGCTCTCTTGTTCCCTCCCCGCCCACTCTTTTTGGAGGGGTAGCGGGGAGGTCCCGACCAGTTTCCCCGATTCTGAGCCGGGCGTGATGTCGATGCACTGGGAGCGGGTGTAGCAGCTACCACCTTTTTTATCTGAAGCCCTTGCTTCTCGATCGTCTTAGACGATTTAATTTTTTCGGATAGTTTTGCCCCGAATAATGTGTCATCTCGGTGACAATCTTGGACCACATTTAAAAAGGATTTATCCAAACTAGGGGTTATTAATTTTACTCGGACTTGAGAGTTAGTGTGATGGAGATCGCACAAAATACGACATGCATTACTGAGGTGTTTTATGACCTCTAATTTACCGTCACGCTCTTTATTTAGCAATAGATCCATTGCTCTATTAATGGCCGTAATGCCGTGACCTAACTGCTGCTGGTGTACCACCAATTTTTTGTCTTTGTTACGGGCGTTGTCAGTTAGTGCCGCCGAAATTTCCAAATTCAGCTTTGGAGCCTGTAGCAATGTACAGTTTTGGGGTATCAAATACTGTTTCTTTATCTAAATTTAAATAATGTTTCTTTATCTTCCTTAGACATACCCTTTTTTAACAATGGCAACCACAGTTGAGGTAAATTTTCGTGAATTTTACCACCATATACAGGATCATCTCCGGTTTTGGCTCCCAATGCTTGTAAAATTTCGGGATCTAAGTCTGGCGCGACCGTCACATCATCTTCTCCGGGCGCGTCGGTGGGTGGAGGTGCCATAACTGGATTCTCCGGCAACGTTTCCGCATCACCTGGGTGCGAATGCTGCGATTGCTCGTCATTCGTTGCAATACCGATGTGTGCCGGGGATACATCGTCGTATGGTAAAAATTCGATACCTGCAAGCAAAATTTATTGCTTAAAATATCGTATTATTTATTCATGTCACTCATACGATCATACCTAATCCCCCTATGTATAAAGCACTTATGACTAAACAAGGCAGGTTTTTAATAATTGTTTAAAACATAAGTTATTGTTTTAAAATTGTTTATAAATAGGAAATAATACTTTAATGTCAATTCTCGATCGACGGTTAAGTATAGGTTTTTATAATAATACACCCGTGTTGATTCTCGACCAACTCACTAGCGTTATTTTACAGAATTAGGCCTTCGTGTTGGTTCTCGATCAACCCCCAGGCGTGTATGGAAAGTAATAGAATGCCGGTACGTGTTGATTCTCGACCAACGACCGGTAATTATACTGAAATTAGTACCTTTGTGTTGGTTCTCGACCAACCCCCAGGTATTGTAAAATTATGTAGGTAGGTCTGGAAAATTTTTGCCATCGTGTTGACTCGCGGCCAACCCCCCGTTAAAAATTTTCTAATGGTGTTTGAAAGCTAATTACACTTTTATTTTATCACCACAAATACAAATAATTAGTACTTACTTGCATTTTCTTCGGAATCTGATGAATCCGACAATAATACTCGTACCCGACGCCGTGTTTTCTTATTTTCTTTTTCTTGAATCTTTCTAATTTTCTCACGATAATAAGCTAACTTTTCATCTAATTTGCGCTTAGGCATTTTTAGAACTTGAAAATTATTGGTAATTTAATATTATAGTGTAAGACGTCCGTACGCTACCTCGCACGAAAAAGGAATGAGGAATCAAGATGGCAGTGGCGGTGTCGATACCAATAATCGATTAGAAAATAAAAAGTGAAATCGAGTTAACTTTAAAATAACGTGCGATGCTACCTTGTAGGTTAAAGGGACTACCTTGTAAATGATCTTTATATCGAGAATGAAGCGACGAAATATAATATTAATTATAGGTGGCAAGCCTATTGCCATTAACCGGGCACTTATAAACCTGCGATAAATACACACATAACTTCGAAAAGCATCGAAAAGTCATTGGTGTGTGCCATGGTAAAACCTGGGAACGAACCCGAGACATCGACTCAGTAGTCCATTACCTCATGCCACTAGGCTACCGCGCTAATGATGTACTTTATTTTTTATGTTGATTGTCTACTTTTAATGTTGATTGATGATGTAATTTATAATATAAAGCTGTGTAGCATAGAATAGGACCACTCCATCTCTCCTTATGGATGTCGTAAGAGGTGACTCAGAGATCACCAAAGGATGGGCAGCAGCGTCCTTTGTGATATATCCTTACTTAATACCGCACTCGCCAACCTGTTCGCCAAGCGTGGCGAGTATGGCAAAACCTCCAAATGGACACACAGAAAAAGACCAGGCTCCTAGTCCCCGGCAGTCCCGCTATTCCTGGCTCCGGTAGCGGTCATGGTAATGGCGGGGCAGGGGGTGCGAAGAATCTCCGGCAGAGATTCGGCTACCACCTCAAACGGAAACTGACATTGGTTATGCACAGCGATAGCACGATGAGGACTGACGAGAAGCTGATCGAGGTAGAAGAGGAAATGAGTAGGTTGCACTGGGACAGGGGGTTGTCCGAAGAATGAAGAGTGGGGGAAGGCACGACAACCCCGAAATCCGGCCACCTACTCTACCACCGAGAGGGTGACAGAAAGTCACTGCATGGTGTCGGGTTCCTCGTCCACAGGTACCTTCTTAACTACGTCATATCCATCGAGAGTATCTCGAGTCGGGTGGTATACCTGATACTCAGAGTATCCAAAAGATCCCGTTGAAAGTCATCCAGGTATACATGCCCACCAAATCATACTCCGATGAAGAGGTTGAGGAAGTGTATGAGAACATAAGTAGGCGAGACGGGGTAAACGAAGCGATGTGGAATTGAGAGTGGAACCTTTTGGATATGGGCAGTGAAATGACCGGGGCCACATGCTGGCAGACTTTATGGAGAAGGAAGGTCTCTTCGCGATGAACTCTTTCTTCAAAAAGCTACCCCAGAGAAAAAGGACCTGGCTAAGCCCCGCTAACATGGCATATGAGATTGACTACATCTAGACGACAAAGAGACAAATATTCAATGATGTCTCTGTGATCAGCTGTGTAAAAACCGGTAGCGACCACCGTATCGTAATGGGCACATTGAGTATTAACCCTATTGTCTGTTCATTATAGGATGATTCGCGTGACAGCTGTTACCGAGTAAGAACAAGTGATGGGACATTATTAAATCGATTTATTTATGGATTATTAATTACATACCGTTTTGAAAACAATAAAACCATAAATATTTATTGGCACTCAACCTATATATATAACCTGGTAATCTGTGTGACAGGATTTTCTTAGTGCGGATGCCAGTCTCCCACAAAGAATTGAGACTATTATAGCATGGTATATTAATTGATTTTGTGAACCTACCTTTGTGAAGAAAATAAATAAATAAATAAAAATAAAAATGTTATATGCTTATCATGATATCGTTATCCTCCTACTCGGAATGATTATTGCTAGTGTGCAATCGTGCAAATTAATAATTAATTCTTGATCGCACATTGCATCAAACGAGGCAGGTACTATCAAACAACATGAGGTTGATACGCAGCTTGTGTTTTTTTGAATATTTATGAGTTGGTGATTAAGATCTTTGGGCAAAATCTTTCAAATCATTGTATTACTCCGGTAAATGGGTGAATATCCCGGTTAAAAGCACTATTTAAGAAAAAGGCAAAGTCAAAAGTGCCATTTATAAGACCGTGACGTAAAAGTCGAAATATTATTCATGTAGAATATCTTTATTTGTAAAAATAAAGACATATCAGTATCCTTTTTTAAAAGTAGTAAAAATAGTTTTGACAGACAAACACAAAAAGAACGGTTACATGCCGAATCAAGGAACAAATCAGGGTAGTCAAAAACAATGAACCGCATAAATCTGCAATCGCTCAACATTTATTGGAGTCCGGTACGAACCACTAGATCGAGCTACATAACCCTCAGATGCTCTCGACAGAACGCCACTATATACCAAGACTGGTTAGGGAAGCGATTGAAATCAAAAAGTATAAATATTTCAATCGTGAGGATGGGTTTCAACTGCCGAACGTCTGTCATCCAGTGGTCCGTCATTCCAAAAACAATCGGGAACAAGCCTTAACAACATCGCGAGTGGATACAGTAAGCATCGTGTGTCGTGAACGTGATCGAGATCGGGTTCGAGTTTGTAGTGAGAGTGAAACCAATATTAGTGCAGATACGCGTAGTAAAAGAACTCGAAAGAGGGTAGATCGATATAATTACTCCTAGGAAAAACTTTTTCTCTGTTCACCGCCACTACTCCAGATCCTCCGTGTTCGTGGTGCTTGCAGCAGTGCCGAAATATCGGAACCTCAAAACAATGAAACATGGTAAATATCCCGTTTATTTTGATACTGATGTGACCATAATAGTTTAAATACCTATAAATAACATAACTTAAAGATAAATATAAAAATAATTATTAAGTAATAGGTAAGTACTCGATTGTGTTAACACAGTTTGAATACTAGATTCTCCATGTGATAATTAAGTGACCAGTTTCCTATAATTTTGCGCTTGTGACATAACCTTCTATGAGCGTAATTATTTGGATTTACGTTAATTGAAATGTTTAGAAATTGTTATCGTATTTTATCCATAAATCACATTGTTGCTTTGAACAGTCACGCGAATCATCCTATAATGGACAGAATGGCATGTCACGGTCTAAACGTTGACCTCATAAGACGTGACCTTCCTAGTCTATTTAGAAAGGTCATGTCTGATGAAGTCAACGTGTAGACCATGACATGCCGATGTCCAGGACTCCGAGAGCTTTAACTTGAACTACCCAATCGTTTCAACTGTCTACAGGATCGTGTTTCAGTGGACGAGGTAAACAACGTGCTGGTAGAAGCTGTCCAAACGGTGATATCTATATTCTTTCCGTTTCGCCATAAACAAAAACCTCAGAAGATCCCAGACCCTTGATCTCATCACCAAACGTCGATTTATGTCGCTACAGACCTCAGTCGATGCTGAGGCATATAGGCAGCTCAACAGACGCATACAGAAATCCTTGCGACACGACATTCGGTCCTATAATACTAAAAATATTAAGGAGACGATAGAGCTAAACAAAGGCTCCAAATTGTTTACGAGGAATGCATCCGTTGGACAAAGCCGGTTGACGAAGCTGAAGACGGAGGATGGCGGCATGGCAAATGGAGCCAGAAAAAGGTTTTATGGGTAGCTATATACTTCTGCTAAATAGCCCGCTGACATGGTTAAAGATCCAAGAGCCAAGCTTACCCGACATCATACCGAAGAAATCCTGGACATCAGCCTGTACGAGATTAGGATGGCCCTCAAACAGCTGAAGAATAACAAAGCGGCGGGTGAGGACGAAATTACAGCAGAGCTTCTGAAAGCAGGCGGAACGCCGGTATTAAGGGTCCTTCAGGGGCTCTATAACTCCGTCCTTCACCCATCACGCTCCTGAGCCACATTTACAAGCTGTTTTCGAGGGTTGGTACAAACCGTCTCGCCAATAGGCTCGGTGACTTCCAACCTCCGAACAAGCCGGATTCCGAAATGGCTACAGTACCATAGACCACATCCACACGCTGCAGCAGGTTATACAGACTAAAGAGTATAACCGGCCTCTGCTTAGGATTCGTGGACTATGAGAAAGCCTTCGATTCGATCAAAATATGAACCGTGCTACAGTCTCTCCAGCGGTGCCGGATAGATCACCAGTATATTGATGATGAAGTGTTTATACCAGAACGTCACTATGTCGGTCCGAGTACAGGAACAGAGCACGAAGCCAATCCTACTGAAAAGGGGCGTTAGACAGGAAAACATTATCTCTCCGAAACTGTTTACCACAGCCTTGGAAGACGTCTTCAAGCTACTGAACTGAAAAGGACGTGGCATCAACATAAACGGGGAGTATATCTATCATCACCTTCGCTTTGCCGATGACTTTTGTAACGACTTACTTAAAAGACTGAAAGCAGTTTATGAAACTGTGGGTTAGAAAAAGCAAAGGGGAATGCCAAAGCTATATGGAATGTAATCAAGGATATAACTCATATGCGGAAAATACAGAGCAGTTCGAGTAAATTGCTGAAACTAGGTGATGACCACCAGTTCTGTGTAAATGAAGTCTGCAATAACTATACTAATAATGAAAAGTCAAACGCCAAACGTCAAAGATAACATCACCGAATGTTTCAGATACCCCCTCAGATGCAACTAAAATTCATCCCACGCCAGTTAATTCGTTGGTCCTCCTCCCAATAGACGAGGCGGAAATTGAATCTCACATTCTACTACTACGCAACAGTTGTGCCGTTGGTTGTGATGTTGTGATGGAATACCATCTTCAATACTGAAGCTGTGTCGAACCGCTGTCATACCCTTAACATATATTTTTAACCGATGTCTGCAAGGTGGAACCTTCCCGGACGGCCTAAAGAAAGCAATTGTACATCCAATCTAAAGCCATGTCAATAATTATAGGCTAATCTCTATTTTACCCTCAATATCCAGAATTCACGAAAGGATCCTAAATAAGCAGCTAGGAGCTTTCCTTGATAGGTACCAGATTATAGTCAATAATCAATATGGTTTTAGACCAGGTATCTCCACTGAGAATGCAGTTCTGGATTTGACCAATTACGTAGCGAGGAGCTTGGATAAGGGAGACAAATCTCTGGGTATTTTTCTAGATCTATCAAAGGCTTTTGACACGGTTTCTATTCCCAAGCGCATTGAGAAGATGGAACGACTTGGTATACGGGGTATAACATTGGATTTATTCAAGGACTACTTGACTAACCGTACCCAACGCGTCAAAATTTAAAGACACCTCAGTGACGACCAGTACATGACCTGCGGCGTACCACAGGGCAGTATACCGGGGCCAACGTTTTTTCAAATATAACTTAATGATCTTTACAAATTACCCCTCCAGTATGGTAAGATCTATGCCTATGCTGACGACACTGCAATTCTTGTCCGTGGATCTAAAATGGAATAGACTCTAAGATTTGTCATGAGTTAGCTAAATTCTAACTTGCTGACCCTTTTCTTAACCAAAACAGTATTTATTCCTTTTGCACTAAGAAGCATAACAAAACCAATAAGCACATTCACTCTAACAGCACACTCGTATTCAAATCCATCTGAACCATGCTCATGTTTCCAACTAGCCAGAGTAGAAATGGTAAAATATCTGGGAGTGCGACTGGATGATGGCTTAAGATGGGATGAACAAATTCACGCAGTAACGATCAGAGTTATGCGACTCAAACGTACTTTCAAGCTACTGTACTGTGTACTGTGTACTGCTACGCGGGTCAGACAATCTTGATACTATAAAGATGGTGTATTATGCCCTATGCCAATCAAAATAGGATACTGTATTGTGGCCTGGGGAGGTGCACACAAGACACTTCTTAAAGTTGAGAGAGCGCAAAGAGCTGTACCCAAGACTATAATGAGGAAGCCATATAGGTATTCCACTGATAAGCTTCACGCCAAAACCAAATTACTTACGGTTCGGCAGCTCTTTGTGCTACAATGTAGTCTCAGAAAACATAGCAGTAGCCAAACCAAATAATGCCAAAAGAAGAAATACACCATCGGCTATTGGCCATAGAACTACTTTTGCAGAACACCAATTCTACGTACTAGGCCTTTATATCTATAAAAAAATACACAAAAATCTCAATATACTTGCACTAAACAGACACACAATGAAGACTATAAAGTCTAACTTTTTATTAGCTGCAGTAAAATGACGTTTCTAAATGTCATTCCGTAAAATAATGTTGACAGCTTAATCTCAATAGTGATGTGATTCAGTTCACAAAAGTTTACGGAATATCTAATCGTTCCATAATTTGCCTCATAATGATCATGCTAAATTCTATTTAATATTAATGTAAATAAAAGGCTGTATAAACGTTGATCCTTTTACGTATTAAGAGATGTCGTGGACAAAACCACGAATTCAAGAGTGGCTGACTAATAAAAATATTGTATTTGAACCAAATATGGTAAAGGCCACTCTAATAGATATTGTGATACAGCAAAATCTTACTGAGAAATATGCCGTAGACGAGATGGCTGCACATAAAGGCATCACAGTTTTAAGATTGCCCCCTTATCACTGTGAGCTGAACCCCATTGAGTTGGTATGGGCGCAGGTAAAGGGTCACGTTGCAAATAATAATAAGACGTATAAAATGCAAGAAGTTAAAAATTTATTTCAAGAAGTTATAAACAAAGTGATACCGGTTAAGTGGAGTGACTGTGTGTCTCACACTATAAAAGTGGAAGACAAAATGTGCCACCTCGATCATATTATAGATTAAGTGACAGATAGATTTATTATTAGTGTTACCGAAAGCGACAGTAACAGTAATTCCGAAAAAGATTGATTAAAGTACATTAATATGGCTTTTTGTTTCATTTTAAATGTACCTCCCTATACTTCCAACAAAAAAGATCAATCCTCTAGTATAGTAACAATAATAGAATAAAAAAATACATTACAACTTAATATTAAATCTCAAACACGAAACCAAACTGTTCATTCATTTATGATTCACTCATTTAGCTACATCCCTATTTATTTTTCTTCAAAAACCGGCAACCCACAAAAAGTCATTTTACTGCAGCTAATAAAAAGTTAGACTTTAGTGACAGAATGGCTATTAAATCTGGATTACTTCAGTACAGAATCCTTACTTATCTGCTCCATGTAAGATTATAACATCTCGCTATCACATCACTATTTTTCCTTTGCACTTAAACACCCACACACAACAAACACACACACACACACACACACGCACGCACGCACGCACGCACGCACGCACGCACGCACGCACGCACGCACGCACGCACGCACGCACGCACGCACGCACGCACGCACGCACGCACACAGGCGCGTATAATTGTCGTGATGAAAACTGTCTCTTAAGATAAAGGGTTCTCTCTAGTTTAAGAGGCTGAGTTTCAAATATCCTGAACATGGCTTTCTATGTATCCTGAAGCGCTCGTTGCTTATAAAATGTTGTTTTATTGTTTTTAATGTTAGTTTTATTGTCAGCTGTGTAATATTTTTGCAATAAACGTTTATTATTATTATGATATTGTCACTATGGTAGAATCGCTGGAAGATTGAATCACCATGCTCGAAGATCTCAATAGAGTGCCCCAACAGGTAGGCCTTAAGATGAATATGGACAAGACTTAGGTTATGCTATGGAGAGGGCTATGCTCGTTAATTCCCTACGTGATCGCGTCAGCCGTAGCGTAAACGTAGCCTAGCAGATTAGCTCGTTGAAGTGGCATTGGGCGGGACATACAGCGCGCAAAACAGATGGCCGATGGAGCAAAAAAGTTCTGGAATGGCGACTGCGTACGGGCACACGTAGCGTAAGACGCCCAACGACCAGGTGGAAGGACGACCTCATCAAGGCCGCCAGGAAGCACTGGATGGGCTGCTTTAGATTGGTCATTCTGAAGTCTGTGGGAGAGACCTATGTTCAGCAGTGGACTATGTGTGGCTGACCTGAGATGATGAGAGATGATGTAATTTAATATGTATTATTTTATGAGCTAAATGAATACTATTATTATTATATAGTTTGTAAACGACATTTTTAATTTATTTTATTGTTTAAATATATATAACTGAATAAATTAATAATATATTTGACTTATAAAATAAATCAAGAATGCCATTAAATAATAAATTACAAAAATGGCAGCATCAAACTTATAATTTTTTTAATAAAATTAAAAATATCAATTATACAAAGTTATTTGCCTGAATATTATCAAAAATATACCTACCATCTCCCACAAATAGGTATTCATTTCAACATCATGCTGGATTTTCGAGGTACCCATTCAAAAGCTGGCTTTATGTAGGCATAATACTGATGCAAGTACGGTGCTGGGTCTGTTCCTTCACACCATTCGGTGAATAATATCAATCCTTCCTTTTCTTCGTTAGATAATTTATATACAATTTGTTTCGGTATTTCGTCATTTTCTGCTTTGTGCAAACTCTGTTTTGACGCAAGTTTATTTCCTTTATTCTTTTTTAGTACAGGACGAGTAAACTTTGCAGGCTTTAAAAAGGCTTTATTCATAGCGTTAGTCATTACCCTGAAAGCTTTCAATTCTCTTTCGGCTTTATAAGCATTATTCATGACCTTCAAATCTTGTGCGAAAAAGTCTTTTCTAGCTTGATTGACAATTTTAAAATCTAAAGAGTCTAGTCGTAAGTTATAATCTTCATACATTACTTCCAGAATTTTCATGGGATCGTGTAAACTTTGATGCCCTTCTTCACATTTTCCAAATACTTCTTCATATACGAATTCTATACAAATTTTTAATTTTAATGTCTCTGGACTTGCAATGCTGTTATAAAAGGATTCATTCAATATTCGGAAGAATTTTTCACGCAAATGGCATTCATTGAAACTTTCTCTGGATATTTCATTGTTTATTTGATCTATGTAATATTGAAAGTAGTCAAACTCCTGAGTTGTCGCTTTTTTCAGCTGCTTAATACGCTCTCTTAGTAATCTATTTGGAGCATCTGTTTTAGCTAGTTGTGTCAGATATTCTCTACTTTGCAATTCCATTGACCGGAATAAATATATCATCTGCACAGGGTCGTTAAAAAACAATTTCGCACTGAGGGGATGTTGGAGTTCTATTCTAGCAATTTCAACCATTTTTTCGATATCCAACGTTTCTACTAAATCATTGTCTGTTGCAAACACTCCTTCTTCAAACTGAATGGATTGTACCCTACCCGATAAAGATTCGTCATTTTGTTGTCTCCATGATAGAGGAGCTACAAACATTAAATAACTCCTGTATGTCTTTAATATGCTTCTAATGGCGTCAAGTTTGAATAATACATTATTTAAAACAGTTAAAACTGAAGCATAACCAAGAAATTCTGAATTTTTTGCTACTAAATCCGAATAAACTTTCTCAGCTTGTGATACTTTAACACATGCTTTCTTATAGTCTTCTGTTAGAAATTTTTGGAAATTCTTTATGTGTTGTTTTAATTTATCTATTATATAATCATATTGATCCGTTTCCTCTACAATACTTTTATTTATCTTAAGTATCAAATCTCGGCGATATCCAATCTGCTGGCGATTCATTGCGTAGCTCCTTATATTGTTTGTATAAACTTTAATATCATCAAAACATCGTAATGGACGACCTTCTATTACAGTATAAAATTCTGGATGAATTTCAACTACTGCCTTCACATCATCCACTGGTTCTTCAATAAAAAGTCTTTCAGATATATCTCTAGTTGCTGCAATCCTTAAATTATCTTTTAAATGAAGTGCTTGGGCTAATCTATGTCGTGTAGTCAACTTCTCCTTACGATCACTATACTTTATATAGGATAGTAACTTTTCCGACTTTGGTACACGAAATGGTTGCATTGGTTTCTTTTTTGTTGCATCTTGGACAGCATGCTTACGATTTGCAAAATAATGTTGCGTATTAGGTACATATCTACGTCTAAATATAACGTCTAAGGTCTTTATAGGAACCATAGGTTTGCGTTTTTTTCTTATAGCGGACATTTTTTCGTATTAAAATATATAGAAAACCAAGTCAAATCTCACACGTTTATTATGTTAACGACTTCGAAACTAAGAAAATAATATATTATATAAAATAAAAGTATATATGCAATGAATTCACCAATCACAACTTTGATGACAGAATAACATTATATTTCAAAACTTCCAAAGAGAATACATTTAATAATTTTACTTCTTTTATCCTGCTATGTAACTTTAAAAAAAATAAAAGAAACATTGCAATTGTCGAAAGAGGTAAATATAAAGGATGATGGGAAAAATGCACGAACCTTGAGACCAGCTCCAAAATGAGCGATAAATCGTTGGATAGGTATTTATCAGTAGAATATGAATATCTGTAGCGCTAGTAAAACTACATCAAAGTTTATATATAAAACGATTTCCTATTAAAGTATGTCATTGGTTTCAGTATAATATTATTGTACAGTCAGTATCAAATCTATGTTGACTAGCAAAGTACTCAAAATAATCTTAATACCAAAATTTCATATTTATATTAGCTATGACGAAGCTAAAATAGTTGTAAGCATCCAGAGTGGTCAAACATCTTAGTAATCTATTCTCCATAATAATGTAAGATAACAGAGTGTTCATATTGATATGCACTAGCAGGTCGCTCAACGGTAGGTATCTAAGCGAGCAGTGTTCAAAATTATCTTTATATAATGTGATTTAATGACATCTGTATAGTATACAGATGTCATTAAATCACATTATGTATACATATGTATTATGTAAAGATAATTTTGAACACTGCTCACTTAGATACCACTGAGCGACCTGATGTCAGACTGAACACTCTGTTATCTTCTAACCGTACCACATCGATAAGTCCAGCACATGATGTGTGTTTCGAGAGCACAGTGCACATTTGTATGTTTCATATGTAAGTTTCATGAGCTAACATGCGTGTATCATGACTGTGGTTGTGTTAGCATACAAACATGTGTCTGGTATATTGAGTGAACATATTTTGTCTTTTTTTATTTTTCTGGCATTATTACCGAAACTGATCAACCCGCCAAAGTTCCGACAGTTACTTACTTTATCAGCTATGTAACAAGCTAGCAAACATCTTATATATCAGCACTAGTCCAAAAAATAATTATCTTAAATTGATAATAAGATGCATAATATGCAAACGCTACACCTATACGGACTATTTTCATATTACACTTTTCATACTCACTCTATATTTATAGCTAACTAATCGTACATTTTCCTTCTCGTGGGTTCAAAGGACGACTTCAACCGTTTAGAAAGTTTATCAACATCATGCAACAATTTTGCTGCTTCTTTGGCTTGCTTTATTTCCTTGATTCCGTTTTCATAAGTCTCCTTTTCAATTTGCTTAATCATCTCCAAATCATATGCGGATATGCCCAACATCAAATTTTCATATTCTCGTTCTAATGCTAATGCCATGTCCAAAGAACTAAATTTAGTTTCGTTTGAGGCTATTAGCTGTTCGTAGGCGAACTCTACGTAATTAAAGATTTGTAAAGCAGTCCCTGAAGAAATAAGATACCTCATTTTGTCTTGTAAAATTTTGAAAAATATTTCTTTCAATTCTACTTCTCTATTTTCATTCCATGTAATCTTATCTTCCATTTCTTTAATCTGAAAATGAAAATGAGTCATTAACTACTTTTCACTTTGTTGTTCATTACTATTCTAAGTAAAAAAATACCAAATTCTGAGACAAGTAACTGGAAGAAACAATCAAAAAATGTAAAGAACTAAGAAATACATTGAAGGCATTGGACGTTTACCTATCTAATTGTATTTTTTATTTTAGCCACATACTAATTAAATGCATAAATACCGTTTCCTGTATATATTCCAATTCTTGACGCAATAGCTTTTTTAAAATCTCGACAGTTTTCATAAATTTATTCTTCTCTGAATTAAGTTCTTCTGTTAGCAAAAGATAATTTAAGTTTTGCTTTTCTAATAATCCAAATATTGTCAATAGTTGTTCCGGAGTATCGAAGTAAAGTTGTGGGGAAGGTAGTTCAGCTAGGCGTTTTTCTATTACATCTTTACTAATTTTTTTAAAAATATCGGCATCTATTGTAAATATATCACAATATTTCATATCCAGCTTTATATTATGGCTAACTTGCCACAAAATCGGAGCCGCTTTGTTAAGAAAATTTTGAATTGATACCAAAATCATTAACGTCTCATCGATATACTGCAATTTAGACTTAAGTGAAGCCATTTCATAATTAGCTTTTTTCAGTTCTTCATTTTGATTTGTGAGATCTTTGGCTAAAGCGTCCGACCTTTGCATTATGGCAATGGTTTTATTATTATCATGTGCCAAAAATTTATCAAAGCTGTTTTGATACTCTTCAAAGTGTTTGAACGATGTTTCGTAAATATTTCGCTCTGATTCTATTTCTCTATCGATCCTCAATATTTCATCAACCAAAAATCCATGAACAGCTCTATTTAAAGCAACATATTTAATGTTATGCTTGTATACATTAATAGATGTATTGGACCGTATAGGTCGGCCTTCAACTAACGAGTAATAAGCAGGATCAACATCAATTATTGTTTTAACATCATTATCTGCTAAAGGTTCTATAGGCGGCAACTTTATCCCGGCGATAGTTTTTCTTGTTACCTTTTTTATTTTCTTCTTTACACTCTCCATTTTCACTCAGAACGTTTACGCTTGACTCACTAACATTTGTCGAACTAAGGAGTAATCAATATTACTATAGCAACAACAAGTTCCATTTAGTCAACCAATAGCAGGATACTTGTTTTATCTATTTTATCAAAGGCAAGAACGCCAGTCAATATATTATAATTTTCTGCAGACGAAATCTACATATTCACTTTTTGGCAAAATATTTAATTACAGTTATCTAATAGAAAAGTGAAAAGGGAAATAAAAAGCGGAATTGGTACACGTATTTAATAAGTACCTAAGTACAAAAATGACTAGAAAATTGGGCAAATGCTATACACAATCATAATATAATTTCGTTTGGTATTATTATGAATCCCCAGAGCTCTGCGATCCATCGCCCGATTTTTGTTCCTCTTCATCCCCGTCTTTTTGAACTATTTCCCAGGGCATGACCGGTAATTGTTCCACAAATGAATCGTCTATCTTCAATTTGTACAGGAGCCGAGGAGTAAAGTGTGTTTGTAAGGGCCAAACCTCTTCTGCAGAAAGACAGGAAAACAAATATAACACGAACAAATATTACTACACATGTTCTGGTCAAAACTTCACCCAGCTTTCGGGACACGATTGGTTTAGATACTCGACAAAGTAACCTTCTTCCTAAAAGATGTCCATGTTTATTGCCTTATTTTCTTAAACCCTAAAATACTTTCTAAAATCTAAGTATACTTATTTGAATATGCAGCCGCAACTTTTCTTTGTTTCTTTTTATTAGCCTCGCAATGTCGGTACTCGCCATCTGCGATGGCTTATGTAATTCTATAAATATATTGCATGCTACAAGATTTCAGAGGAGGTAGGACAGGGCGGTATATCCGCCCGATTGAGCAGTCCGACTGGGGAAGTACCTCCGCCCTACAGAATACCGCAGTTATAATAACTTCGTGTTGTGTTTCCAGCGGTGAGTAGGGTAGCCAGAGCTCACTGGAGAATTAGTGCCGTCAGTGGGAAGACTAAAGGCTTGTTCTGATTTGTCTTCTACTGACGGCACAGAAACTCTGTACTTACAGGGTTGGCAGCGCGACTGTGACTCCTCTGGTGTTACAGACGTCCATAGGCCACGGTAACTACTTTCCATCAGGTGGGCCGTGTGCTTATCTGCCAACTAAGTGGTATAAAAAAAAATTGACTAACTTCCTTTATTCATCAATTATCAACAATTCATGGGTGAGTATACCATACACATAAGAGGTCCTAGGACCAATCGGGTGCAGGAACCGAGAATAGATCCTAAATCTATTTACCAAAAAGTTTATTATAGCATTTGTTATTTTCTTTTTGCAGTGGATTTGTAGTCTAACTTTAAACGGTTGAGAAGTCCACCGTCTAATCCGCTTCGGCTGTCAAGGAAACCGTAGTTTGAAAACAGGTTTCCTTAACGCATAATCTGTGGGTGTTGAGGACACTGTGGGCCTATGAGGACCCATGGTTGGTTTTTTTTTATTTATTAGATTGTTTATTAGGTCATCAATGGTGGTATGAACGCTGTTGGTATATAGGTAGAACCCTTGAGCGTTCAGAGGTATATGGATCCCATGGCTATTTTAGATATAGATAAATGGGTCCGTTGACCTATCTGTGTTGTGGGCCCCGTGGGCGTATAGGGCCCCGTGGATGTTGGAGGTCCATATTCTTTTAGTTTTATTGTTAATTGTTTATTATTTTATTTATTGTTATTTATATTGTACCTATTATGTCATTAAGTACTTAATTAAATAAATAAGCCTGTAAACATATAAATAAATTCTTCATGGAAATCAGTTATGTAGAAGGATGAAAAAATCCTTCATGGAAACCAGTTTTGTAGACGCATAAAAAGCCTAACAAGGAAACCTGTTCTAAACACCGGTTTCATTGACGGCCGAAGCCGTCTGATCCCCAATTCCTTAATTTAAAACATTATTACAAACCACAGCATTTAATACGCTACACTGCATAAGTACATTAAAAGCTTACCGTGATAAAAAGTGTGTTCTCCCAGATATCTGTGCATAGAGGCAGTTTCACGGAGATCGAACAAATATTTGGATTGTAACAAAAAGTCTAACAAAGCTACCTCGGGCAAAGCCTCCATCTTCGGGTCTACTGCGCTCAACCCCTCGAATGATAACTGCAAGTAAATTTAGTTAATTATTCAATAACTTTACATATACTGCCACTATTGTGGAAAATCTATTTATTTTTAATGCAATTTTTTTGCATGGTTTCCTGCAGAGTAAGCCGCGTGGTTCTCAGCAGAGTAGAATTTGGACCACCCCATCTCTTCCCATGCAGTGTCGTACAAGGCGAATTAGGGATAGGGCTGTTTAACATCAGACATATATATACAGCTCAGACTCAGCCTCGGATGCATGGCTTGAGTCAACCATAGTGCCCGGAAGACGGCAATAGGCTCACCACCTATTACGTGGGACCGAATTCAATGATTGGTGAAATGTGGGCGTTAATTCACCTCTGCCTAACCCTCCGGGGATAAAGGCGTGATTATATGTAGGTATGTATGTATGTACTTTGTTTGCTTAGAAATCAGGCAATGTTAATATGAATTCACTTCGCAGGCAAAATTTCAATGGAACAAAATTATTTTTCTAAGTTAAGGTACAACATATACATGTCAATGGTACTTAACTAAAAGTAAACAATCTTTTTTACAAAAACACATTTTAAACATATGAACTAGGCTAACTAAGTGAATAACTAGTGGATTAATTTAGTTTTTTAGTCCTTAAAATGAGTTTCTAAACAGACGAATATTAATTAACAGAGTTTTTACATAACATAAACTCACGCCTATATCTCCGAAGGGGTAGGCAGAGGTGCTAGCACCCACATTTCGCCAGTTTATGTTTAGGTCCCAATGTACTAAGTGGCGAGCCTATTGCCATTAACCGGGCACTTAAAAAACTGCGATAAATACACACATAACTTCGAAAAGCATCAAAAAGTCATTGTTGTGTGCCATGATACTGGGATCGGACCCGAGACCTCGTCTCAGCAATCCATTACCCATACCACTAGGCTACCGCGGTAATTCGTTTTTAAATAAAACATATTAAAAATACACACCATGATAAGATTGTTAAGTGCTTAACTGAATATTTATAGGTACCTACTGCATTCAGTCTTAAGTGGGTATTTGCTCTTGAAACTTACGCTTGGGTCCTGCTCCGCAAGTTCGCAAAGCTTGATGATCTTATTGAGACATATTCGTAGCTGTTCGAAGTGTTCTTGCAGCGGGCCGTGTATATCCAGTTTGCCGATCAGTGATGGTGGCCTAGCCGTTATAGTACGCCAATCAGTGAACTCCAACTAAATTAAAACAAACATTTGCTAAACAAAAAGCAAATTTAATGTCAGTCAAAGTTACTTCAATTCCTATTATCCTCTTAATTACTTTATATTTTTATTTACAAAATGGTAAACTGATGTGCAGTCCAAAAAGTATGCTACCATTACAGATGTTTGATTTATTTTCAGTTTATCCGTTCAGACGGCAGTCACTAACGTAGGTAAAAGCGAAAATCCAACCCTACAAGTAAAGCCTCGACTGTCAATGTACCGACGAACAGGTGTCTCAGACCCCGAAATTGTTTTTTTTTTTTTTTTTTTAGAATCGTAATTACTAATATTCCGTCTAACCTCTCACGCTAAGCTAAATTGCTTGTGTTAGGAGTGGGTTCACGTCGGTAGTGTAATGGCCAGGTTTCGAACCCGAGACCTCTCGATCGTAAGGCCGATTCTTTAACCACTAAGCTACCAACGCTTCAATTCTTAGTGGAACCCATACAAAATGTGTAAATCTAAGTACTTACCTATTTAGAAGATTTGTCACCTACCGTTGTAATTGAATCATAGACCATCAATAGTTTTAAACGTTTAAACATATCTCTCACAGGTTTCTTTTCGACCACCTGTTCCTCCATAGCCTCTTCTAGTTCTTTCTTCCTATTTGCCTCACGTTGAAATAAAAACCTTATATGTCTGTGTATGGTGTCTTCTGAACCCTGAACAAATGAGTGGGGTACTGAAATATGTAATTTTTATGTGTTGCTCCCGATATTAATATTTACTTAAGGTACTTTACTTTATACTTTATATTGTACCCACACACAAAATTATATTTATACAGAAAAAATGGATGTAATCTACAGAGGCGAGAATAACTCGAAATTACCTCCTGGTTATCTATATATATAATTTACCTCAGAGCTCAAGCGCGTGGGCTGACGCCGCCTGTTTCTGCGAAGAAGTAATATTCGAGAAGGGAGCGGTGCCGGAGGAAATTTAACTCCCTTCCGTCCCACATAGCCCGCAATGCGGGAAGGCTGCTCGGGCGTTGGAGGTTAGAGGTCGCTGAACGACCTTCGTGCTCCATGAGTGCATAGTCCCAAACCCAAGAGGACCCTCGGTGGCCCTGAATTCAGTCGGGGTTCGAGGGATATGCCAAAGGCTGCCTCAACTAGCAACTGATGACCCGAAACGGCCGTGCAATTTTAGTGGGTTTGAGTTCGACATAACCACTCCCGCTGTCTCCGGTGGGGGGTATCCGTGGTGATTTACTAACTTAGAAAAGGGTATAGGTACCTACAACAAACCTCGATTATATGAAGAAAATAGCTGTCATATACAAGCAATAAACCATGAACCTGAATTGCACAATAATGAGCATTTACAATGTTGACAGTCTCTTGGAAGTGGTTTATAAGTTCCTCTCTAGGCAATGTGTGTTCACCTATATATATCATACGTGTCGCATAGGTTTTCTAAAACAAATATAGAAGCTAAGACAGTTAAGTGTTAATACTTAGGCAGGTAACAACACTATCAGAAATATGTAGGTACGTGTTTTCTTCAAAAAATAATAAAGGTCCCAATTACATTCAATGTTTGGTCTATGGAACCCGGAGTCCACTCGCCTTTTATTATTGTTCTATACTTATTGGCTATTACGGGAGCGATTGCCGTCGGGAGTTTTGACCTCCCAACTACGAGTTGAAAGCCTGCGCCAGAAAGAAACTCGTCTGCTAAACAGCTGGAATGGTTTGGGCCCTGTAGTGCTGAAGATCATGATTGGCCCATACAAGGCGTGGATTTCAATAATAGTTCAATAAAAGTACACCTTCCTATAGGTACCAATCATATCAAAAAAATCGTAATTAGTTACTAACCAAGCCGATGCTCTCAAAATTTTCTTCAACGACATCTAAAACAGACCTGGTGTCCAGTTCTGGTAGTAACGCACTCATAATACATATTTCTCTTTACGCCTATATATCAAAATATCCAGGAGAGGTATGTTATTACACAGAATTGTATGACACGATCAGACACAATAGACAAAAATGACGCTTTCAAATGTCTATTCGTGTCCATGGAAACCATGTAAGTAGACCAGCTCCCTATAGACCAATCACCGCGTCGTATCACATTTCTACTAGTTATAATAGTGTAGTGTGCCAATCACGAACCATCGGCCAAATCTATGGCCACAGACTAGATAAGTAAGTACTGCAAGAAGTTTTGCAATAACATTGACGGGAATTAACACGATCATTATTTAGATACATACATACATACATACCTTTGGTTTGCCTGATGTTTCGACGGGTTACGTCAGGCAAACCAAAGGTATGTATGTACCTATACCATAATCGCGTTAATTCTCGTCAACATTATTGTATATCATGGAAGCGATAGTTTAAAAGTTATTACTGCAAGAAGTTTCTGCTAACGACCAATACTCTGAATGCTATGAAGTTATTACTTGCTGCGCTGCGAGATAACTATAGTCTTACAGTGGGCACAGTACCACACAAAAGATATCGCTTGCTTTCGTCTCATGCTCTTTCTTTAAAGCTTTCCTTGCCACACCGCGCGTATCATGGCAGCGGTTCAGCGCTACTTTCTCAAAGACCTAAAATTAAACGCAGGCAGAGCGAAAATATTAATGTCTCTCTATTCTCTCATCTCCATATCAATAAACCAAATATTAATCAACACTATTCCCAGCATCTCTATTCTGCGTTTTAGTCGGTTCGAGTCCGACATAACCTCTCCCACCGGCCTTGGTGGGGGGTGTCCGGGGGGATTTTTCGCAAGATAAAAAAACATATATAGTGACAAAGTGATGTAGATAATATCTTTCAGGTAAATATTGGTTATAAATAAAAATCATAACAGCAGTTTAAATTATCATAGATAACTTTATATTCTATTCCATACATAATTTGGTATACAGTACAGATTAACTAAAATAGACACCTAAGATTCTAATAACCTTAGACCTTATTCATAAAAACTTTGAAAATGAGTTTTGGCTGCTAAACTTCATGTTTCCCTCTGTGTCTTATGGAATGATATAAGTTAAAAGAAACATTTAGTAGCTATAACACTATTTAAAGTTGCTATGCATAAAGTTTAGCAAGGTACTTGTACCACCGCTGGCGATGAACGACAAAACGAATTAAACTACACGAGGTAGGAAGGAGCTTCGGGCGGTATCTGCATCAGATCGCGAAAGAGCCAACGTCGGAGTGTCATCACTGCAACGCGAGCAAGGACTCGGGACTGCGCACGCTCACCGAGTGCCTGGTGTGGGATACACCGAGACGGGAGCTGGTGGCGACCCTGGGAGTGAGTTGGAGAGCCCGCGGCCGAGGTTTGCTGCGCAGATGCGTGGGCTGCCGGCACTTCCCTCTGCGAGCAAGTAATGCTCGTGAAGGAGACAGCGGAGCGAAAGCGAAAAACACCGATTCTTTTATAGCGGCGACAAAACTAGTAAGTCTCACCGGCAGTGTGAATAGACTGCGATGATCTATTAATATATTATGCATATCTTTCATTCACATGTGATCTGTATCTATGAGAGAAAACAATCTTTGATCTCTTTGATCGCTTTCTCGCCGGAGGTGGGACGAGTGCCGATATATTTAATTTTAATCTAGTAATCTTCATCGTCGTATCTATTTCTCGTGCTGCGAAAGCGGTTAAAACGTCTGTTGTTGTCGTTGCTATCGTTATTGTAGTCGTCGTTGTTGTTGTTGTTGTTGTTGTATCTGTTGTTGTTATAGTTGCTGTTGTAATTGTTGTTGTAATTATTTCTTTTGAATTGGTAACTATTTCTGTATGATTGGTAATTGTTTGGTCTGGGTCTCCATTTGTTTTGCTGATCCTTATCTTTATTTACATTGTAACCAGCTGCCAGATCCAATAATTCACGTGGGATCTCCTGAAATTTAAAATTGTTTCCAATTAATATTTATGCATTTTTTATAGTTTTTTTATATTATTTTTACAGCATTATCCAAAATTATCGTTTTCTTATTCCATTTTCAAAGCTATACCAGAAAAGATTTAGATTTTATATACTTTTTTTTTTTTTACGTGCGCAAAATCCCCACGGATACCTCCCCACCGGAGCCGGTGGACGAGGTTATGTCGGACTCGAACCGACTAAAACGTACGCCGCCTATGGGTCGCTTTGGTTGCCGAAGGTGAGGTTGACAGGCATATCCCTCGCACCCCGGCCGACCCAGGTCCATCTCTCACGATCTGGCCCTCTTCTCGGGTGTGGGGACTACAGAGTCCCCAACTCGTCCCCGGAAACGGGGAGGCGCGCCACGCGCGCCACTGCCGCGGCCTGCTTCTGCCAGGGTGACAGGCGGCTCCACCTGTCACCCCCACTTTTTATATACTAGCGTAACGGTAGCAAACAACGGTTGTGCACGTAGAACTCTCTTCAGAACTGTAATCGATGTTTCACGAGAGCTACCGAACTCATTATTCTATGTCTAATTTGTACATATTGTTTTTGTTTCGGTAATTGTTGTTTGAAATATAAATACATTTCTTTCTTTCTTTCTGTCTTTCTAATTCTGTGGGAGTACGAGTTTTAGGGATCCTAAGTAGAGTAAAGATTACTTGACTTTATAATGCACATTGAGTAAGAAATAAATAAGACAATGAAGTACCGACCTGTTTTGCTTCTTTCATAACTCCAATCAAACTTTTCGCTTGTCTCGCATTTTCATCAGTCAGTAATGTATGTGCAACTCCTTTATTATCCTGACGTCCTGTTCGCCCTATTCTATGGATATAGTCTTCTGAGGTATTTGGGAAATCATAATTTACCACATGGGTCACACCATCCACATCTGAAAAAACAAGATTTGTATTCACCAAATAGAATTTTGAAATAATGGTGTAGGCTTAGACCATACCAGTGATAGGCAAACTCCGGCCCGTGAAAGCATTTAATCCAGCACGTCAACAGTAGTTTCATATGTATATGGCCCTGGGTCGGCCGGAGTGCGACAGATATGTCTTTGCCAATCTCACCTCAGGCATACTACAACTCAAGGGGGGAAAGAAGGTGTAACCAAACAATAATATATTCTAGGAAAATGTGGCATATGACCACTGCTATGCTTGATATTTTCTTGTTTGATACTTTTGAAATAATTTAGCCTAGGTAAGCCTAGTGGTATGGGTAATGGACTGCTGAGACGAAGTCTCGGGTTCGATCCCAGGTTTTACCATGCCACACAACAATGAATTTTAGATGCTTTTCGAAGTTATGTATTTATCACGGGTTTATAAGTGCCCGGTTAATGGCAATAGGCTCGCCACCTATTACATTGGGACCTAAACAAAAACTGGCGAAATGTGGGTGCTAGCACCTCTGCCTACTCCTTCGGGGATACAGGCTGGAGTTTATGTTATGTTATTAATACTTTTTAAAGCATGATTTTTCAGTAGTCGGGTTTTAGTTTGAACTTAATGTTTGGTTGTGGTGAATTGACACAAAATGCGTCCAGTTATAGTTTGTTTATATAATATTCTAAAATTGTAGGTAAAATAGTGTTGCAAAGGTGAATCCTAATAACAAAGTTAAAAACCATTTTGAAATGTGTATGTATGTACCTACTATTTAAAAACTCTGTGCCAAACAAAATAGTCACACTTGGCACAGAGTAACACTGCCTATCACAACAAGGCTAGAGTTAATTAAAGAAATGCATATATTGCATTGTTTTTATCCTCATGAATTATATGAACTCAAATCGCTAAGTACTAACCAATTATACAATAATATTTACGGGAATTAGCAATCATGGCATACATACCTTCCTTTAATTTGCCTGACGTTTTGACCTGCTTGATGTACCTATACCATGATCACATTAATTCCCGTAAACATTATTGTATATCATGGAACGTGAAAGTTTAAAAGTTAATTAACCAACCAATTATAGTAAATGTGCTAAGTTAGGGTGCATTTGCATGTATTAATGAAGTTTGTTTGTGAAGTATCTACCTCACAGGGATACATTTGTAGTGTGATTTATACAAGTCCTTACCAAGTCCTCGAGCAGCAACATCAGTGGCCACTAAAATTCTGGCTTTCCCTGTTTTAAATTGCCTAATAATGTTGTCCCTCTGCATTTGTGTTTTATCACCATGAATGCCAACAGCAGGCCAGCCATTCTTATGTAATGCCATAGTCAAAGAATCCACAAATCTTTTTGTGTTTGTGAATATTAATATTTTGCCATAGTTGTCTCCAGATATTTCATGTATAATTTCTTTGAACCTGAAAACATGTTTCATCTATGTTGTAATATCTTCAAAGGCACATTCAACATAAAACAAATTTTATAGCAACTATCAATAACTCCAGAATATTTCAAATTCTCTTCATCACCCGGATTTCCAGGACCAAACAATTTACCTACATACTGCTTTTTTGCATAAAAAACATAAGCAATGAATTATACCTATTACAGTCAAGTAATATTTCCTATTTTTTTGACCATGACATGGTTTTATAAGTTATAGGTACCTATAATAATGTCCTCTAGCTACTAATACAAAACTGGTTATGTTTGAATGATGCACTGTTTGAAAAAATTTACTGTCTAATTTTAAATTGACTCTTTCTGGACCTTCATATGGAAATAGGATACCTATAAAATCTGGATAAAATCAAGATTAATAAGCAATATAAAAATGTATACTAACTTCTCAACTTTATCCTCTTGGTCACATACATGGATAATTTGCTTTATGTTATGATTGGCGGACAACTCCGTAGATCCTACATTTACTTGAACAAAGTCTCCCAAATAATCTTTAGCTAAATGCCGTACTTCCTTGGGCCAGGTCGCAGAGAACATCAATATTTGCCTCTCTTTGGGAACTCCTTCTAAAGCTTGCCGAATTTGTGGTTCAAAACCCATATCTAACATTCTGTCAGCTTCATCTAATACAACATAAGTAGATCTGGTTAATGTTGTAGTTTTACTAACCAGGAAGTCATTTAATCTGCCAGGAGTAGCAATTAGAATGTCTACACCTTCACTTAGCTTTTGAGCTTGCACATATCGACTAGCTCCTCCATATATACATAGACAGCGGATATTTAGTAGCTTTTCAAAATCCTTTGCCACCTGCTCAATTTGTCTAGCTAGTTCTCTTGTAGGGGCTAGAACTAGTGCAATTGGTCCACGGCTTTTTCGAGCCTTTTTCTCTTTGATATGAACAGCCGCCGGTAACAAGTACGCTAATGTCTTACCAGTGCCAGTTTGGGCAATGCCAACAAAGTTTTGTCCATTCATAGCAATTGGCCATCCTTGTGACTGTATAACTGTTGGTTTTGTAAAACCTTGTTGTTTTAAAAAATCTTTAATGTAAGTAGGAAAACCACATGTGTCAATTTCCTGATATGGGTCTGGTACATCGTCTCCAATCACTGTAATATTATGTTCATTTCGGTATTCCTCAGAGTCTAACTGTTGTGCAGTTTTAGTGGAGTATAACTGCTTAAAATTCAGTGATTGTAACCTAGGGTGGTTGATGGTTGCATTTGAAGGAAAGAACGTGTAAATGAATGGAGTTACAGTAACTTCATTTTTTGGTTTCAAACTAACTGATAGCCTGGAATACAAATAAAACCAATATTAATTGGTTGGTGAAACTTTAAAAACTGGGAACACATTTATATAATCAGTTTAACTAATACTTACAGTTTATGAACACCCCTTTGTCTCATAAATCGTGTTACGACGGTTAAAGCCATGACTATCAATAGTTTCGGCCCCAATTACAGTAAAATTAATAGTAGACTAACCAGCTACAACGACAAATACAACTATAGGGTTTTAGGTTATAATCGCATACTATTCCATATCTGAAAAATGTGTAGTAAAATGTTTAAACTATTAACTATTTATGTCCTAAAACAAAGTAAAGTATAGGTATATCGCTTTTTTCACTTATTTCCACACCGCATTATAAATTAGAACCTATTCGAACTTCGACTTTTAACACAAGATTAAAATTAACACATGCCAAAATGACAATTGTGTCAACTTTTTTTTTTATGAGGAGACAATAATATCTTTAATTGAATACATTAAATAAAATATGCTATTATAATATACAATTACTTACAAATTAAAAACTAAAAACTATGCTAACTATACAATATATACAAAAATGGGATAGAGAAAAAGAGGGAGACTGTAATTTCAGGCATCAAAAAATTCCTCCCCATCGATCTCTACTGGTACCGTGCCCAAGAGGCTGGCGGCATTACCACGCTGAATGGCGATGGCAATTCTTTGAGCGAGGTAAAGGCCAGCCTTATGGTCACGGGAAGCGTCGATTAGTCGCTTCGCTATTTCTTTGAATAGCGCGCGCGCGCTTGGACCCCACGGACCCAACGTTTCTACTCCAAACGGCTCAAAATTATAATTACTAGTTAAATTGGTATATTTGCGCCGTTTGAGAGTCTCCGCTGATGCAGCAGCAGCGCATGCGCAGTCCATCGTACTTGGAAGATGGGAAGGCGCCAGGGTGTCAACGCAGGTTGCATCCCACACCAAAGGCCTACCCATCTTCCAAGGCAACAACGACATACCGTCCGGTCTCTTACCATCGTCGCGAGCCAAGCCAACAGGTTCAAGTATAGCTGGCACGCCGGCGGTGACAAGAGCTCGACGGATAATGTCGTTAATGTTTGCATGTCGGGACATGCGGCCTGCGCTCCTACTACAAGACAATCCGTGATGTCCAAGGCTATCGACAGCTTCTCCACAGAGACACCGATGCGGAGAAACACACGGTGCACCCAAACGTAGGCAAGTCGCAATGCGGAAGGTCGTGTCGTCCAACATTGTTCCAATGTTGGGCGAAGGAAGTGCCTGGAGCCATACACCAGATTCCCATTCACCCACAGCCAATAGGCGAGCGCGCTCAGCAGCGCTGGTAGCTGTACTGATTAAATGTTTTTTAACACCAATAGTGAGCGGCTCATCCCATTGCCTTTGGGAAGATGGGTTGGCGGGCATGGCGGCAGTTGGACAAGTCATTTTCCAAGAATTTACAGCTTCGGCCTTACCTGGCACATCCGAATTAATCAGTGAAGGAGCTAGAATTTTCCTGACTAATTCTTCAGTGCCATAGACCGACATACTTACATCTGCAATTTTGCGAACGCCGAGGCCCCCGAGACGAACTGGAAGGGACGCCTGAAGCCACACTCGATCGTTCAAATTTATATTTAAAATTTTGCATAGAGTGTCTTGCAGCACTCTATCCACTTGACCTAAAAGTTCCAAAAATTTAAAAAGTTGAGTTGAACGCAGGGCATGTGTAAATTTTGGTACGAAAAGACAATGCCGAATAATGGTGAAAGCTGAATGTATATTAATTTGGTACAATCGCTCCGAAACATCACAAAAGAAATTTATTTTCTCTTCCACAAAAGACTCGTAAGCATCTTCAAGAATTGGCGACCCAAGGAGGCGGAGAGAACTTTTTTGTAAAACTTTTAAATTTGGAGCCAAAGCATTGAATTTTGAGAGTACCGAAAGATTGTCAATTTGATCACTGAGAAAAATTTCACATTTGGTGGGATTTAGTTCTAGGCCGATTGAACTAAATTCTTTTTTTAGAAACGCCAAATCTTTTAACACCGTTTCTACGTCGCCTCCGAGAGTTCCATCATCTAGATACCAAACGTTAAATTTGGAATTTAGTCGCTGAATTATAGGGTGAATAGCCAGGCTGAAAATGACTGGTCCAAGAGGATCACCTTGTTGACACCCTACTGCTGAATTTAAAATATTTTCCTTATAAAGCAATTTAGAAGGATGCCTATAACACTGCCAGAGAAATTTAAAAATTTTGGGGGTTTCCAATTTGGCCTGTGTCAACAGAGTGTCTCTATTAACAGAGTTAAAGGCATTCCTCAAGTCAACTTTGAGGATAACCTCACCTCCACTGCAGCCAAGGAACGTAGATAAGGCATGTACAGCAGCCTCACAGCTCCCTTTGGAGCCGAAGCCGAGTTGGAGGGGCTGGAATTTATCTGTGAGAGAGTCTCTATATGCTCTACAACACAACTTAGCTGCTATTCGCCTGTATGTACAGCCTACGGCAATGGGACGAATGCCACCATCTTTTTTACGCAAGGCGCAGAGATTAGCGCCGTACAGTAAATCAATGATGCCCTTGTCCACATTGCCGGACAACATAAGGTTAATTAAGGCCGTTAGTTCTTTCAAGAGTGCGTCGCCAGCTTCTCCGACGCTTACGCCGGTAAGGTCCTTGAGGTGCTGTGGAGTAAGGCCATCGAGGCCGCCGGCAGACCCACTCCGGAAAGAGCCAACGGCTGCTATCACGTCCTTGGCTGAAACACTGAGACAATCAGCGTCTGACTCCAGAACAAGACTCAAGATTGTCAACTAACTTGACAATCTTGACAGATGAAAATTGGGCCCCCAGTCTAGGTCATGGTCTAGTCAAGTGCACACTTTTATCGATATCGGTATACTAATACGGTTATATTAATTATCATTTAAGCTGGGGATACACATGCCCATAGCTTGCACACTAGTATACCAGCTACTTGCACGTGTCAGCTTCTGCCATGTGTATACGCTAAAAGGCATGCCTGTAACTGGCATACATGTAGCTAGCACGAAATTTGATTTACTTGCATGCCCGTTGTAGGAGGGTCGCGGGGGATTGCCAAACTGGCACGTGTGAACAGACGTAACAGCGACGAGCATGCCAGTAGCTTTTTATATAGCTTTTTAATTAGCTCTTTATTAATCTTTTTATTTAGCTATTTTTACCTCTCATTAATTTAGCTACACATTCAATTGCTAGTAACAACACGATTTTGTTTAATTCACTTCAATTGTTATCCATTTTTTGCGCGCAAGAAAAGGTACGAGTTCTCTCACGAACTGTCCTGTGTATACGCAATGGTAATACTGGTATACAAGGGCACAACTTGTATGCCAGTATTACTTGCAAATGTATCGGCAGTGTACTAGTTACTCAAGCATGTGTATCCCTGCCTTTTATGGATCTTCTTATTTCCATTGGCACACTGCCGGCTCGAGTACTTAGATGCCGGGGTATGCCTAGAGCATCATAAAATTATCATCCCTCACGCCCCGGCTTACTCACTGTGCTGGCGAAAGTGTTTGGTACCTGCTCTGCACTGTACCAAAGAGTATATAAGGCGTCCATTACACGGTAGGTTTTACTGTCAGTTTAACCACAGTCGCGGCCGTGATTGACGAATAACCTACAGTCGGGTTAGAAGCTTTATGCCAATATCTCGATAATGCGGTGACTGATGGTGATTGACGATTGTTTGGATATCCTGATTTTTGCTTCTTTCAACCATCAATCATGATTTTTGAGTGGCATTTCATCAATCAGGCGTCCGTCAGCACGCGGACAGCGGTGAAGTTGGACATGGAAAAAGGAAACGAGGCGGCGGCGATGCCGACGGGAACATAAATACTGAAAACTTAATATCTTCAATATTCCCATTCCCGAGATATCGTAAAGTTGCTCCAAGTTTTTCTTCAGGAGTTATAACTTTTCGCATGCAGGCTTAAACTGTGGAATGCTCCCTGCCGTGGTTTTCCAAAACAACTACAATATGGGGTTCTTCAAGGAGAGCATTAGGAGGTTCTTACAGGGTCGGTGGCACGAGTCTGACCTCCCTGCTGTTGTACACGAACATAGGCCACGGTAACCACTTTCCATCAGGTGGGCCGTGTGCATGTCTGCCACCTAAGTTAAATAAAAAAAAAGTATCTTGTTTCTTTATGTATGGCGTTACTAGGTCCAAAAGGTTATCAAAATACTCATCTTTCATGCGAAAATGATTTTAATAATCTGTAGTTATCCTTTTTCGATAGTCGTAATTCCGAGCTCGCGCTCTTACTCTTATATCCTCTTTGCCTCTGGCAGTCAGTGGTAAAACCCTTAACAGACGATCCGACTTATCAGTTCCGAACCGCCGTACCTAGTTCGGTGGTCCGGTGCGATGTGCGTAACAGACAGCCGGATTTATCCGCTCCAAACAATTGAACTGATTTACTCGACTATAAAAACCTTACACCTTACCAAACAGGCAAGTCAGAAAAATTAATATAATAGTCTGCCAGGATAAACCTATGTTAGGTAATATTAGGTAAGTGGTCTTGTTGGGTAAAAAATGTTTTTGGGGAGGTACATAAGGAATAGTAGGTAGTCATTTTGGAAAGTTTACGTAAGGGCCAGTACCTACCTAGCCATTTCGAGAATACCTACATATTTTGGGAAAGTGGGTACCTGGGAGGGTGGGAGCTCTGGGAGACTAGATGGCGCTGCCGTCTCGTAAATACTAAGTTTGTGTCGCTATTTTACAATATTTAATAAAAAATAGATTTATTAAGTTATATGCGGCTTGAAGAGCAAATAAATGAACGGAACCTCGTAAACTTCCACCACTAGTGTTATCTACAGTGTCTAACGGAAACAAACCAAATTTTTGGACATCGAAAAATCTGTGCAGTGACATTGAATGTGACGGGGTGAACGGCTGTGATCAGCTGATCGTGTTTAAAATAATAGACCTAGTGTTGTTTAATAAGCAATTTAATAATCTACATACAAGTATATACAGTGACTTAATTTCACAAGTGTTATACCTAAAATAGAATAAATATAAATCCTTAAAACTACCCGTTAACATAAATAAATTGAATCACTTTGTGGAAGACTAAACTATATAAAAAAAAAAAATATATTACATAAGTGTCGGGTGTGCTGCGGTGAAGACTTTATAAATTAAAACCTGGAAATCATATAAAAGCCCCCAAATATCGTCTTAAAACCTTTCCTAAGTACAGCGCCATCTATCCCATCAGTAGGTAAATAGTTGCTGGGCCTACACTGGTCTTATTGAGCGGTTACTAGAATCGAACAAACGCCATCTATCGATCCTGGTAGGCATCGTCTAGGGTCATGGCCAAGTGTAACCAATGTGGAAAGTATATGAAAGGTAAAGATGGCGCTTTTATATGCAAATGTATTGCCCTAAAAACCGCTCAGCATAAAGATAAAAGCCCAATGGCGAGTCCTTGCGCTGCCAATGTAGTCGCGGCAGGAACGGGATCATCGCAAAAAGTTCTGCTGGACTCGGGGGTGGTTGCGACCTGCGGGTTGGATTTTGCTGGGGAAGTAAGGCTTTTTAGAGCTGAGCTGCGTGAAATGAAGGACGAACTGACGAAGGAAATCAGGGACCTGCGTCGGGAGGTTGGAGATCTGCGAAGCAATATAGCGGCTTGCGAGAAACGTATGCAAAGCCTGGAGGAACGGGTCAACGAGCTCGAAGGCAACAAAAAGAATGCGGAGGACCTGGAAAAAACAGTGTCCGCGCTCAAGATGGAGCTTAATGATAGACATCAAGAGCTGCTGGCATCCGACGTCGAGATCACCAACCTACCTGAGGAGAGCGGTGAAAACGCCCTGCACCTTGTCGAAGGGGTGGCGAGGAAGCTGGGAGTGCAGTTGGAGACGAGGGACATCGTGTTCGCGGAAAGGGTGGGTCCACCGACCGGGCGGGGAGCGCTGACCAAGGAGGGGCAGACGGGCGAGGCGGGCCGCCCGCGCCGCCTGGTGGTGCGCCTGGCGCGGCGTGCGCTCAGGGACGAGCTGCTGAAGGGCGCGCGCGTGCGGCGCGGCGCCACCAGCGCTGGCCTCGGGCAGGGCGCGCCTGCGCGCCGTTTCTTCGTCAATGAGCGGCTAAATAAACAAAACAAGATATTGTTTTACCAAGCACGTCAGGCTGCGAGCAGGCACAACTGGAAGTACACGTGGACGAGCCATGGTAGAATATTGACCAGGCAAGCTGACGGTAAACAAATACACTATATTCGGACCGAAGCGGACCTGAGGCGTGTTTTTGGGTCCGACGATCATCCCGCTTCCTCTGATTAACATTGTTATCCTAATGGTAAAATTAAATATTATTCCCCCAGCAGGAAAGGATTTTGTATGTGTGATGGTATTAAATATAGCATTTAATATATCTGAGGCCAATCAATTATTTAAGACGGCCAATAATTATTTGGTGAACATTAATGCTTGTGTTGTGTACTTGTACCGTGTTGCATACTTGTACCACTGTATTTGTTGCTCTCTTAACTGTGATTTTTTTATTCTGTGTGCTCTGTATTATTACTGTATGATCCCTCTCTATTGGAAATCTTTTTTGGTGCGGATTTGTTGTGTGGTCGGGTGCTGTTGTGTGGTGTGTGAATGTGGCTGTACTTTTGTTGTGACAATTTTAATGACGTGCGTCCCATGTTATAGAGTCTTCGGGATTGAACTCAAACATGCATAACAAGGGGGATAGACGTTTGAAAGTCGGGTTATTTAATGCGGGGTCGCTCGGGACCCGCCATGACGAGTTTCTTGTGGCTATGGGTGGCCTGGCTGTGGATATCATGGCTATCAACGAAACCTGGATACGAGAGGGCGAAGAGGGCCGCGCACCAAGAGTGCCTAACTACAGACTGCGGCACACTCCGCGCCCCTTAAATATAGCGGACAGGGGAGGTGGGGTAGGGTTCTTCATACGGCAGGGGATACACGTCCGCAGTATAACACACCCAGTTTCTCCCAATGTCGAGCAAATGTGGCTGAGACTTACAAGGAATGGTCAGTCGATCATCGTTGGCACTGCGTACAGGCCACCGCATCACAATGTCAACACATTTTTTGATGCACTAACCAACTCTATCTCCTCTTTCTCTAAAGTCGACAAAATTGTACTCCTGGGCGATTTCAATATAGACCAACTGGAACAGACAGAATACAAATGTAAGTTATTTAACTCCTTCCTGATTAGTACTGGCTTGATTAATTATGTAACAGTGCCTACCCATTTTACTGACCACAGTGCGACCGCGATTGACCTGCTTTGCACGGATGCTAAGGCAACTAATGTTGCGGTGTTACACATTCCTGAACTGGGTGGGCATGCCATCGTATCTGCTGAGATGGACTTTAAGGTGGAGAAGCCTAAACCCCAATGGATAACATATAGGCCCCTTCAGGATATATTGTTGGACCAATTTGAACAGGACCTAGATGCAATCGACTGGCAGTCTATAATGAGCTTGGACCACATAGACAGCATGGTTCAAACCTTCAATAACTATATCATTGCATTATTTGACCTACATGCTCCGATAAAGAGAACTTTGGTGAAACATAAGAGCCACCCGTGGATCACCAGCACAGTGAGGGACATGATGCGTCTCAGAGACAAACACCATGAAAAAGCAAAGGTGACCAACAAGGACTCACATCGCAGACTGTATCATGACCTCAGAAGCATAACCAGAGCTGCCATAGAGAATGAGAAGCGGGCATATTTTACGACTCATATCAATGGGAACATAAAACACCCAAAGACATTGTGGAGCCAACTCAAGTCCAACATCCTAGCCAACAACAGAAATGATTGTGAGCTGTCTGACCTATGTAGCAGTCCAGATAGCCTAAATCAGCACTTTCTGAATATACCAGGCAGCGAGAATGTCAGCTTATCAGATCTCACTTTTTTTGAGTTCCACCGCTTCAGCCATAACACCTTTCACATGAGGTCAGTGGATGAGGGCGATGTTTTAAAGATAATCAGAGATCTCAAGTCAAATGCAATGGGTGCTGACGACATATCATTGGACATGTTACGAATGACTCTTCCTCAGACCATCACAGTGATAACTCATATTATCAACACATCCATTGCTACTTCAATCTTTCCCAGCTCTTGGAGGACAGCAAAGGTTAGGCCTATTCCTAAACTACCAAATCCCACTGGCCCTAAGGACCTCCGACCGATCAGCCTACTGCCGTGCCTTTCTAAGGTCCTGGAGAGGGTTGTCAGCAATCAACTCACAGCCTACGTGGAAAATTCAAACATCCTACCGTTAATGCAGTCGGGTTTCAGAAGGGGTCACAGTACCGCAACAGCTCTGATGGATGTGGTGGACAATGTGCTGCAAGCCCGAGACCAGGGTATGAGCACAGTGCTTACCCTTCTTGATTTTTCCCGTGCATTTGATGGTCTTAATGTCTCTCTGCTCCTGTCAAAACTTGCATATTATGGATGTAGTGCGGAGGTGGTCAAATGGTTCAACAGCTACCTCAGCGAAAGGTATCAGTTTGTTCAGGTGAAGGATAACAAAACAGGGTACATGAGGGATTCCCCGCATCGCCAGGTCACTCGGGGCGTTCCGCAGGGCTCGATCCTGGGCCCATTGCTCTTCATCCTGTACAGTGCAGATATCACCAGCACAATCACCAACTGCAGGTACCACCTCTATGCTGATGATCTGCAGATGTATATATCTTTTCCACCATCCGACTGCCAGGAATCTATAAATAAAATAAATGAAGACCTAATTAGAATCTCGCAGTGGTCTCAGAAAAACTGTCTGGCTCTAAACCCAACTAAATCTAAATTTATGATCCTGGGAACAAGACAACAAGTGGATAAAACATCTCAACACCAATTAAACATCAACATCAATGGCTGTCTTGTAACACAGGTGGAGGAGGCGCGGAATCTGGGGGTGGTTTTTGATCAACAGCTGCGATTCGAGACACACATCCTGCAAGCTGTCAGAAACTGTTTCTACAGGCTGAAAGTGTTGTACAGGATTCGCCCCTATATAAGTGTCAACATTAGAAAGTTGCTGTGTGAGTCACTTATACTTTCCAGGCTCAACTATGCTGACAGTGTGTACGGGAACTGTCTGCTAGGTAGAACTGAGCGACTGATCCAACGTGTGCAGAATGCCTGTGCACGGTTCTGTTTCCGGATCCCCCCACGTACGCATATAACACCTTTTCTGAACAGGGACAACATAATGAAGATGGCAGAGCGCAGAGAGTTACATTTGGCCACCTTGCTCTTTGGGGTAGTACAAAAACACAGACCGAGATATCTGTACGATAGGTTATCGTGGGCGAGTGACTACAATAAACATGGGACGAGGGCGTCTGCTTACCGTATGATAACACCGGGCCACCGGACCACTGCATACAGGGGTAGTTTCAAGTTCGCGGCTAGCCGGATCTGGAACGACCTGCCACCGCCAATCCGTGCCCTGAAAACAGTAAAGTCATTTAGAAATATGTATCGAGTATATCTATTAAATAAACAACAACAGAAATGACAAACTCACACTTGGAATGCACGCTAGAAACTGTAGGGGCGGTTGGCGAGGGCGATCCACTGTTCTGCTGTCGTGTGAGATGGCGTGGTCCCGGTGATGACTTCACGCTTTTTTGGCTGCGCGACCGCATGATGACACCTGATTACTCTCATTTACGCATTTCTCGGTTTTTTCTTTATTCACTCACCATAGTCACCAACAATATTATCGGTACCATATTATGCACGGCACTTACGGGCAAATACGTTGCATTGCACTAACTGGCTTACTCGTTGCAAATGAGGGGATATGTAATTGCAACTTTTGATTATAATTGTTACATCACAATGTGATGTAAATCAAATATTGTAACATATAAATAATGTCTTACGCAACCCAAGCCAAGCTGCAGTGCAGTGACCAATGACAGCGTCGAAGCGGCTGGAATGTTTGCGCGGGATTTTTAAAATAAATGAGCGTGGCGTCAGCGCTGCCTAGCGGCCCCATCTGAAAACCAGCGCTGCGCATACTCTCAGTGTGCGTAGCATTTAATGCTGAGATGGGGCCCTATTTTGGGTTCACACAGTGTGAGATATACTAGATTAAGGTTAGATGTAAATATAGTTCATAAGTATTTTAATAACACTGTGAGATGCAAAATAAAAAATTTCTTTCTTTCTTTCTTTCTTTCTTTCTATTTTAATAATTAAACATTATCAGCCGAAGCTCGAATTTTTAATACAATTGGAAGTTCCAAATTAAAGTTGTGATTATAGCATTGGTCTCGCCAAATTGATGATTCATGTTATCGCTTAATTCATGTGAGAATCGTTACAAATCGTGTAAAATAAAATGTGGAAATTTAGTACCTACGTCCTAAGTACGGCCTGGGGGTGACAGGTGGAGCCGCCTGTCACCCTGGCAGAAGGAGGCCGCGTCGGTGGCGCGCCTTTCCGTTTCCGGGGACGAGTTGGGGACTCTGTTGTCCCCACACCCGAGAAGAGGGCCAGATCATGAGAGATGGCTCTGGGTCGGCCGGGGTGGGAGGGATATGCCTGTCAACCTCACCTTCGGCAACTAAAGCGACCCAAAGGCGGCGTGCGTTTTAGTCGGTTCGAGTCCGACATAACCTCCTTCACCGGCTCCGGTGGGGAGGTATCCGTGGGGATTTTGCGCAAGTAAAAAAAAACGAACTTGTGTAATTTTTATATTCATTATTATTCATCATCTACGACACATTTATGCAGAAATGAAACAACCCGAAATGGTGACACGGTTAGAATCGCTGTCCGTTGCAGATTCAGTTCCATCAAAAAATAAATGAAATTGCGTGAAAATAAATAAATTTAAGAATTTTAAAAATTCCCGTTCGTTCCCACTTGTTCTACTGGACAGTTCTATGGTAGAACAAAAGGATAGGACAAGCCTTTGGTCATCCCACTGACAGCACAAAAACTCTCCAGTGAGCTCTGGCTACCCTACTCACCGCCGGGAAAACAGCACGAAATTATTATAACCGCGGTATTCTGTAGGGCGGAGGTACTTCCCCAGTCGGACTGCTCAATTGGGCGGAAATACCGCCGTGTCCTACCTCCATGTTTAAGCAAGGCGTGTGTGCAAAATTTTTAGTGCAATTACGAAACAGCTCAAATCAACGCAGTAACTTTTCAACTGAGTCACGTTTACAGCATTTTTTTAAATAAAATTGCATTTTAATGTTGACTTTTTTTTATTGTACGGTGGCTGTAGTGCATTTAGTGATATATGTACGATAGAATACACCGAATACACAAGGTATAACATCAAAAATATAAAATTTACTGTCTTCTGTTATCAACGTCGTGCAATTCAACGAATTAAGAATTCAACATTATGATAAACGAAATTGAACATTATGGAATTCGAAAATTCAATTTTACAGGAATTCAACATTGAGATTCAACTAAGAATTCAGCCTAACGGTCCGAAAGGGATAAGGTTGGTAGTAAATGATAAGAAAATTATATCTTAATTATATTTATTGATTAAGTTATTCGGAGAAGAGGGACAATGGAATGACGACCACAAGATGACACTTAGACATATGAAATTAAAATTAAATAAATAGTTAGAGGAAGCACTCCCTAAGACATACTGAAATTGTCCAAGGAGCACTCGATTAGCTAGTCCTCTGTAGAATCACAGTTTAAAAGATATCACAGTGTAAACAAAATACATTCAAGGTATTAAAACCGCTAGTACCTACACACATTTTAATCTAACCTGTCATGTAACCACATACTGCAATATTATCAATTAATCATTTCTACATTCCTTATCACTAAGGTTCACACAAGTACTCGAGGAATTGCTACTAAATTAATTTGTACTGTAAAATTAATATTCATTAAATCTCTTGTGGCCAGTACCATTTCCAAAACCGTTTCCTCTACCGAAATTGCTTCCACGTTTGAATGAGCCGCCGCCACCTCCACGGCCACTACCGTATCGGTTTCTATTCCAGCCACCGCCTCCACCGCCGCAGCGATCTGCCATATTTTGTAGCTGAGGGTTTACAACCTGTAAAAAAGAGAACTTTGATGAACCTACTTTCTTCAATATAAAAAATCAGAAACTTGATAGAAAGAGAAATGACATAGTTTGGACACTTTCACCAAAAGTATATCTTGTGAAATTACCTAAATTAGACAAATTTCTAAAACAAAATGCTTGTTACAACATCTGAGGATGGGATCCAGACAAAGAAAAGTGTGGACACCGAAGGCATGTAGCTGTCTTTAATGTACCTCATACTTGCATTCATGTCACGTTATTTAAGAACGTACCCATGCCAAAGGTATGAGGAATAGTTTTGTTCATATGCAATTTGGCTTACCTGATTGGCTTCTTGTAGAACAGAGACAAGGTCTTTGGCTTGGCGAGAATTTGAAGGAGTGAAGAAGGCATACGAAGTGCCCTTTGACTTAGAGCGCCCTGTCCTACCAATACGGTGGATGTAGTCTTCAGAGGAGTTTGGATAGTCAAAGTTTATGACATACTTAATTCCATCCACATCTGTAAAATACGCCATATTAAAAATATATATACATTCAACAGACCAGCAGGCAACAGAACCAAGAATGAAAGATAATAAAATAAATAATTAAATAAAAATCATTTAACAGTTATCTAGAAATCTGTGTAATGTTAACTCATAACTGTTACTTACATGAATGAGTTACACAGATATGTATGAAACAATTCAATATTTGCCTCTCACTCAGGAACCCTGGAGTCTTATCAAGGGGGCATTGATGTTTTAAGTATACTTCATTTCAATCATTCAATGTTAGTCATATTGCCCTCTTCAAAACTCCATTTGGCCGAAACAGAAAACCCTTGACCTCTTGCCAATAACATCTCAAATGGGTCAAGTTTTTCAACAATGCACCTTTGTAGCTTCTTATGATTATCTGATTGTATGTATGTTTGCCAGTGCATCACCAGGTTTTCCACACTCTCAAGTGCATCCGTATATACGGACATACCATCAAGTATTCCGGCCTCGGGTCCAATCACAGTGAAAGGCACTAATGAGGCACCGTAATAATGACGAGTTATTGCATTCTCTAAAATAATGACTGCATCAGACAGATTATTCATCTACAAATCCAGAGCAGATATTTGCCCACTAACTTCAGGCAGTATTCGAACAGAACACAATAACTTTCCGCCAGTGCCTCTGAAAGTATAAAACAAATGCAGATTATTTATAACAAAAAATTCACATTTGAATAGAACATTGAATATGTATTGTATACTTTCTAAGGTAGTTAAATAAATTAAATAAGAACATACCAAGTCCACGGGCAGCAACATCTGTTGCAACAAGTATACTAGCACGGCCTTGTTTAAATTGATATAATACTTCATCCCTTTCTTGTTGAGTTTTGTCTCCGTGCATACACACAGCTGGCCATCCATAGCGTCTTATGTTCCTAGTGATATTTTCTACTTTCCGCTTAGTCTCTACAAAGATGATAGTTTTTGCACCAGGCTCTTGATTCTGTCCAATCTCTTGTAATAACACATTTAATCTGAAAAAAAAAAGTTTCAAATCAAATATAGGCCAATATGTTTAATAGTATACATTGCAATATTATTTCTTTCAATTCAGATCTTCTTAGAGGAAAATATTTTGTTATAATCACAAAGCTATCATACTACAAAATGTCATCATACTAAAGCAAAAATTAAATACTTAATGAACACTAAATGAGTTACTCACTTATTTTCTTTCTCATGCTCCTGGCATATATCTATAATTTGGAGGATGTTGTGATTAGCAGATAGCTGGAGAGACCCAATGTTAATTTGAACATAGTCTCCAAGGTAATCTTCAGCCAATTTCCTTACTTCTTTTGGCCATGTAGCAGACCACATTAAAGTTTGTCTGTCTGGGCGAATCTGCTCAATGATTTTTCTTATTTGTGGCTCGAATCCCATGTCTAACATTCTATCTGCTTCATCCAATACTAAATAGGTGCACCTTTGCAAGTTTGTGGTGCCCTTTTCCAGGAAATCAATTAATCTACCAGGTGTAGCAATCACAATTTCTACACCTCTTTCCAAATCACGGCCTTGTTCTCTCTTAGGTGCTCCACCAAACACACAGGTATTACGGACATAGGCAGAGTTGCCAAAATCAGAAGCAACTTGTTGTATCTGCTGTGCTAATTCTCTAGTTGGTGCAAGCACTAATGCAATGGGACCATCTCCACGCCTAATTGGTGGCTGGTTATTGATGTGTACAATAGCAGGTAAGATATAAGCTAGAGTCTTTCCAGAACCTGTTTGTGCAATGCCAACCAAGTTCTTTCCAGACATAGCAATTGGCCAACCCTGAGCTTGAATGGGTGTAGGTTCTTTATAGCCCATATTAGTTATACTCTGGTTCACATAATCAGGGAAATTGGCTTCATTAAAATTTTGAATTTGGTTTGGAACATCTACACCACTGGTAGTGATTTCATGCTGGCTTCTATATTCTTCAACTTCATATGGTGATCTGCTAAGCACTGAAGGATGTGGATTGTAGAAATCTTTGTTAAAAGGCTGCAGAGACAAGGTTTCCCAGTTAGGGCGACGCATGTTTTGGCCACCCGAGAATTCTTTTTTACTGCCAAAACCTCCTGACCCTCCAAATCTGCCACCGCCTCCGCCACCCCCTCCTCCGAATTTTGACCCTCCATTGCTAAATCTTGAGGCGCCATTACTATTTCCAAATTTGTTTCCTCCGCCTCCGAATTTGGAACCGCCATTTCCACCACGGCTATTGTTCCAATTATTAGACCTGGTAAAGAAACATCTATGAGTTAGTCTATTTGATGGTATGATTACACCCTTAAAGTCCATTCTTAATCCAAAATTATTTTGAAGAACTGTTCATGAGGCACGCCCGAGTTTTAGTAGTATACGTAGAACTTAACCCACAACTGTCATAGAAACTGGAACCCTATCATTCAGTGTTCGTTAAGTGTCTACGTCCACATTATGAAAGTCCTGACACGTGTGTCACCAGTACATTATGATAATTTAAGGGTTGGTACGAAGAGGAAAGTTGGGAGAGTTCTATTCCAGTACCTATTGATCCATGGGAGGGACCACGCAAGCGTAGTGAGTTGAGGACATGCACGATCAATAAAATTAACACGATGGGATACAAAATGGCGCCCTTCGGTAAAACTCTTTTAAAGTAGGACCATCATTACAAATAAACCTTGACATTAAACTGTAGTGAGTCGCTCACGTGTATAAATAAGATTCAACGAGAGCAAATTAAACACGTGTAATAAAATACACTTTTAGAGGTGCAATCCTGAGTCATGCAAAATAAAACATTTTATAAAACCAAGTTATACCAAGTACTTGTTGTTCTTACATTACTTAGTATAACACCAAAATTGATTTAAGTGTTCATTATACATTGAGACGCCAAAATGTCTTCAGAAAATTAAACCGGGATCGATACTTGCAAAAACCACATACTATAGAACTGAGTTAAGAGTAACAGGGGATAGAAAATAAATGAAATACAATTTTAATAATGGCAAAATAAGATTACTTACATTTTAAATGATGTGTTTTACTGTACGATGTTAACAGTAATTTCAGATAAATATTGTAACAGGGTCGATCTGAAATAAAAATGGAGGAACTTTAGAATCACCACGACACGTTACGATTAATCACTAAAAATATACTTTATATATCTTCCGAGTTAAAGTTTAGATTTAGCTAGTAATTAACACAAATCGGCAAAAATAACCAGATAGTATCACAATGAAATCAATAATTTAAAATTAAGAGAACCAAACGACGTCCCACCTGGACCACTGCTAGCGGCGAAAGAGGGAATGAAATTTTCCGGATTTCTGAATTCTCAACTAATGAACAAGTGAGTGAATGAGACTGATATTTGCTGTTGTTCGTTCAGTCAGTAGCAAGATTGAATTGACCACGTACTCCCTCTAAATTCTACTAAATATATTTTAAAAAATTGCCAACTAAGTACTTTTAATCTAAATAGTAAGTACACGACAAATGCTAAACTCGTTACTTAAAGGGTATAATAATGCATGTTTTGTTGTAATATTGAAGTAACATAGTTCACGTATTTCGTAAGTTAACTGGAATTAATTTCTTTCCTTCCCCTTCCCACTCTTCAGAGCACGCCACTTCCACTGCAGGACAATCTCTATATCCTAGGCATGGATATTCGCTGCAAACTGAATAACAGAAATTACATCGAGAGCATCATCAAAACAGCCTCGCGGAAACTCGGACTCCTAAACAAAGTGAGACGTTTTTTCACGCCGGAGCAGCGGTGTCTTCTCTATAAGACACAAATTCGCTCCTGCGTGGAATACTGCTCGCATCTCTGGGATGGCTCCGCGAAATACCTACTAGATGCTCTCGACAGGTTGCAGCGACGCGCGGTCCGAATTATTGGGAACCCTGAGGTCACGAACACCCTCGAGCCTTTGCAGATGCGTAGAGATATTGCTTCCTTGGCTGTATTTTACCGTCTCTACCACGGTGAGTGTTCTGACGAGCTCTTCCAACTAATCCCACCATCTCCTTTCCTACATAGGACAACACGTGCAGGCCTTAGATGTCACCCTCACACTGTGCAGAATATACGAGCAAGAACCAAGCGGTTCGGAGACTCTTTTCTTTGCCGCACCACCAAGACCTGGAATTCATTACCAGCACACGTGTTTCCTTCTTCCTACAGTCCCGGGGCCTTTAAGCGGGGCGTGAAAAAGCATCTGATGAGGCCGCCAAGCTGAGTGCCACCATTGTAGCACTTAGTGTCTGTAATGGTGACCCTCTTTCCTGAGACTTTGCCTTTAGCTTACCATCAGGCGAGGTGAGGTCAAGTTGGCGTGTCGTATATAAAAAAAAAAAAAAAAAAAAAAAAAATTAAACCACAGAGTTTTTTTTTTTTTTTTTTTTTGTTTTTTTTTTTTCTCTTCTACCCTCTGAACAACTATAAGTGATAAAATTTGCTCCTAGTTAAAGTTCGTCTTAAAAATAGTAAATTGTGCTAAATCAACGTCTAATTGCTCATTCTGTGCTAAATCTACCTAATAAGTGTGGGCAAATATAAATTCATGTAAAAACAAACCCGCGTCAGTTTGTGATAAATTGGTGACAAAAAAAAAAAAAAGCGTGGGACTGTCTTCAAAGTGTGAATCTAAAACCTGTAAAATGAAGTGTTTTCAATGTGAGACCGACCACAATGATGATAATGGTGTGCAGTGCGATGGTTGCAAACGCAACCTCTGCCTTCAATGCAGTGGCCTAACTTCTAGCGAGGCCCGTGTCATGGGATTGAAGGGCAAGCGAACCCTACTGTTCTTGTGTCCCGCATGTCGAGAGGCCCTGTTTCAGGTGCCTAAATTGATTAAATCGTACGATGGACTGCGCCAGGAACTCGACGATGTTAAGAAGATATTATCTCAATCTTCACCCACATCGGCATCCTACGCACATCCTATCCACACCGCGACAGGATCGGTAATAAATCAGCCTTCTCCTCTAAATACAGGCGCTATTTTGGAAGAAATAGCGGAACGGGAACGAAGAGCTCGCAATATAATTATGGTCGGTGTAAAGGAGTGCGAATCGGATGTTGGCAGCGATAGAAAGTCGCATGATGAGACATATGCAAGAAAGATAGTACAGGACGTAACCAGTGAGAGTGACCTTGGCTCAGAAGTGGTGACAGTGCAGCGCCTAGGGCGACGCGAACTAGGTAAAAATAGACTATTGAAAGTGGTTTTAACATCCCGTCAAGCAGCCATTCAAGTACTTAAAAATAAAAGCAAGGCAGGCAAAGAGGTAAGAATTTATGATGATAAAACACCTAAACAACGAGAGGAACTTAATCACCTTCGAAGAGCCCTTAAGTCAAGGATTGAAAAAGGTGAAACAAACCTTACAATCAAATATATAAAGGGAGTACCTAAAATTGTGGATCAAAAAAACTAATAGCTTCAAACTCTGGCCCATACACTGACCTTACACTCATGTATACCAACTTATGCTCACTATCTGCAAAATTTGATTTATTCTTACAATACATGAACACATCAAAACCAACAATTGCAATCATAACAGAAACATGGCTCAATAGCAATGACCGTAATGGTACCTTTAATATACCAGATTATACTTTATTCAGACAAGACCGTAGACATAAGAAAAATAAATTTGAAGGTAAGACCAGAGGTGGAGGCGTTGCCATGTATATAAAGAGCAGCCTAAATGGTATTAAAATAGTAGCCCAACGCAACCATAGGTACATGTGTGAAGATGTGGAGGCGCTCTATATAGACATACAGTATAGTTCATATCATTTTGTAATAGTGGGGGTATACCGTTCAGATGATGCCGATGAAGGAGCCCAGAGACAGCACGACACTAGGCTATTCCAAAATCTGTCAACGGTGGCTGAAAATAACACGGTGATAATAGCTGGTGATTTCAATTATCCCACTATCAAATGGCCATTACACTTAGACCAAAATCTGACTGGTTCAGCGGACCTATTTAAGAACATGTTTTTTGACTGCAACCTATATCAACTGGTAAATAGTCCCACAAGGTTCAGGCTGGATAATACACCCTCGCTCTTGGATCTAGTGTTGGTAAATGAGGAAACATTAATAAAAGATATAACCTTCAAACCACCTATAGGTAAGAGCGACCATTGTGTTCTAGAGCTTAGCGTACAGGTCCAAACACAAATATTAAATAATCCACTCAAACTTAGACGACTCTATCACCATATCAACTACGATTTATTCAATGTGGATCTGGTAAATAATCTCGAGGTAATTAATCCATCTGGCAACATTGAAAAAATTTGGGCAGAAACCTTGGCGGCAATTAATAATACAGTCGACAAACATGCGCCACAAAGAACCATGAACTTTAAGGCCAAAAACAAACCCTGGATTGATAAGGATGTTCTAGAACTAATAGCTAAGAAAAAACAACTATGGGATCGATACCGTTTGTCGGGGTTTGATGAGGATTACAAGATATTCCGAGACACTAGTAACAGATGCGTAGCACTAGCTAGGAAACAAAGAAGCCAATTTGAGGCTCACATATTGGACGGCGGTGACAAAGCCTTCTACTCGCACATTCGACGCAGCACCAGCACCAGGGTTAGCATTCCACAGGCCATGCGAAATATTAATGGAGACTTGATAACAGATCCAAGTGGTATAGCCGAGGTGCTTGCAGAGGAATTCCTGAAGGCATACACAGTTGAACCGGTTCTAGACCAACTACCTAAAATAACCAAGATCATGCGTGTGGAACACAGTTTGAGCGATATCACATTCACACTTGAGGATGTGGAAAAAGCAATGAAAGGTCTACATTCTCACTCTTCTGCAGGTCCAGATCAACTGCCAGGCTGTATTTTAAAAAACTGTGTGCATATACTGGCGCCTATCTTGACACATCTAATGAATGAATCCTTTGTAGCGGGACACTTGCCACAGGACTGGAAACACGCCATAGTGACCCCAGTATTTAAGAAGGGGGATAAACAACAGCCTGGTAATTTTCGCCCTATCAGCCTCACCAGTATTGTAGTGAAGATGATGGAAACAATTATTTCGCACAGCTTGACCGGATTTTTGGGCCGAGAAGGCATTATGTCAACCAGACAGCACGGATTTGTTAGAGGAAGGTCAACAGTCAGTAATCTGCTGACATGTGTTCAGTACTGGACCAGGGAACTTGACAGCCGCAACCCAATAGATGTCATCTATCTAGACTTCGAACGCGCATTTGATAAAGTTCCACATCAACGACTTCTCAACAAACTGGAGCATTTTGGGATACGTGGTTCCTTGCTCAAATGGATAAAGAACTATTTGGAAGGTAGAACATTCCAGGTGCGTGTTGGTGGCTCCCTCTCCAAGCAGAGACCCGTTGCGAGTGGTGTGCCCCAGGGCTCGGTGCTTGCGCCTCACCTGTTTGGAATATACATCTCAGACTTAATCGAGGTGATTGAGTGCCGGTCTGCCTTCTTTGCTGATGATGGTAAGATCTTTGCCAACCCACTTATACACAATGGACAGCTACAGGATGACTTGAATCGAATCCAGAACTGGACCAAAGATTGGGTTGTCAAATTAAATACATCTAAATGCAATGTCCTGCATTTGGGGGGTAACAACCCAAGGGTTATATATAATCTTGAAGGAAGCATCCTGACTTCGGTCAACCTCCAAAAAGATCTGGGAGTGTGTATGACTCCTGATCTGAAGTGGGCAGAACACATCTCCACTGTTGTAAAGAGGGCAAACTCATTTATATATGTAGTTCGGAAGTCTTTTCAAACCATGCCTGTCGACGTTTTCCGAAGAATTTTTAAAACATATATTAGACCACTCTTGGAATATGGATTCCAGATCTGGAGTCCATACCTTCACAAGGACATAAATCTGCTGGAGAGTGTCCAGAGAAAGGCCACAAAAATACCACAGGTTCTACGTCGCATGCCCTATGAGGAGAGACTGCGTGCGCTGAGACTGACCACTCTCGAGCAAAGAAGACTCCGAGGCGATCTGATAGAAGTGTATAAGATTCTGACCGCACACTACAATCTCCCAAATATCCATAACATCCTCCTCAGAAGGAATGGGCAACGGCCGTCTCGCGGACACAGTCTTCGACTGACACGGGCCCCCGCTGACACACTGGTCGCACATCACTTCTTTAGTAACAGAGTTGTCCACAATTGGAACTCACTGCCAAATAACGTTATTGCTGCAACCACAATAAATGGATTCAAAAATAGACTTGATGACTGGCTACGACTGGACAACGCGGAGCTCAAAAGAGTGACGGACAGTTAAGGCTTCAATAGAGAGACTACACATTTTATCACTGGATGTGAACACATCAGCTTGTAGCTGCTTGTTCATAAATAAATAAATAAATAAATAAATAAATAAATTAAAACCTCAAAAAACATTTATTACATTTGGGGTAGCAGAATCTAAGAATGAAAACACTTAGAGGCATTTTTATATACATTATAATGTTTAAATTTTTTACCTACTCACCACATCAGTTAAGCATGTATCAACATAATAATAAGTGAGCAACAGATGACTGAACGTCACACGTGAACATGAAAAAAGTATAATTGCACGATTTAAAGTGCAAATTCAGCGCGGCACAAGATACTTTTAACGTTATAACGCATGCATTTTTATACCACTTAGGGGACAGTTACGACTTGGACGACCACAGGCAGGGCACGCAGTTATAGTGACGGTAACAGTCGATTCCCACTGAAAGAGCAGCGGCCGGCAGTGGCTGTTATTACGAAGCATTTTGAATCTTATCTCACACACACACACACACACACACACACACACAAACACACACACACACACACACACACACACACACACACACACACACACAACACACACACACACACACACACACACACACACACACACACACACACACACACACACACACACACACACACACACACACACACACACCCACACACACACTCACCTAATATACATCGTCCACAATTAAATACATAACTCTGTATAATGGGGTCGGGCGACTGTTAACTGTTCACTGGGAAACGAATATTGAATAAATAATTTAGCCGAAAACTGTCTCCTAAGACACAGGATATCCTAGTTTAGGAGACAGGGTTCATTAATTTTTGTTAACAAAATTATGTTAGCACCTAATGTGATATGATGTACCACCTGTAGCAGTGCCAACTATACTCTGGACGCTCATTATTCTGGACGCTCATTACCTACATGAGGAAAAGGTCATAATAATTTGAAGGGAAAGAAAGGGTCGAGCGGTGCCGCGCTGCTGCGCATGTCTACTTCTAGAAAAGAATTCGGGCCACTGCTCTTTCTGGCTAGAGGGGCCTCTCGTACCGGCTAGCGCTGGTGACATCCCGGTGCGGGTATTAAGTGAATTACCTGTGTCAGATCCAGAAGGAGTTAATGCCCAAATGCCCTAATTGTGATGCGAGTGAAGACTCAGGGCCGCACACGCTGACTGAGTGTACGACGTGTGAAACACTAAGGCGGGTCCTTGTGGCGGCCCTGAGTTCCTAAAACCTTAACGCCCTTCATTCTCCATGAGCTTGGACTTGGGGGTGACAGGTGGAATCGCCTGTCACCGTAGCAGAAGCCGGGCGAAACGGTGGCACGATGCGCGCCTCCTCCTATCTGGGATGAGATGGGGCCACCGTAGTTCCACAACCGAGGGGACCCTCTTGTGATCCCCAATATGGGTGGGGACCAAAGAGTAGTGGGGACCTTGAAGCTCAGACACGTGCAGAAGCTGTAAACTCCGCAGCACACGATGGCTATCAGGGCGCTTCAGGGGGTGCCGACGAAATCCATTGACGCTGTGAGTATCATTGTCACATTGTCGGCCTGGGGAGGCATGGGAGTGGGGACATGAAACGACCTCTACGACTTGGGTGACCACGCGTAGGGAACGCCGTTATAGCTCTCTTAAAGAATTTCCGTATTTCAAAAAAAAAAAATGGTAAAAACTGATTGGAAAACGTGAGTTCACGATGTATAACGCATGCAGATATGCGCATGCGTGTTACTAAAAAACATTTTTTTTGATATTCACAATGTTACCTATTTCAATATTAGGCTCAATGCTCTATATTTTAAAAAATATTATCAGCAAATTACTATAAAATATGGAATAATTATTTAAAATAAAAAATATATTACTCATACAATTAGCCAGTACTAAAAATTCTCTTTGAAAATACAAGTTTGTCCGATTCTTCCCAATACTGCTTAATACAATACTGCTAATGTTAGTTTGCTCTGAAAAAATATGCCTTGCAAAATAAAATATTGCCTAACTAAACTAAAAGTTTTCATAATTTCTTAAAGTCAAAATATATATCTAAACAACCAAATTCTGTCCGAATCTTAGAGTATACATAAGAAACTTTCTTATTATACTCTAAGGTACGATTTTTTTACTTTTAGATTCCTCATTAAATTTTAGATTACTTTTATTAAAAACTATATACGCGAGAAATTGAATTTTCAATAAAAATAAATTGTCGAATAGCCTATTACTCGCAAATCAAACTTTGAGTATCGAGAAGTTTTCGATAACTTGGTATTTTATATACCAACTGACAGGAAATAACTGCTGGCATATAAAAGTTTCGAAAAAAATTGTTCATCTTTCGTTGATCAGTCTAAAATGTGTCCAGAATGAAATTGTCTTTTTTGCTGTTTTATATCTGGTAGAAAACATATTTTTTATCAGGTAACATTATTTAGGGAATATTATTTAATAATTAAATTGTCTATGGTTATATCTGTTATGTTATGCATTCACTCGATCACTCTTACTCATTCAATTCACTCAGTTGAAGAAGTTGTGTGGTGATTTTCGTGCTTCACGGTTTATATATTGTTTGGGAGAGATAAATTGGATTTTGGGATTACATTGTGTTCTTAAACTTTTTACCAGCTTTCAACCATGGCGATGCAACCTCATAGTAAAAAGAGAGTGTGTTATTATTACGACAGTAAGTATTGCAAAGTTTGTTACCCGCCACTCTTCTAGCTAACAGCGTCCTTTAGTGTTATAGTATTTCTGTTTAATAACTAGTAACAGCTTCATATATTTAATGAATATCTTTGATTTTATTGATTATCGGTTTTAAGTTATTGTATTATCTGTAAATATGCCATTTACTCGTCTTAATGTTTTTATTGCAATGTAACTTGAATCACTTTATGTCGTCTGTACTGCATCCTGAACTCTCATTGGCCGCGTGGTTTGTGTTCGCATCTTGATATGTTAAGTACAGACTTTTATGTGTCAAGCTATGAAATGAACTAAGTAACATTTTCATAAGAAGTTGAAATTGGTAATACGTTAAATAGAACTTATAACTTTATTTATTCTTAGGTGATATCGGAAATTACTACTACGGACAGGGTCATCCCATGAAACCACATCGCATACGCATGACCCATAACTTATTACTCAATTATGGTTTATACAGGAAAATGGAAATTTATGTGAGTGACGATTTTGTTTTTTTCCTTTATTATTCGTATATCAAATTAAGTAAGGTAACTTAGTCCACCTAATATACAATATCTACAGTAGTAGGTAATGTAATTAGGTAGCCCAATCATTAACCTATGAAGGAGTACAGAAAGACTCATAGTTAGGAATTCAAGTATCTTACCTAAAAGCATCATACATAAATTATTATTGTTTAGGCAACATTATTGAATGGTAAAAACATCAGATGTTTATTTTCGTGGGGAGCATCAGACTTTTAGAGGATCATGTGGGAATTTAACATCTATAAGACTACATATTTATCTATTGAATTACAACAATTTTGTTACAAATTTGTAGTCTATTAACTATTTGCACACTTAAGGCCTGGAATTCATTATCAGCTCAAGTGTATATGAAAAAGCATATGATGAGACTGTCAAGCTGAGTGTCTCCATTGTAATGGTGACCCTCTTTTCTGAGACTTAGCTTCAGCTTGCCATCAGGCGAGGCTAAGGCTAATTAACATATCCTATATTAAAAAGAAAATTTCAAGCACATTCTGTTTAGGGAACAAACTAACTTCAAAATTTTATATTTCAGAGACCACACAAGGCTACTGCTGATGAAATGACTAAGTTCCACTCGGATGATTATATTCGTTTTCTCCGGTCAATTAGGCCTGACAATATGTCTGAATATAACAAACAAATGCAAAGATGTAAGACTTTATATAATATTTTTATTTTAGAAGTATGTATGTATGTATTTACTACCAGAAATCCATGTGGACAGATGAAATGAAGATACTTGTACGCATTTCTGGTAGTCTTGTGGTATTTATATATTAATCAATTTGTTATTTAAGAAAGTTATACTCTACAGTTGAATGAAATTTTAAAGCATTTAGTATGCTAACTATTCAAATTGATTAAGATAGAAAAAATAGAATCGGTGTAAGGAAAAGATTGCAGGTTTGAATCCGGTCTGAACTAATTTTATTTTTTCTTAATCTATTTGTATACTCTACAGATCCAAAAAAACTATAATTTTAGCTCTGCAATATGTTGCTTTTTTATATAAACCACTTTTATTTATTTCGACAATGACATTTTTGTATTCATTAATAATACCACAAAGACCTATTAGCTAATTGGTTTTGTGACTATAAGTATCTAAAACATTAGCATTTTCATTAGAGTAACCCATATTGGTACCTACTTAATTGATCAAATTATTAGTTAATCAGATAACATTATTTAATTGTGTATTTTGTACAAAGTTCTTTATTTGTTGTATATGGTACAAAAGTGATTTGTATTATAATGTTGGATCTCATATTCTGCCATCTTACATTGCATCATCAATAATTATGCCAGAGGAATAATGGGATTTTATTTTATAATTACCAACAGTTAATGTAGGAGAGGACTGTCCTGTCTTTGATGGCTTATATGAGTTCTGTCAGCTATCTGCAGGCGGTTCAGTAGCTGCTGCTGTTAAACTGAATAAACAGGTAAGTGTATTTTTTAAAGATAAATGTTGTGACAAAGACCAAATCTTAATCTTAGTATACTTTAAAAAAATATTTATGTGTATGACATTGGGGTACATCACTTAGGCCCCATATTCTAGAATGACACTCACATCTTGATTTATCTGAGGATATATTGTATAGACCAAATTGACAGATTTGACATATCTATACAATCCAAGGAGTTTCATTTTAGAATATGGGTCTTAGTCCTTTTTCGTAAACACATACTATATAATAAATTACATGATATAAAATTGGTACAGTAAGAATAACTACATACTTACAATATTCATCATTTATTTAAAGGCTTCAGAGATCTGCATCAATTGGGGTGGAGGCCTTCACCATGCAAAGAAGTCAGAAGCATCTGGCTTTTGTTATGTGAATGATATTGTGCTTGGCATCTTGGAACTCCTGAAATATCACCAGCGAGTACTGTATATTGACATTGATGTACACCATGGTGACGGTGTAGAAGAAGCTTTCTATACTACAGATAGAGTTATGACAGTATCATTCCATAAATATGGAGAATATTTTCCAGGAACAGGTTTGTAATTTATTTATTTATTTTAGTATATAAATTGCCTGATGATTGTAAACTAGGCCTCTGTTAGCTTTCAACTTCAATCCACCACTACCAGATTTTTCTAAAATTAGACTTATCACTAATCTTTATCTATTTATTGATGCTAGTCATTTTTCGACAAGACTTACTAAGGTTTACAAACACTTGATTTATGATTACTGTGTTTATAGGTGATCTTCGGGATATCGGCGCTGGTAAAGGCAAATACTACGCAGTGAACATTCCCCTGCGTGACGGCATGGATGACGAATCTTACGAGTCCATCTTTGTACCTATAATTTCTAAGGTCATGGAAACATTCCAACCTAGTGCTGTGGTGTTGCAGTGTGGTGCTGATTCATTGACAGGTTCGTTCTAATTAGGCCACTATAATATGAAGTATATTGATTCCAATAATGTTATATTCTCTTCATATTGTCATGACAAAATGTATAATTGAACATTGCATTGAACAGGTGACCGTTTGGGTTGTTTCAATCTAACGGTAAGAGGGCATGGGCGATGCGTAGAACTGGTTAAAAGATTTGGATTGCCATTCCTTCTGGTTGGAGGCGGAGGGTATGTATAAAACTTATAAATGAAAAAATGAAGAGTTTATTGTGATGGGCTTGATTTAAAAAAAAATTACTATTTCAGGTATACAATTCGTAATGTGTCACGTTGCTGGACTTACGAAACATCTGTCGCTCTTGGCGTAGAAATAGCAAATGAGTTACCTTATAACGACTACTTTGAATACTTTGGACCTGACTTCAAACTACATATATCACCCAGCAATATGACGAATCAAAACACACCAGAGTATTTAGAAAAAATTAAGAACAGGCTGTTTGAAAATCTAAGAATGTTACCACACGCTCCTGGTGTACAAGTAAGTTTCATTTTAAACATACACTTTGACTTATGAGGTATATTTGTGCATGTACATAGAGAAATTTATTACTTCTGTGACCATTACTCTACATCAGTATATTGAACGCTTCTATAACATGAAAATGATAGAAACATAAATTATGATTGTATTGATAGGTTCAAGCTATCCCGGAAGATGCTGTAAATGATGAATCTGAAGATGAAGACAAAGTTGACAAGGATGAGAGATTACCTCAAAATGAAAAAGTAAGTAATAAATCACTAAGCATTCTCAATATGTGCACTAAGCATTAAGATGAAGTGGCCAAGAGTATTCGGCGGTGCAGAATTTGTTACGAGAGAATATCTAAATAGTTATTTTTTACTTTTAATAGTTTACGGCTAATATGAAAATAATTATCTTCAAAATAAAGTAAACTCGATTCTGAAGGTAGTTTTGACTAAACTATAGGAACCCAGTTTAGTTCAAAATCAATGCATTTAGTCTAAGTCAGTCTAAGTAAAACTTAAGTTGTTCATATTCATGTTATCAGGACAAGCGTATCACTGGTGACGGTGAACTGTCGGACTCAGAAGACGAAGGCGAGGGCGGACGTCGCGACAACCGGTCGTATCGGAACCCACAACCGCGCAAACGTCCGCGCTTGGACAAGGATAATTCACAACTCAAAGATGAAATCAAAGGTAAGAACCTTTATCAATTTTTTTTTATAGAATAGCCATAAATAAAAACCTCTATCGTATTATTACGACTTGAGGTTTGAGGCACATAGTCTTTTACACTAACATGCTTACACATAACTTGATGGTTTTAGCTGAAGACTCTAAGGACGACGTCAAAAACCTAAGCAGTGTTGAAGAACCAAAGAAAGAAATACCGCCAAACCCCTGATGCGTGCGGTAGGCGCTAGCATTTGTACAGTACTTATCATGCGAAAGCTATGATAATTAAGACTCCAGTTCATACTGTGTTTACATGCGCGCGTCATACATGCTGTGAAATCATATACAGAACAGATTTATAAGTGCTCCAAAAATACGTTTGATAAAACATAAGTGAATTTAATCGGATCTCGACTTTTATGATACCTTCTACATTTTCATTATTATGACTGATTCTGAAACTACATGTTTCTTACGCTTAGATATTGCACTAAGTATTTTCTCTACCTTCATCATAGAGTTAAGTATATTGTGAACTAAATTTTAAATGACACGTCTTAAGTACTGTATGCATAGTAATAACTAGTGTTATAATTTCTTTGGTATCTATTTGTAACTTGTCAATAATCCCTTCAAATAGAGCCACAACAGTGGTAGCATTAACATGCTCTCAAGTTAGAAGAGACAAGTTATATACGAAATATAAATCTGTTCGAGGGAATTATTGACGACCATCACCGACAGCCTTATGTATGGAATTAGCTACAGCCTTTAGTATTTAATAATAATAAAAATTCTGATGTAATTTATTCTCTATTCAGACATCCTTTAACTTAGTTTAGATAAGTAGCAATAATAACATTTTATCTTGACATAAATTTTAGCTGAACGTCGAACTCGGAGACTGTCATTGAGTGACCTATAGAAATAAGTATCTCATTAGCAATAAACATTTAAAGAAATGACTCCAAAAATATTGTTAATATTTTTATTTAAAATCGAATTAGTCTAATTAATGTAAAGTGAAGAAAGATCTTATTAGAGGACGTATATTTATTATGTTATCAAAATACATTTTCTACAAATTTCCATTTTGCCGGTCAACAATATTATTGTTATGGAATGTCAACAGCATTTATATTTTTCCTCTTTTTATGTTTCAGTAGTTCGTAACTTTGTATATGACAAAAAAATGTGAATTAGAAAAGTAATGAACTCATTTCACTTCGTATATTCAAATGCAGTTTTTGAGTTAACATTATCACACTTTAAAACAACTCGAGAAATATTAAGTATGGTGTTGTGCATAACATTTAGTAAGATTATTCTTTTAACAAGGTGCTTGGTTAGGAATTTGCACAGGCACGTCCATTACCACAACTTACCAAATATTTGGTTACAATGCATAGGGAAAAAACAAAGCACCATTATTTTATTTGTATACCTACTATAGACAAACCAATGCCCCTTTACTTTTTATTAAGAACCTTCAAAAGCATCTGTAAACCTTACCAAAGTTACGTCACAAACGGAGGAATGCATAAAGGACAAACTCGCATTAATTTTAGATATATATTGAGATAAGTAGTTTGAAATTGAGTACTATTCATCAAATTTCGATGAATTTGATGAATAGTATTTATGCATGTAAAGGAAACTGAGGCCACATTATTTATAAGTACATACAATATTCCTGTTTGGAACTTCGTTATGGTATAATAATATTAAAAAAGATAGGTAGGTAATATAAAGTAGAGTTGCCACGAATAGTGATTTGGCCGAATACCGAATATTCTGCAACGCTGTCGGCCGAAGCGCCGAATATTCGGTACAAAGTACATACTTGTCGAGCGCGTAAAGAATAATACGACAAGTCGCGACCTGTTTCACTCTTTTTTTTAATTGAAAATTTGAAGCCCCTCCACAAAAAATCTTTTTAAATAGTATGTTCTAGCTTGTTCTTTTACTGGTGGATGAGATTTTTATTTGAAAACTAATCGTTTAGCTCGGAAAGCTGATGCTTACAAGTGGTGGTCTGCAAAATAAAACAATACCCAATCCTCTCGAAATTTACTAAAGTTCATCTTTCTTCTCCCGGGAGTAGCGTGTATAGTGAGAGGTTGTTTTCTCAAGCTGGTATCATTCACGACAAATCACAACATGTTTTTATCCATCACAACTTACCACTGATGAATTTCACTTATTAAAGTTTTGTAATTTTGGTAATAAATACAAATCTTTAGTAATATGATGTATTTTTTGTACATAATTTGGTATTCGGTATTCGGCCGAATAGTACCTATTATCGGCCGAATACCGAATACCTAAAAAAGTAGCCGAATAGGCAGAATACCGAATAGTTGCCGAATATTCGTGGCATCTCTAATATAAAGGAAGCAATAATCAGAAGTAATGTTAAAACGCATTTGATAGGTATTCAATGTTCGTGTGAAAGTGACTCTCTGCCTTTGTCTTTCTTACAAGTCTGCATGTACGGACTGTTTGTTTTAAATTGCTGGTCAAATGCAACAATGCAAAAAGATTTGCCAACAGAAACTGAGATAATTTGTTAATAGTTTTTTATAAAAAGGATATCAGAGAACCTTTTCTTCACAAAATAATATGTTAAGTATTTACCGCTAAAACTTTCGTGTTAAGTAGGTATTACGTTGTTAAAATACCCGCACTGCTTCACATGAACTAATAATATTTTAATAGTAATTATTATTAGCCTAAATTGTGATTTAAAGAGGAGAACATAAAATTACTGTTGCATAAGTAGCATAAAGACTGTAAATATATTTTTTATTAATCAATATATTGAAATAGGTATGTCTGATCTAGTTGTTTTATTAATTACGTATACTTACCTACCGTAGATAATGATAAGTTAAGATCAAGGATTTGGATCCAAAATGGGATAAATTGGACTACAATTTTCCTTGCAATACCACTCCGACTCCCGACTGACGAGCTCTGCAGGTGTATGATTCAGATCCATTTATTAATATTCAAATTATTGAATAATAAATGTAATACATTATGTTTATTACTTGATAAATTTCTAAATGTACTTACTACACTCGTATAGATAAAGGATACTTCCAAACAGCTGAAAATCAAAATCTCCAGAGAAGAATCTATGCAATTCAGTTTTCAGTAAAGTTTGATCAGATATAATAATAATTCTAGTTCTCGTCTAACCAAATCTATTTGCACAGGCATAACCAAGTGGCCAACAATGTACATAAGCAACTTGCCCTTAAATGCAATGTTGTGACTTCGGAGATGCCGTATTACAGGTATGTGCCCGATCCAGTGCTCGAAAATGGTCGTGTCGTATTATATTGTGATCCGTATATCATCACGGACAGGACTGTTGTTGCCAATAAACCAGACATGGTGGTAATAGGTCGAATAGTGCGCCTTGCAGTGATTGTTAATGTCACCATTCGTCATGATGAAAACCTCATGAAAGCCGAAAGACAAAATAATATATATATGGATCTGGCTCATGTGAGATTTTGACTCAGCTATCATTCGTTCAGGGTCAAAATGTCCAATTCTTAAAATGTCCAACGGTGTCAAAATGTCCAAATCCCAAAATGTCCAATTCTCAAAATGTCCAATTCCCAGAATGTCCAATTCTCAAAATGTCCAATTCCCAGAATGTCCAACCTTTGAGAATGTGGTAAATTTGTTCAATAACACATCACAGCGCTTTATTAATACTTATGAAAAACAATAAATACAAAATACTGATAGAATCAAAATATGTTTTATTAATAAGTAACAAATTAGACCAGAGAAGACCACAATATACCCAAAATCACTATTTTTGTCATAATGTCATATAAAAATATACAATAATCAACATCATAATTTTTATAATTATGAAATATTAATTATACAAAATAAAAATATCGAACTAAAATCAACCTTGCACCATAACTGACCAATATGCAACATATAACCGATTTCAAATTATTATACAATTATAAATAATTTAGTCATAATGTGATATACAAATATACAATAATCAACATCATAAATTTCAATATTATAAATTGAAACAAAAATTATTGATAGGATAGAGAATTATAAAATAGAATCCGCGGTAGCCTAGTGGTATGGGTAATGGACTGCTGAGACGAGGTCTCGGGTTCGATCCCAGGTTTACCATGGCACACACCAATGACTTTTCCATGCTTTTCGAAGTTATGTGTGTATTTATCGCAGATTTTTTAAGTGGCAATAGGCTCGCCACCTATTACATTGGGACCTAAACATAGACTGGCGAAATGTGGGTGCTAGCACCTCTGCCTACCCCTTCGGGGATATAGGCGTGAGTTTATGTTATGTTATGTTATATGTTATGTAATTATAAAATATATATTATAATATAATTATTATCCCTAACATTGTTATTGTAATGTTCCCATTTGCCATAGCAACCAAAAACACATCGTGTAACGCTAACAACACCATCTATCGAGCTATTTTGTGCCCAAGTTTTCTAGTATTTAAATTACTTTGTAAATGTAAGTTTTAAAAATCTGTATTCAAATAGGTACTTGGGTTATTGAACCACGGATATTAATTTTATTAGTTACTAGCGGACGCCCGCGGCTTCGCCTGCGTGAAAATGTTTTATGCTTCCCGATTCCCGCGAAAAAAAAAATTCCCGGGATATCCTATGTTATACCTTGTTACATCAGCTATTTAGATAGATTAGCCGGAACAAACAGACAGACAGACAAAAAATTTAAAAATATATATTTTGGTATGTGTACCGTATATACATTCATATACATGTAGTAGAAAGTGGTTATTTTAATATTACAAACAGACACTCCAATTTTATTTATTTGTATAGATTTAGAACCAAAACGAAAAATGTAAATATTATGCATAAACTAAACGCATCATGTGATAAAAGTATAAGTTTCTTTAATGTGGGTATTTTTGAAATTACGCCTTACGTCCATTATTTTATTAAATGTCGTTTGATGTATTACCTACGTGTTCTTGCCTTAAACAATAAAACCTGTGGTCACAATATTGTATTCGAGGTTTACGTGTGTGTTTTTTAAGTTTGTATATTTTCGAAATCTACAATGACTGAAGAATTTGAGTTCATTTGTAACCAGAAAGATAAACTTACTTTGATTCGTAATGGGTTCCAATTTTACAAAAACGTGACTAATAAAAATGGAAGCTCTTTATGGCGTATTAATAGACGAATATGTACAGCGTCTGTCACAATAGATAAATCAAGGAAAATCTTATTGAGAGAATCTACACACACTTGCGAACAAAATCTTGTCCAATTGCATATTAATAAAGTAAAATCATGTTTGAAGAGGGCAGTATGTACAGATTTAGGACCGATTCAGAAAATTTGTGAAGAACCTTTGAAAAAGTTAAGGGAAGAGTACCGTGATGATAAAGATTTAATACCGTCATTTCATAACATAAAAAAAACTTTATATAGATCCCGCAAAAAATATCTGAACACAAATTTATTAATACACAGTGATAGGAGATCAATTAAAATACCAGAAAGCTTGGGAAAATCATTTCTGATTTGTGAAGATGGTGACACGGATAAAATTATAATATTTTCAACAAATACGGCGAAGAAATTCTTAAAATCACCAGGCTCATACTACGCAGATGGAACATTCAAAGCAGCGCCAAAACCATTCTATCAGTTTTTTTTGTATACATTTAGACATTAATTCTGATGAAAAAACAACAAACATTATACCAGTGATCTACGCTCTTTTGCCAAATAAAACGGAACACACCTATGTGCGTTTATTTTCGCTCATAAAAGTTAAGTTAGGTGTCAATATCCGAAAGTTTAAATCAGATTACGAAGTCGCTATACTAAATGCCGTATCTTACGTTTATCCGCAAGCTGAAGTGACCGGATGTTACCACCACTTCAATCAAGCCATCTGGAACTATTCTAAAAAAATAAATTAATTGAAACAAGCGCAGGAAGAAATACTACCCGAATGAGTGCCACTATTCCTTTAGTTCCGGCAAATGAAATACCAGCTGCATGGCACTATATTTTAGAAACGAGTCCAAACTCTCGCGAAATGGATAAATTTCGTAGGTACTTTGAGTCCACATGGTACCCAAAGAAGTCGCCAGCTTTATTGAGCTGTGCTGCACAGCGTCATAGAACCACTAACGCATTAGAAGGATGGCACAGACGACTAAACAGCCGTATACCGAAGAATCCTAATTTATACTTCTTTTTGTACAAATTGAAAAAAGAAAGTAAATATTGGGACTGTCGTTTAAAGGATTCGCTATTTAAGAAAATGAGAAGTATAAGACGACCTAGAGACATCCAGTTTGATCGGAAATACAAAACATATTTAGTAAAATTACAAAACAAAGATCTAACAGTGGAACAATTTTTGAAAAAAATAATATTTTTGAGACTTAGCTTGTTTAAAAAGTAAAATGTAATATTATTATTATTACATAAATCATAAAACTCATTATGTATATTAATTATTATTATTATATTAATAAAACATATTTTGTTGAATATTATACTATATTTTTATATCACATGACAAAATTATTTATAATTATATATAATTAATATTTCATAATTATAAAAATTATGATGTTGATTATTGTATATTTTTATATCACATTATGACAAAATTATTTATAATTGTATATAATTAATATTTCATAATTATAAAAATTATTATGTTGATTATTGTATATTGTTATATCACATTATGACTAAATTATTTATTTATAATAATTTGAAATCGGTTATATGTTGCATATTGGTCAGTTATGGTGCAAGGTTGATTTTAGTTCGATATTTTTATTTTGTATAATTAATATTTCATAATTATAAAAATTATGATGTTGATTATTGTATATTTTTATATGACATTATGACAAAAATAGTGTTTTGGGTATATTGTGGTCTTCTCTGGTCTAATTTGTTACTTATAAATAAAACATATTTTGATTCTATCAGTATTTTGTATTTATTGTTTTTCATAAGTATTAATAAAGCGCTGTGATGTGTTATTGAACAAATTTACCACATTCTCAAAGGTTGGACATTCTGGGAATTGGACATTTTGAGAATTGGACATTCTGGGAATTGGACATATTGAGTTTTGGACATTTTGGGATTTGGACATTTTGACACCGTTGGACATTTTAAGAATTGGACATTTTGACCCTGAACGCTATCATTGTCCCGATATTCATATCAGCCCATGGGCTGATTGCTAACAGCCTCGAACTCTCTCGAGGCTCTCGTTAGCCAGCTGAACTACCGTACTCGTCTTCTTGGCATTGAACTCGACCAGGTTCTCAGAGCCCTATTGGGAAATGTGATTCAGGATCCGGTCAAGCTCCTTGACAAGAAGCTGCCTTTTTTCTGCGATATCTGACTGCTTGGTCGCAGCATGTACGTGATAACATCCGTGTTAACTTCAAAGATAATTTTATTGTTGATAAGGTATCTGATGGTTCCTTGGATAAAAAAATGCGGTCTGTTGGCATTGAACTTATAAGTTAAGATTTTATGGACCTCCTTTCATTTAATTTACCATGTATATTACTATCGATTGATGCCATAAAAATACAGTTTAGTAAATAATGTAGTTTTGTTTCTTTTTAAAAATAAGGAATGACTCCTTGGAGTAAAATTCTATATCTCCAGTATTTAGAGTACTTCCCCGCCAGGTAAGGTCAAAATCTTCAACCTTTATATGTCAATGGAGGAGGTAGGTGGCACGCATGAATAATTTACGATATACCTATATTCTCATTATCTCATACCTACCTACCATTTATACAAAAGCCATTCAAATTGGTTTGAGTCGTTTAATAGTTCGAAGGAAATGGCAACGTAGGTACGCTTAGTACTATAAAGTAGGTTTTTTTATATAGAACACGTTAATTAGACTTCGCCTTGCCTGATGGTAAGCTGAAGGCTGAAGGAAGGAAAGAAAAGAGGGTCACCATTACTTATACATACCGTGTGACAATGGTGACACTCAGCTTGACGACCTCATCATAATATGCTTTTTCACGCCCCGCTTAAAGGACCCGGGACTGTAGGAAGAAGGAAACACGTGAGCTGGTAATTAATTCCAGGCCTTAATGGTGCGACAGAGGAAAGAGTCACCGAACCGCTTGGTTCTTGATCGGATGTTCTGCACCGTGTGCGGATGACATCTAAGACCTGCACGCGTTGTTCTGTGTAGGAAAGGAGAGGGTGGGACTAATTGGAAGAGCTCATCAGAACACTCACCATGGTACAGACGGTAAAATACAGCTATGGACACAACATCTCTACGCATCTGTAAAGGTTCTAGGGTGTTCGTGACCTCGGGATTCCCAATGATGCGGACCGCACGTCGCTGCAACCTGTCGAGAGCATCTAGTAAGTACTTTGCTGAACCATCCCAGAGATGCGAGCAGTATTCCACACAGGAGCGAATTTGTGTCTTGTATAGAAGACACCGCTGCTCCGGCGTGAAAAACCGTCTCACTCTGTTCAGGATTCCGAGTTTTCGTGAGGCTGTTTTGATGATACTTTCGATGTAATTTTTGTTATTCAGGTTGCAGCGAACATCCATACCTAGGAAATTAAGATTGTCCTGCAGTGGCAGTGGCGTGCTCTGAAGAGTGGGGAGGGGAAGGAAAGAAGATACTTTTGCTGTAAACGCGTCTTCTTGGCATTGAACTCCACCAGATTCTCTGAGTACCATTGAGAAATGTGATTCAGGATCCCGTCAAGCTCAGTGACAAGAAGCTGCCTTTTCTCTGCGATGCGCGAGGTTCCGGAGTACGATGGTTTATCAGGTTACGTAGGTATCACTTCCCAAAATTAACTTATGCTAATTGATACGTAACCATTTATCACGGGAATATGCTATAACTATGCCAGTAACCCATATGCAGCGCCATCTACCAGATTCAAAGTAAGCTTCACGCAAGTGCAAGCTCAAAACTATGCCAGTAACCCATATGCAGCGCCATCTACCAGATTCAAAGTAAGCTTCACGCAAGTGCAAGCTCAACTACTGTTGCACATAATACATCCTACTAATGAGTTTCGATAGAAAAATTACATTTCCCCAATGGGACCTGGGCTAATCTTTCTGACTAGGAAATATTTTCAACCCTGAATTTAAATTTATAAAAGTGAAGTGTAAATGTGTAAAAAGTGGTTGCGTGATCATCAAGGGAATCTATTGTATGTAAAGTTTTTATCACAAGCCTATGTACCCACTATATATTAAGGAATATACCTACATTGAGAATAATATTACTAAGTACTAGCGAAAGTATATCTGACAACTCTACATGCACCGTAGCCGTGAATAGTATGAAAGGGATTAAATAAGAAACAATTATTGTATAATGTATGTAATTTTAAACGATTATCACAACGCTCTAGACATAAATTGCACCATAAAATAAAAGTACCTTAAAATCAGTCTGGTACCAAAGAGCTAGACAAAATCAACTAAATTGGAATGAATATAAAAATACTATGAAATAATTTAGCAATATACATCTACTTCAATCAGTAAATTTACATACAGGAAACTCCAATACGAGACAGCCTTAATGAATCCAAAGATAAATGAATGAATAGTTTTACAAATATTTACTCTAATGAACACTTAACTGTATGGGGCGAGTTACTACTTTCACCAAATTATTGCAAAATTGAATCTTACATACATCTCTGTCAATGCACTAATCTAAAAATCCCCCTCTCATTTTGAACTTCATTTTAAAATCACACTCCTCCATATCTATAATAATCGCATGTTTAGTTTAAAATTTAGAAAGGAATGTATAAACTGGAAGATATCTGTCATGGTAAATAATTAAAAGAATTATATTATTTTCACAATTCATAATATAATCGGACGTAAATAAATTGTGCGTAATTAATTCATTACATAGGCCTTTTAAAATATGACTAGGCAAGACCAATTATTCTGGAATCTGAGTTCTCCTACATATCGATGCCGAATAATTTACAAATATACTTACATTATTAAATCGTGACAAGAATTTACGTATTGCTATGGTTTAAAATGTATGACATATTTTGTTTTCTTAAATTCTGCAATGCAAAATCAATAATGACGTTAGTTGTATAAAACATTTTTACATTTTTATGTGTACAGCTGTGGGAATTTATAACGCGTATGCTATCTGGAATTATAGTCGTTTTGTAGAACATGTACGCAAAATTCGTGCCTGCATTAAGTCTTCAAAATTGTGCGCAAGTTAGTAACAATATATATAAAATCACAAGCTTTGCTAAACCAACGCGACTATAGACTGTTGGTGCGTATAGACAGACAGTCAATATATATGCAGTATAGTGATTCAATAATGAAGGTACGAGGTGGCATTTGTACACCAATAGTCTCAATATCTATAGATAACTAGTTGATGCCAAGTGCCGTCAACTATATCATCTATATCATCAATCAAAACATTGCACATTATGTTGATTGTTTAAACGCACCAACGCAAATTCACATTCGGTTACAGTTAACAGTGGCACTTTTGATTTAAATGTAAATTATAATAAAATCTTTATAATATTCTGTATCAAGTATCACGGCAAGTATAATGGCAATACAAAACTTTGTATACTAGTACTAAATAGAAAATTTTAACATAAATGTTATAATGGCTTTTTGATTTTATCATTGTTTTGTATTGAAGAAATAATAATAATTCATTACATCAAATAATATATATTCCACTTAAATAATATGACCATTAGTGGAATAAGTTATACATTTATAAATAATAAGCGACTAAAATATATTAATGACTACATGAACCAGTAACATAATACTAACTGAATCACAGTAAATAGAAAATGATTATCATACTATAATATAATTTATCTTATCTATAAGTTACTTGGAATTATTATGACCGTGTATCATCAATTCACAGTGTCCTTAAAGTAATAGTTAAAAATTAACCATTCCATACAGTAACTACAATGGTGATCAGTTTATTCAAATACAATGTTAGAATACTAATCAGTAACTATTTTACTGTCTAAAACGTTAACTTTCTAACTGGCACAATTGTGAGCATCCGAGAATAAAATCCGTGTTTGTGTTATAACTGGACATTGAACCCTGCTCAACTTATCACGTTCTGTCTCCGTCACGCTGTACTGTACCCAGCTTGGCTTAGGTTTCAGTGCTCTCTGGAGAAACAAAAGCAAATATTAATACAAGGATATCAGTCGGTCTAAAGAGGCCACGTTGTATATTTCATATCTGTAAATTATCTCATTTAACAGTTCAAATTGGTTATTGGTTGATGATTCATTATAATCAAATATTTGGATCATTTTACACGTTTTCATACAAATCTGTTACAAATATGAAACACATAAGTACAACGTGGCCTTTTCAGCCCTGCTGTCTATAAATAAATTTATATATCTGATAATATGTTAAGAGATGACTGCGACCTATGAGCAATGCACTTTTAGATAATATGTCATTCGCATGTAGTAGGGACCGCAAAATTAAGACAATGTGATAAACAAAAGTAGGGTGAGACTCTTCACAAACAGCATAAAATGTAGTAAGCTCCACTCCACCAAGCTGTTCGGTACCTGGCAAGCCAGTAAACCTGCTGATTGTCGGACGTGGCCTAGACTTGGAGAATTGGGTATTTGACTGACTAGTCAAATTAGTTACTTTTATTATATTATTAATATTAGTTAACCTTACCTGGAGTTAAAGGATGATCTCGTAACATAGAACCTGCAATTTAAACACCGCATTACAATGTATTGTGTCAATAAATGATATCTATACTACAATATATGAAAAGCTCATGTTCATTCATATATAAATTTAATATACAAAAGTATATTTACTGTATATACCTAATAATTACTTTAATTTCAAATTATTTCCTATTGTATTCATTCTAAGCATGCAAGTTTAATAGCTAAATATAATTCATTTTATTAATGTTCGCTGATTTCTATTGACTTTATAGTATAATGCGCGAGTAACATTATTTCGTAAGTATAATTTGACCTAAGTAGTAGTACTAGACACTATTCATTTCATGCTAGTTAATATCGGTAATTCTAATATTAAAAGGAACAAACATGCAACAATATAGTTATTACCTTAGTATTGGATGCAAACTTTAGAAATTAAACATTATGCAAAACAAATGCGGCAGCGCATGCCTTTAAATACGGGGAAAGCCAGTTACTTATTGTATTAATTATACTTTAAAACTTAAAATATCACCCCAATCAGTCCAATATAGTAATGTGTAGAGTAGCTCAGTCTTTAAGGTACAACTAAACATTTTAAAATGTCTTCAACCTTCAGGCAGCTCCATTGTAACTCATGTTGTAAGTAATGGGAAGCTGCTAAATATAAATACCTCAACAAAGTCTAGGGAACAAGATGACCCCAATTATTTTTTTTCGTGTAAATCTTGTTTTGCAAATACCTGGCAGCAAATAAATAAAAATAGAATAAAGTAGATTACAGAGTTGTTCGAAATTTAAAAATAAATTTAAATAAGTAATGATTTTCGAATATGGAGGGAAAACTTTTAAAAGTGTTTGATTGTGCAGTTTCTCTGAGGCAAAATAAAAATAATTTTTTTTGGTTGTAAATAACGTTTATTATCAATAATACGTCTTTTACGTATGGTTTGTGCATTTTTTGTGACTGTAGTCATCATGTCACGTCGTCATTTAAGTCGCGAAGAGATGTTAAGGGCTGTTGGTATGCTGCAAGCTGGACGAACTCAACACGACGTAGCGGATGCTGTCAACACCCAACCAAGCGTAATTTGCAGATTATGGGCAGGCTACAGGTCTACACGGGATGTTGCCGAACGTCACAGGGGACGAAATAGGGTTACTACCCCGCGATAAGATCGTTTCTTGCAAAATTCCGCAAGGCGGCAACCCACGATTACTGCTCGTCAGTTGGTCGCAGGCCTCTAGTCTCAGCATCAAGTGGTTATTAGCGATCAAACTGTCAGAAGAAGACTACACGAAGCCAATCTTTATACTCGCAGACCGCTTAGGGTTCCAGCTCTTCGACGTGGAAATCGAGGTCGTCGCTTATTGTGGGCTAACGCACATTTACAGTGGACCGACCATCAATGGGCACGGGTTCTGTTTTCCGACGAATCTTGCTTCGGTTTTCATCCTGATTCGAGAAGAGTGCGTATATGGCGAGTTCCTGGACGTCGGAGTCGTCTCCAGAATCCGCAAGAAGTTCATCCTTACCAAGGTGGAACAATCATGGTATGGGCTGGAATTCGCCTTGGTGGAAGCACCGACCTCGTTTGGATACGGGGCAATTTGAATGCAAACCAATACATTCAGGAGGTTATACACCCCATGGTAATCCCTCATCGACAGCAGTTCGGTCAAGATTTTATGTTCATGCAAGATAATGCACGGTCACACACCGCGAGGGTAGTGGTCAATGCGTTAAGCGAGCACAATATGACGACGTTGGAATGGCCTGCTCAGTCTGCCGACCTCAATCCCATAGAGCATGCCTGGGATTTGCTTGGGAGAAGAGCTTTCAGTGATTCTTTGGAAAATCTGAACACTGAAGAACAACTTTTTTTACACCTTCGCAGTGTATGGAGCCATATTCCACAGACGATGATTGACAATCTCATACTAAGTATGCCACGCCGTTGTCGAGCTGTTGCTAATGCTTTAGGAGGTCCTACAGATTATTAAAAACGTTTAAAGTACGCTTAATTACTGTATTTCTTACTACCTCGTTATTTTTGTGCCTAATCATAGAAGGTTCTAATACTCAATATTGGCACTATTCAATTCTTTCTTAAAAAAAAATAATTTGGTATGAAAATGTTTTTATTAAAATTAAAATTAAAAACGGTATAAAAATACACTTCTATTGATATAAAACACTCACTATTACAAGAAAGGGTTTTTAAATAAAAACTAGAAATGTCCTTGTTCCCTAGACTTTGTTGATGTGTGTATATATCAAATTGCAGATATAACTTAAAATTTGTCAATCAATCAATCCACTGCTGGACATAGGCCTCTCCCAATGTTGGGAGAGAGAGAACTTTGGCCTACTGTTTCCACGCTGGCCAGACGGATTGGTATAGGGTTTTATTTTAATTCTTTATTGTACACAGAAAAATAATACATCAACAGACAATCACAAATACATCTTGGTGTACAAAGTCGAGCTTAACTCAATATTGAGTTTAACCTTATTTCGAGTTTTCCATTTCTTGCATTATACATATCGTCTGCGTATTTTTCCACCTGCCGCTTCTTACGACACCCTCCGGATGAGATGGGATGGTAATATGTTTAATTAAAGAACACGAACACAAACATCAAAAAAAGAAAATATTGAAACTCCACCTGTACTCATCATATGAATACAAAAACACCGGTGATTGATTTAGTGCTACGATAAACATGCTCCACAAACAGCACACATAAAGCAGCGACAAGCGTTTACCTATGCAGCGAGACGGTACAAGACGTTTCAGTATAGAATAGCGTCTGAAAGTTGGTTACTGGTTAGTGCGGCGCCCGGCGTGATTCCCACGATGCTGCCTCCGACGCACGCCTCCACGCCTTCTGTAGACCACCACCCCACACGTCAAATTGTAGCCACCACGATATCACACCGAAGAATTTTATGTTGTTAAGTTATTATGAGCACAGATATAATTAGTTTACGATAATAGTCTGCTAGTGCTATATTGATGAAATAAATATACCGTTAACGTTTGCCAATTGCAATGATTGCAAGCACTGAGTCTGTGATTTCGTGAAGATCATGTGCTATCTAATTATGTTGGATACACACAAGCCGGCCGCCATTCTAATTAACGTTAACGTAACCTAAAAGTAATTTTGATTAAGTATATTATGTTTATAAATACTAACATAGAAACGTAATTTTAAGTACACAATGCGGCTGAACTTGTATGTAATTTTTCAGTATAACAGCAACCAATTATGCGAATTTTGTGTCATATCATATATCTAAAAACGGTAAGTTCCGATAGTCATAATATGCCATCACCGCTTTGTGGTGTACAATAATTATGCGAACTCTTTAATTTAAATAATATGTGAAAATAGCTAGTCTTTGATCCGCTTACATTTATGAAAATTAAAATGTAATAGATAGTTTATTATATCGAATAAAATCAACAATTGGCATGCAATATACGAATATAACTATGTATTGGTACCTGCGTTAAATGCATCTTCTGATTATGCACGTTTTAATTTTGTAATATTAATTATTGTGTTTATTAATATTCTATGTTTTGTGTGGTTGGTTAAATTAATTCAATTTATTTTTTCTTTATAGCGCGTATTGACGGTGACGCCATAATTCGTTAATATGTATACAAAGATTTAATCATAAGGCATATCATAATATTTATTTTATGAAATTGGGTATTTGACTGCCTAGTCAAATTGTTATTTTTTTTGTACTAAACGTCAAAACGAAAAAAAAAAAAAATATTATGTCGTCATAATATTTAATAGTCAAATTATTTTTCATTTATAGGTTGGGTGGATGATTAAAAATAAATAAGAAAAATAAAATAATAACAATAAGTCTTAATTTAATGAGCTTAATTAAATAATTTATTTGAACTACAGGAAAATAACCAATCCACCAACTTCACTTTTTAAACATAATATATTTAGTTATTATTTGTCGATAATAAAAGAACATATTATTTCGTTTGTATATTTTATACATAACACACGTACCGAGTTTCTAAAGAAAAACGAGGGCGTTGTTATAACATGCGGTAAGAAGTAATAAAATGAAGTCATGCAAAATCTCACCGGTAGTACAAGCTGCGGCATTATCCGGGTTGACGCCGGCGACGGACCAGGGCCGCGCCTTGCCGGGCGTGCGCGCGCATCCGTTCCCTAGCACACGCACTCGTTACACACGCACCGACACAATCAACACACGACGCCATTACTACTTTTGTACAATCTATTGCAATGGTAATACTTATGAACCATGTTGTCAGTAGATGGATAAATACAACCCATTACAATATTTTGCACGAAGCTCATTGTGTTGAGATTAGTAACATGAATGTATTATATGACCACATTCCTGAGGAGTGACGTGATCGGTAACCCAATTTTAAGCATACAATCACACCCTGCATACAATTTGCACATAAGCTGTGTTAGCACATACAAAAAAGGCAGTGAGGTGGACAATCACTTGACGCAAATACTGCAGTAAAGCCAGACTTGGAGATCAAAAGGGCTAGAAAGATAAATTAGTGATTTATAGGTGGGCGGCGACATTAGGACACTTGTTACTTCATTGAAAATGATTAATATTGTAACATACTTCTTTTAATGTGTTGTTTTAAAGCTTTCAGGACTTTGGTATTTATTCATTTGCTGTCTATATCTACAGCTCTTCAATTATATATTTTTATTTGAGCATGATTTCTTACCCATGGTGTTGACGTTATCGGATGACCGTGACGGCGGCGGGGTCGATGCTGAAGTCTTGATGCCCACATTGTCTGAAGACTTGCAACGTGATACTTCTGCAAAATAATTTTGGACATAGGTTAAAAATATTATTCATAACTCATGCTTATAGAGTCCAATAAATTTAAAACTTGATGGACTTATTCATTTATAAGTATGAGAAATACGAGGGCTGCTACTTATGTATGCGGAATGGAAAAAATAAACAAATGTATATGGCTCAATATGCTTTTATTGCTTTTCAAAGTATTCTCCACTATGATCGATGCACTTTTGCATTCGATAAAACCAATTTTTAAAACACTTTTTCCACTCTGATTGAGGTATCTCCAAAACGTGCTGTTTGAACGCGTCTACGGCATCTTCACGGGTCGAAAATCGTTGACCACGTAATTTATTCTTTACATTTGGGAATAAATAGAAATCATTGGGAGCCAAATCAGGGCTGTACGGTGGATGACCCATTAATTCTATTTTTTGACCATCCAAAAATGTAGTTGTTTCCTGAGATGTATGACAGCTGGCATTGTCATGGTGAAGTATGATTCTGCGTCGCTGGTTGTTTTTGCGTATTTCTTCAAATACTTCTGGCAAACAAATGGTCGTGTACCACTCCGAATTAACTGTTCTGTGATTCTCCAGTGGTATTGTAGCCACATGGCCATTAATACCAAAAAAGCAGGTCACCATTTGCTTTACAGTGCTTTTTGCACGAGCCACTTTCGTAGGGTATATAATAGAATATTTTCACGAGTGAGTTCCATTTTTTCAGCGATATGACATTTTAAACCCAACAAAAACAAAACACTAATGTATATAAGAAAAAAAAAAATAGCGGCCAGTATTTAAAAAAAGAACGAATATGTGCATGGAGGTCAGACATTGCGTTTAAAATTATTAGAATCCCAGATTCCGCATACACAAGTAGCAGCCTATGTAAATAAATAAAGAAATAAATTTAAATTGAAATATTTTAAATAATAAATGGTAGCATACTTACCACACTCTAATAAGACAGGCGTACTTTCACCCGATGTGACGCTATACCTGTAAAAGGAAACTACTGATTGATTCAAACGAAACATTAGATATATCTAAGATAATGATAACATTTGATAGTATCCGCCACACCAGAGTTATAAGCTCCATACATACATGGTGTCATCGCGTTGCAGCGTGGGCGAGTGTCGCAGCGGGGAGGGCGATGCGAGTGACGACAGGGAGTGCAGCGAGCGTGACGTCAGAGGAGTGCGAGCCGATAGCGAGGCCTCCTCGCTGCCAGGTGGCGTGCGGCATGTACGCCAAAATTCTTCCAAACCTGCAATTATTCGGACCCTTTACAAATCATAAAAGTATTTTTGGAATGAATTTTCAATATAGATTTTAGTTCAGTTTACCTTCATCAATATCCTGAGATTGATCTGTTATCGGACGAGTCGGGGCTCTTGTTTTAGCTCTTCTTGGTCGACCTGAAACAATTGATGATGCAATTTGTTTTAGTCAGGTTATTTTATTACTTTAGTTAGGCGGGTTTCTAAGTAAGTTATGAAACCCTTGAGAATGGCGAGAGGCAATACTAGTCAGGTTAAATAATACAATATTGTGTAACAGTGCATGTAATTTGTTCAGTACTAGCTGTTGCCCGTAACCGACCGTAAATCGTAGTAACCGACATGCATACGGGCGACATCACTACTTCTGGTTCTACCAAGACCTTTCTAACAAAGAAAACTACATTATAATCCGTTCAGTAGATTTTGCACCCATCGCGAACCAACTAATAAGAATTTGTGCAGCGGCGGCAGCGACAGCATCTCGTTGGAGCTGCACTGCTGCTCCGCCACCGACTTGGGCCGCACGCGCCGCCGGCAGATATAGATAGAGGGACGCTGTACCTTTGACGAGATGGCGCAGCGTGTGCGCGGGCAGGTCGGCGAGCGCGTCGGCCGCCTCGGCGTGCAGCGGCGGCAGCGACAGCATCTCGTTGGAGCTGCACTGCTGCTCCGCCACCGACTTGGGCCGCACGCGCCGCCGGCAGATATAGATAGAGGGACGCTGTACCTTTGACGAGATGGCGCAGCGTGTGCGCGGGCAGGTCGGCGAGCGCGTCGGCCGCCTCGGCGTGCAGCGGCGGCAGCGACAGCATCTCGTTGGAGCTGCACTGCTGCTCCGCCACCGACTTGGGCCGCACGCGCCGCCGGCAGATATAGATAGAGGGACGCTGTACCTTTGACGAGATGGCGCAGCGTGTGCGCGGGCAGGTCGGCGAGCGCGTCGGCCGCCTCGGCGTGCAGCGGCGGCAGCGACAGCATCTCGTTGGAGCTGCACTGCTGCTCCGCCACCGACTTGGGCCGCACGCGCCGCCGGCAGATATAGATAGAGGGACGCTGTACCTTTGACGAGATGGCGCAGCGTGTGCGCGGGCAGGTCGGCGAGCGCGTCGGCCGCCTCGGCGTGCAGCGGCGGCAGCGACAGCATCTCGTTGGAGCTGCACTGCTGCTCCGCCACCGACTTGGGCCGCACGCGCCGCGCGCCTCGCTCGCGCCGCCGGCAGCCCAGCGGCGTGGCCTGCACACACACACCACACCCCATCCGCCGTCTTAAGGTGCATACAAATTACGTTCGGCAGCCGCGCGAGCCAATGTTCAAAGTGCACCAATGTTCAACCTATTTGCCGCGTGAGTCAATATGTAGATATAATTTAAGTAGAACGCGCCGTATGCAACAGGCGATCGATCCACAGAGAGCGGTTCGCAGCGCGCAACGATCCCGTCTACATTGCGTTCGTAAGGCTGCCAGAGGAAAATGAAGGTCAACTTTGGTCGAACATTGGCACCCGCCCTAACTTACATACATATGTTCACGCCTGTAAATCCCCGAAGGATAAGCAGAGGTATGTAAAACCCAAATTTCTCTAACCCTACTTTTAATCCCAAGTAATAAGTGCGAGCTTATTACGGTCAATCGAGCACTTTGCCGCTATGACACCCACGGGATGTATCTACTTCACCTGGAACCAACACGGCGACACGATGTAGGTACTTATCGGCGAAAAACATTAAGCCACGTTTAAAAGTTCGCACATATGCACATAAATCAATAAAAGGATCGATTAACCAATGACGCGAGCCCACGTGTTACAAGAAAGCGCGCGTCTATCTATCAGATGAGATGTCAACATTTATTGGTTCATTTTCGGTCATGCTTCATTCACGAGTTGCGACACAATTTCTGTTATAAACGGCTTATCTAGTATACATAAAAGTCATTGCTGTAACATGTACCAATGAATAACAAGATTTATCTTACCAAATTCAAGTAATCCAATTTCTAATGCAGCATGAAACATTATTTACCAATTGATAAATATAATCTTACATGTATTCTTAATGAAGGTAATGGCCGATTTCTGAATTGTGAAATTTAATGCAGACTTAACATACATTTCTCATTCAGAAACCAGCCATATGTCACAGTATTTAAACATCTGTCTAATAACGAAGATCACAACTTTTTAAAATATGTTTGGAAAATTTCAGTAACAGTTCAGATTATGTTCTAATTAATAAATATACCAAACAACTCGGTTAACGTTGAAACAGTTATTAAAATTGTGAGAAATTTAAAGTAGATGGAAGAAAGACTCTATGAAATTTCGATGAGCAAAGAGAAAGCATTTCATAATTATAAAGCAGTTATAAAACTCACCCCAGAATGTGAAATGGGTGTGAGTAGATCCGGTATATCTCCATCGGCACTTGGAATTGGTTCACTGTCTATATTGTCCACGTTTTCACATGCCAATAGCGCTAAGCTCTCCACAGCTTGACTGTTGATAAATAATTTAATATTTAATAAGAATTATAAAAAAATAATATTTAATAAAAAGAATATATTATGTGTAATGTACAGCAAACTAACGAACTTTAAGGTATGATGCCTGTGATGGTACACTAGTTACTCAACGATAAGAAATTAATAAACCCCACTAGGTACATCTGTAATATATTTGTAATTTGATATTTATTAGGAGTCGTTCACTTATAGTCATCTGGCTTGCATCGTTGTTATTTCGACCCTCCATAAATCAGATAAAGCAGACCTTTTGTTTAAAAGCCTAAAGTGAGGGTCATTGTTTTTGCAACGCTTAAAGAAACTATTAAGACGCTAGATTTATTACGAGTGTTCCATAGAAATTGGTAAAACACGTGCAGGCTTATAAAAACAAGGGATGAGGACATCTCGGGAAGGGTTTTACGAGACGGGACTGAGCGTGGGATCGGGGCATTCGACTGGGGTCTGGAGAGGAGGTCGGTCGTTGGAAGCGAGCTCGTCAACTGGTGAAGGATCGGGGTCATAGGCGTTACTCGAGTAAGTTAAGGTGTAACACTATCAAGTGAAACACTATCAAGTCTCTACACACGTGGTGAGTTGCTTTCATATTACTCTTGTAATTATAGTGATTGTTTTATAGTGATCGTCTTATACTGATTGTTTTATATCAATGTTTAAGTACTTTTATAATGCTATCTAAGGTTGAGTAATACAGCGTTTTAGGTATAAAAGTGTACAGTATAATTAATCAACCTATTTGTTGAAGTTGCGAAATGCGTTGATGGTTGTTACATGGCCTTTAGACTTGATGAATGCAAAAGCACCACATGTAAAGAGTCAGGCGGTAGACCAGGGACCTGTTAGTTCCGAGACCTGGGGATATCCTCAAAGGAATAGTCTTGGGTCGTCGTCCACGTACCCTGCAATCTACAATCGATGGCGGCTTTGCTTGATGGTGAGCATGTGGTGAGCATCGGGCGTATTGGTGAGGAGCAAGTTATCGTACCGAGATCGTACCCTGCTATCGTATAATGCAATTACAGCCGTCTGTGATAACTAGGACCGGGTGTGGTTCGATTCCCACGGGAGACCTAGCGTCGAAGTGCAGCTCTCTCAAGCACAGAGGCCGGTGCGACCAGATATGACAGACGGAAGATTAGGATTTAGAAATCCTATGGTACGGAGACCGAATCAATGAAGTACGGTAGCTTGTAAACCGAATTTATACGTGCGATTGAATATATGCGAGATAAGTAACAGACATCAGCGTATTTAATTGTTTATTGTATATGTCTTGAGTATTCTCTATTCGCGATTGCATACTTTGTCCATTGAGACGGCCAATGCCAGTGGGGAAATTATTGTCTCTGGATGAATTTTACAATATCTGTGCGGCTGGAGGAGCACTCATATCTCCCCTCAGAAGAGGGGAGCTGGCACTTCCGACATAGCTTTATGTCGAACGCGTAAAATCGAAATTTACTCAGCTTTGGTTAGGTGCCGTACTATCACATGCCGAAGGAGACTGCATACGACAACTGCAGACGCGGAGCGTATCGTGAAATCAACCAGAAGGATAATTTTATTTATTGTTTTAATTCATTGCGGATTCTCAATGCTGCCGTTTATCCGTATCGAAGTTTAACAAGTAATGTATATGAAGAGACGACACGTCATCCGAGCGCACAAAAATATTGCATACAAATAAAATAAAATTAGTCCCGCAATCCGCTCATTTGTCTATATCTATACATTTACATATTTTCACATACATTACTAGTTTAACTTCGATACGGATAATCGATTTTCCGTGTGGTGACGGAGAAAGAATACAAGTATCACCACCCCATCTTATCCGAAGGGTGTCGTAAGAGGCTACTAATGGAAACATACGCAAACCATATCACTGCGAGAGAAGGAAAACTCGAAATAAAACCCTGTACCAACCCGTCTGGCCAGCGTGGAAACAGTAGGCCAAAGCCTCCCAACATTGGGAGAGGCCTAGTCCAACAGTGGACTGTGATGGGCTAGTTGATTTGATTAGGGATAAACCGCATCATTGGGAAGCCGCCATGAATTAAAAAAATTAACAAAATTATCATTTTCAACTCTATTTCACGACACGCTCCACGTCTGCAGTTGTCGTATGCGGTCGCATTCTGAATCATATCGTTAGTGTATGGAACAAAGAACATTCAATGTATTATAATTTATCTAATCAGTAATGTCTGTCTTACTTGAGTAGATCTTGAAGGGGGTTTTGGCAGGGGGCCATAGCGTCGCGAACAGCCTGTAATGAAACAAGCTCACTACTTGTTCCACTGCCGCCCATCGCTGCGAAGACTTCGCCGCACCTCTGTGGACGGAACGATTACGTATTAGATTTACAGCTTTGTTTTTTCATTTAAACTAGGTGTTATTAGCACATGGGATTTATGATTACATGTACCAATTTAAATAAAATGGAGTTTCACCTGCAAGTCTGTACACTTTTTGATTGATTAACGGGTAGGCACAGGCAAAATTAATCTTAGATGGCGTCACCTCCGCTGGTGCTTGTCTTAAGAGTTTGTAATAATGTTTCTTATGGTGCTTATCAATCTTGTCGTTGACATTTGCATTGAGAGTATATAATTTTATGTGAATTTATTAATAAAAACGTGCTCCTGCATGACAGTGGCGGATTTAAAAGAAGAGTTGAAGAGAAATGCTTCCCTGCATAAAATTCATTAGGTTTGAAATGGTCGCTACATATTCTAGTAGACGAATTTGGTATCCAGTTTTTGATGCGCAGGGTTTTAATCTACAGCGTCCGTCTTTTCTTATCAGTAGAGAAACGATGAAGGCCTTTCTTTGTACATTGAAATGCACTACACAGCGTCATTTTTCATTGCACTGCAGACTTTTACTTTATTTACTAACAATTTGTATGAAATTTGACAGCAATACAATACTAGCGATAATACGCCACCTATCCGGATAAATAAGTAGCGTGTCTCCTCATTATTGGTCGATGCTCTGGAGAAGGAGGCTCTCAATGTCTGAGTGGTCAATCACTCCTACAAAAGTCAAATATGCGATATTAAGAGAAAGAGTAAGAGGGCGGACGCCGGGGCTGAAAAGTGCAACAAGCTTTAGATGCAACTGGGACCAAAGCCGGATTTACATTTCTCTGTCATTTCGCGTTGACGCGTCAGTTCGTTATCGGTCTGACATGTATGGACCATGGATATATAACTTGTTGTGTGGTGTGTGACAATGTGTTTTGACTGTTTTTTTCTCTCTTTAATGAAATTTTTAAAGCAATTAGTCTGCTAACTATTCAAATCGATTAAGATAGGAAAAAGTAAAATAAACACACGACAAGTCTTTTACAAGGGGAAAGCTTTGACTACTGAGTTACCGAGTCACGCCTTGAGCGCTCCTAATTGTCCTATATTATATAACTATCATGAAGCGACGGTTGATTTTTCTCTGTCACCATAATACAATACAATGTTTTTTTCTTTTTCTAATTACAAACAAGGTACATTATGTTTATCGTAAATACCTAGCACACAAACCATCTGGGGTTTACCAGAGGTATGTTGACACTCATCTCGCTACAAATTAAATAAAGGGGGTAATAACTAGGTGAAACAAAACCAGCGCTTCAGATTGTACCCAATCTATAGCATTTAGCTGAACTGTGGCCATTTAGACACACACTCCATACTGGCCGAAATTTATGTAAATGACACACCTGTTTAGTTGTTATATGTATTGTTTGTTGTTGTTTTACTTATCAATAATTATGTATATTATTATGTATGTGTTATATTTGTTTTTGTGAGTGTTATTTCGTATGTTTTGTATTTACGTGTGTGTGTGTGTGTGTGTGTGTGTGTGTGTGTGTGTGTGTGTTTAATAAACGCATTTTCTTTCTTTCTTTCTTATATTAAATTTCTTTAAGACAACTTTAAAATTATTTTTCATTTAATATATCTCGGATTTCGGTAGGCAGTTTAAAACCGGTACCGACGTACCACAACACGACAGACATCACGCGTGAACATGATAGAACAAAGAGAAGAAGAGCCAAAGAGGGTCACCTGCAGGTACTGGTGCAGCAGGTGGTGCGCGGCGGCCGCGGCGCGCTCGAGCGCGGCGGGCAGCGGCGGCGGCGGCAGCGCGGCGGCGGCGTGCGCGGCGAGCGCGGCGGCCGCCTCGCCTCCCGCCCATGCGCGCTCCAGCGCCAGCGCGCGCAGCGCATGCGCGCCGCCCGGGCTGCCGTTGTGCGCCAGCCTGCCGCGCACGGGGTGCGTTACGTACTTGCCGGAGCCGGTGCGGTCAGCGACAGCAGTCACAAAATGATCTTAGTACCAAAGTACTACGAGCAAATCAAACTGTACTATTTATGTAATATGGCGGTGCGGTGTAGCAAGGCATTAAGATCATTTTGTCATTTCGTCAAGATCGACGTAAAAGAGATCGTACACACATTATACTGTTACGACTGACGTCGATTTCTAGAAAACTATTAATCGAATCCTCAAGAAATAAAAACGCATTGTTAGTGAAAAATCTAGAATCGTCAACACAAAGTCACAACCTACCTACGAGTACCTACTCTCTTGAATAAAAACAAACGATAGGTAAATATCGAGAATGAACTCGAAAGGTCAGCGACGGCGGCGAACTTCAAAAGAGAGTAGGTAGTTATCGCTCGCGTATAAATTTTCTAGATGATTCGAACCTCCTAATTGAGAGGTATAAAAACACGCTCGTATAGCGAAATCATTCATTCTGTCTTTGAGATCGATAACGAACACAGCGAGTTTAAACGACCGAAGAAGATTATACCTGCGACCTGAGCAACGACTGTGGATTACTGTGAACTACTGAACGACTGGAAGTGTTGAACTTGTTGTCTAGTTTGTGGGGAGCTAATAAATCTCTTCGTTGAGTAAACGGCATTTAATTGTATCCCGTGCACGTAACAATACTAATAAAATACTGATTAACCAATGACGCGAGCCCTTTGGAACCCATGATTAGTTTAATGGTACTGGCACTTGCGGTCTTATTACAAAACACGGACTAACTCTAAAATCAGGTTTAAATCGTCTTTAGACCATGGTCTAAACAAATTTTTATTACAAAAAGGGTTTTATTACTAAACCATGGACTATCTCTGGTCTAAAAATAAACCTGCGTGACCCCTAGTTTAACGTTGGTCTAAAGTGTAAATCACAATAATAATATGTCAAACTTGCCATTTTGAACTTAGCCGGTTAGCATCAGATAAATTCGTTTACTTTCTTATAATACTATGCTCGTAATGGATATTGACGCAGTTGTTCTGATGGATATCGCAGATATTAATATCGTGGAGTCATTGGACATACCACGCTAACCTAACAGACATCGTATTCCAGTAAACCCCTTTATCGAACTATCTGAAGAAGCTTTTTATGCAAAAGTATAGGTTTACTAAACGTTTTAAATAACTTGCAATAAATATATTTTAAAGTAGGTATAAAAATTGGGAAAAATTTGATACCAAGTCAGCGCGAACGGAAAAGTTCGTTCCATAGATCTTCCAATATCATACATAACAATGATTGCTAAATAAAGGCATCAAAATGATATTTTATTATAAAATAAAGTACAACTATTATTCATAAAATTGAATTTAATGAAAATGTATTATCTAAATCTTTTTTTCACCATTTTTAGTATATATTATTTATTAATGATGTCAGATAATTTTTGTTTTCTGAGGAAACGGAACGTTGCGATTGAATGGTATCATAATGAACGAACAATAGTTTGAGTAATCTGTGGTTTTATTTAAGTCAAGGTTTAAATTATGGTACTAAGTAGTCTACGGATTATTCAGCTTTTGTAATAAGGAGAAGTTTAGACCATGGTCTTGAGATTAAGCCTAGACTTTATAGTTCAGGTTTAAACCTGACTTAATTCCGTTTTTTGTAATAAGACCGTTGGTCGCCACACAATTGGTAGTACTTTTATTTACAATAACCTTTCTAAGAACTTTTAGGTAACAATAATTACAATAATATCAATAAGAGAAAGCTAATAACTACTTTTTACACAATATAGATAGTAGGTACAATAGTATTACTATAGTTTTGTACTCAATTTCTGTAACATGAATATTGTAATTGGCGTACAATAAAAATAGTTGCGGCACGCTATGATTGTCGTTTTGACATGACTGATTTTACTAGTTTTTGCTTTTTTGGTGTGTGAAATTTATTTACTTCTTTATCAGTCTCGCCATATTTTTCTTCAGTTATTCGTCTAACAGTTTGTTATACAATATTAAGAGCACCAAAAAAGAGAAAACGAGCAAATCCAGTGGTGTCAAAACGGCTATCACAGCGTGTCGCAACTATAGTAGTGTAGTGTGAATACACATACCTCTCGTGCAAGTCCCGCCAAAGCGTGGCGACGCGCTCGCTGGCGCCGCGGCCGCCCGCCGCCGCGTCGCAGCCCGGGAACTCCACTCGGCGCACGCTCACGGACCGACGCAGCGCCGTCGCTATGTCGGTTAACCCTACAAATAATACCTACTTTCAGCAAAAACTATTTATACTGTTCATTGATGGCACTTGGTGGAATTTGTTGTTACACATATTGATAACTCACTTGTACTTTTCCAAATTACTTTATTATTTTTTCATTTTCACGATTTATTTATATAGATGGCATTTATTTATTATTCAAGATAAGAATAGTTATTTGTATTTCAATTACAGTAATTACACTTAATGTATTTTAAATCTATGCTAATATGTACATTAATAAAATATAATAATTGAATATAATTATTTATTACACCTGACATTATAACTTAAATACATAATAGTAGTTATTCATAAATTTAAAATATCTTTAGGACCATATATATATTGTTTTCAAATTTATTTATTTATTTTTTTGGGAAAAAATTTACACTGGTATACATAATTTTACAATTACCCACATGTGAAATATGTTTGAGTGTCGCAATGTTTGTAAAGGAATGTTCTTAAATGGCATTATAAACCTTTGAGGATGCCGTAAGGCGAAACCGGTCAGGTGTAATAAGCAATAAAGTAATGTGGAAAAGTACATGTGAGTTATCAATATGTGTTCAGCAAAAATCTATGTATACAATGAAGTAGTGTAGGGTAGCTAGAGCTCACTGGAGAGTTTTAGTGCTGTCAGTGGGAAGACCAAAGCTTGTCCTACTTTGTCTTCTGCACTGACAGCACAAAACCTCGCTGTGCTTACAGGGTCGGCAGCGCGAGTGTGACTCCCCTGGTGTTGCACACGTCCATAGGCCACGGTAACCACATTCCATCAGGTGGGCCGTGTGCTTGTCTGTCACCTAAGTGGTGTAAAAAAAATTGCCTACATGAATCATCCGAAGCCATACCTATCCATCCGAAAACCATAGCTAAATGCTATGGTTTTCTTCCGGTAGGTTTTAAGCTGAACCGAAGTGACACGTACGTATTGCCAGAAACTTTAGTCTGCAACGGCGGATTTTTATGGTAGGCCTTATAGGGCAATTACATAAGATGGTCGCCGTTAAAGAAATCAGTTTAGAAAGCATCATCACGCATATAACATTCGACCTGAACCGAAAATACAGCATAAAAAACCTAAGGATAAAAAGTAGTAACTGACCTTGTAAACTAAACGCATTGCGATCAATATAAAGAGTTTGTAGTGTACAATTGCATTGGAGAGCCTTTGCTAGGAGTCTGGCTCCCGCATCCCCTGCTAAGTTCCCTCCTACATCTAAAGAACGAAGTCTTCTCGCACCACCTAGAGCATTCAACAACCCGTACAAGTCGCCCTGAAATATATTACAATATTATTCATTATTATATAACTGATAGAAATGGGTTACTTCTCCAAATGTTAGCTCATATTATCTCAAGACACAAGGTATATTTTGGTAAACATACCTTTAATTTACAATCGCTGAGATCCAATGAGGTGAGTGCTGTGTCAGGTTCTTGAAGGACATGGACTAGAGCCTAGAAAGTGGATAAAAACTACTTTAGTGATGGTAAGTAATACGGGGCCAATGTCATATTAAAATCTCGTGTCACGGTATCTTCAGGTCTCAGCTCACACCTCCAAAACGGCTCGACCTATGTGAACATTTTTTATAGATTGCAAAGTTTTGTTTTCGATTTCTTTGCTAATTTATATGTCAGCACAACATGTCACAAATAAGTATATGTATCTACATAGATAAAATCACGCCTTTATCCCTGGAGGGTTAGGCAGAGGTAAATTAACACCCACATTTCACCAATAATTGTGTTCGGTTCCACATAATAGGGGGTGAGCCTATTGCCGTATCCAGGCACTATTGTTGACTCGAGCCATGCATCTGAGGCTGAGTCTGGGCTGTAAATATCTGTCTGATGTTAAACAGCCCTATTCCTTAATCGCATGAGAAGAGATGGGGTGGCCCTAATTCTACTCTGCAGGAAACCACGGGGCTTATATACTTTATATTTTACAGATATAATAAAACATTTAATTACCTGTATTAAAGGTGGAGCATAAGATCGTTTTCCCGTCAGTTTACTTAGCGATAAATGTGTAATAGAATGATTTTTTCCAATCGCTCTAACGATACCAGACAACTCGAATTCCATGCCTGAAACAAGTAAGACGTCAACTATGATCTTTGCGACTTTATTCCAAAACACCTATCGTTCATAACTTTTCGGACTGAACACTAACAGGCAGATTTTTTAATTACATATCTTTAAATTTTGAATAGTTCTAGACGCAAATTAATTTTGTGAACAAGGGTATGGTAGATTATTTGAAAAATTGACTATAATATCCCTCGCTCAGTGCAAATATTTGTATGCATGAATATGGGTATTTGCATTAGTCTGGGTTTTTCTATGTATAATATGTATTTACAAAAAAATTTATTTAAGTATGTTTATTCGCATTCTAGATTACATACATAATACAAGCTAGTTAAGCTATGCTTACCATGGGTCTAGATAGCGTTGTGTAGAATGATGTAGAACATTCATTATTATTATTATCATTAATATCATATCGACGGTTGCAAGGCTAAAGGACGTAAGCGACAAGAACAGTTGATACGCAAATTACACTGTGTTGTAAAGAGTGTTTCATGTGCTTTAAGATCTTTTTTTGTATGAAATGTCGATGTCGCTTGTACCTTTTTGCTTTTCAACCGTCGATATAGTGAATACATTTCAGGAATATGATAGGATATCATCGATACATACATATATTCACTCATATAAATTCTCGAACGGGTAGGCAGACGTGTTTACCAGTTATATTTACACAGTTACTCACTGGATCTGCCGTTCGTTACACATATATCTCTTATCTAGTCATATAAATAAAATATTGTAGACATTAAACACTTACTGTTATCAGACAAATCCAAAGATTGGAGACATCTAACTCCGTGTATACAGGACTCAAGTACATGGGCTGCTTGCGATGATGACAACACACCAGAAAGGTTCAGTTGCACCCCAGTTGCGCTCTCGTTGCAGGCTAACCCCAGTAAGAGGCTCCTGAAGTTTTAATAGCATAATATCTGATTTAACAAAATGTTTTACATTGATGACAATGTCGGGTTCTTCAAGAAGGGTATTAGAAGATTTATACAGAATATGTAATACGAGTGTGACGCCCTTCTTGTGTGGCACATGTTCATAGGCCACGGTAACCACTTTCCATCAGGTAGGACGTGAGCTTGCCTGCCACCTAAATGGCATAAAATAGTACTGTACAAATGAGGTTTTCATTATTTCTTGAGCCCAATCTGCCTCGCCTCAATTATTTTAACAAGTGGTTTACAATTACAATAACAATATAGTTGAAGTTGAAACAATATTTTCAGTTTTGTCGCACGATAATATGAGTTTGGCTTTGTTTCCACGTTTAGATAGGGAGTGGTTGCGATGTGGTTATCGGCTAGTAACAACGTCTGCATCCATGGATGTATATTGCACTTCTTTAACTGTGTCTCATCTCATAGAGATATAAGATGTTGGTTAACAACATATTATATCGCCATGAAATTTAAATATACACAACACTAATTTAAAACAAAAAAATAATTAATAAATTAATCTGAGCTTTATACTCCTTAAATTCTTGCATGGTGCAATAACAGGGCTTATTGTATTTTTAAAATTTGGGTATACTATTACTAACCGCCTAAACAATTTTGTTATCCAAATATTAATCCATTATTCAAACATGTTGAAACGATCAAACTTCCAATACACAATAATTACACACAAATAACAAACAACAACTTGATAGGCAGATATGAAAATCTCTGACAATTGAATGTGGATATTTTATATTCTTGTTCATTTAAAACCTTTTACATATAAAACTTATTTAATTACATGACATAGGTATACACCTCTAGACGCGACAATAAGGTAACGCAGTATGTTGACTGACTGAATAAGCATATCAGAGTCTGATGTCAATTCTAAACAATGCAAAAGCGCCAAGCAATTTTAGTGTTTGAATAAAACACAATATTATGTATGTTAAGCCTCCGTTATGTTTAAAAACAAAGTTCCCAAACTGTAAACAATAACAACACTTAATATTACTGGTATAATACGTATTATACCAGTGATATTAAGTGGCATCATTCGTTGAAACAATAAATAAAAATAATGATGCAATTCTGCTTAGTCATGTGATATATTATATATATACCTAACATTCGTGTTATGAAATTAAACAAAATTATCTTCTAACATTATGTAAATGTAATTTTTGCAAGATGTTAGTTTTCCATTATAAAAAAACCAATATTTAACACTTTACAACCGACAATCGGGCACTTTTCATGGGCGGTATGTTAGTGTTGGAAGGACGTTGAGCAGTCCGACTGGAGAAGTACCATAATAACCTCGTGTTGTGTTCCTGCGATGAGTAGGGTAGCCAGAGCTCACTTGGAAAGTTTTTGTGCTGTCAGTGGGGAGATCCAAGTCTTGCCCTGCTTTGTTTTCTGCATTGACGGCGTAGAAACTCTCTGTTCTTACAGAGTTGGCAGCACGAGTGTCATTCCCCTGATGTTGCACACGCCCATAGGCCACGGTAATCACTTTCCATCAGGTGGGCCATTAAGTGGTATAAAAACAAAGAGCGATAGCGCATACCGACGAAGAAATACTGTCTGGCTGGGGATTTCATATTTGAAGTAACAATATTTATATGAAAGCATTGTGACTTTGTTATATTTATATAACCTGTCTTAAAAACGTATCACTAGTAATATTTGCTACCCGCATGTTAAAAAAGTACCTTATCAGCATACAGACCCCTAAAAATCTATTTTTTGTAATAAAATTTAAAAGACTTCACACTAGATACTTCCATATAGGATAGAATAGTTTTTTCGATATGACTTTCGAAACTATCATTATGAGTAGGTATATAACTAAGTCGGTATTATATTCGTGCGACATACTTGAGAGCGTCTGGCGGCATTTTGCAGTACGAGAAGTCAAGATTGGTAAGCGCCAGGCAGGCCGTGAAGAATTGTCGGAAGGAGGGCGGCGGGTCGCGGGCGCGCCGGGCCGTCGACCACGGGTTGCGCGCCACAGATAGCGTTCCCAGACGAGCGGCGCACCCCCGAAGTAAGGCGCCCCACATCTGGAAATACACAATTATAGTCCATTAGTCGGAACACACTATACTCTATAGGTATTTAAACTATCATGGTCACTCACATCAGTGAACACCACCACATAAATCTGCAATCGCTCAACATCACAACACACAAACCACTGGATCGAGCTACATAACCCTCAGATGCTCTCGACAGAACGCCACTATATACCAAGACTGGTTAGGGAAGCTATTGAAATCAAAAAGTATAAATATTTCAATCGTGAGGATGGGTTTCAACTGCCGAACGTCTGTCATCCAGTGGTCCGTCTTTGCAAAAACAACCGGGAACAAGCCAAAATAATATCGCGAGTGGATACAGTAAGCATCGTGTGTCGTGAACGTGATCGAGAACGGGTTCGAGTTTGTAGCGAGAGTGAAACCAGTAGTAGTGCAGATACGCGTAGTAAAAGAATTCGAAAGAGGGTAGATCGATATAATTACTCATAGGAAAAAACTTTTTCCCTGTTCACCGCCACTACTCCAGTTCCTCCGTGATCATAGTGATTGCAACAGCGCCGACATTTAACATAACTCAAAACAATGAAACATGGTAAATATCCCGTTTATTTTGATACTGACACTATACTCTGTGTGTTACGTTGGTTCGCTGGAAGAGAACTCTAATAGAGTATAGCTCGCCTCGGGCTCTTCCAGTCCCCACTGGGGTAGAGCTAAGTGGAATGTTATAAAAAATAATTAGGATTTGTTTTTCCTAATTTAGCAGACAGAGAAAATAATTTGAGTTGATTTTTTTGCTGTAACAATATTATACGCCGTCTCAGGTACAGCCGACAAAAGACTGGTTGCACTTTTTCATATAAAGTTGTATGTAAAGGTGCAACCATATCTACTTTGTTGACTGTACCTACTGTTACACCTTCTAAATCCTACACAAACATATCTATTCTTAAAAGAGAGCTATTTAAACATAATTTTTGCTCAAAGAAAATATAGACTTACATTTTCTAATGTTGTCTCAGTATTCGTCAAGTTTAAATGTGTTAAAACATTTGGTTGCGCTAGAAAGTTATACAAATTCTGTAACAAGATAAGAAATATGAATTATTATTTTATAAAGAATTCTATTAACGAAGCAATTTGTGATAGTTAATTTCGAAAACACTTACATGTACGTCATCCTTTAAATTATTGTTTGACAAGTCGAGATGTGATAAGGTAGATAGATGACATGGATTGTCATTGAGCAAGGTCGCCAGGTGCATTACAGTTTTGCCCGTGAGTCCACACTGAGACAGCGCAATGTGCCTCAACCCATCCGGGTTGTTCGCCAGGCCACTCAGTATACTAATAGCACCTAAAATACACACAATATGAGTGAATTATTTTTTGATATAGGTGTCGTGTAAACCTTCATATAAGTCAATGTTTCTTTTGATCTACACGTTGACACTATAATAAAAAAGGCATCAAGATCACTTCACTTTCATAATGCGTACAGGCAAATTCTTTTTAGAAGCTAAAACTCTTAAAAACCTATATTGCACCTATGAAAGAAGTCACTTGGAGTATGCGTCTCAAATATGGAATCCGTGCTATTCTGACAAAAACGTTTTATAATTTTTTTTGTGTTATCATCAAAACATTCCGTACCACTCCAGGGACTATCTCCGCTTGTGTAGGAAGTTTCATCTCTTGCCGCTTATAGATCGACGCGAAATAGCGTACCTTACATTCCTTATTAAAATCATGGCCAACAAAGTTGACTGTCCCGACTTGCTGGAGAAAATATCACTTAACGTTCCAGTCAAGCCACTTCGATTTAATCCCCCTCTTCACGTTCCTCTCGTTAAAACGAATTACCGAAAGAACAGCTACTTGGTGCGCGCAAGCAGAAAGTTCAATGAATTGCAAAAGCATGACATTGATCCCTTTTTAGTCAGTGTGCCCTCAGTAAGAAGACTTCTAAGTTGTAACTTTTTCTAATGTGTATAGTGCAGCATGTGCCTACACTTTACCTCAGTACATGCTTATTTTCGACTCTGAGTATTGTGTTGTGTGATTTAATTATTTTATTTTGCTAGCCTTTGCTTATAAGTAACCAACTGTACCAAAATCTAGAAGTGAAAACTTGTAATTGGCTTCCAGATGTTTAACCTGCCTTTTACTTGACTGTATTAGCTGTAAGTTTTCCATGTGCAAATAATAATAATTAAAAACCTGTTAGTTTTCACTCTAAACACTCCAATTTTATTTATATGCAGGATAATGTAGTATGGGAATGCAGAGAGTAGCTTTGTATTATTGAATTTCTAAACGCTGTGACGTCCGAAAAAGACTTCGCGGAAAAAAACATATTTGTAATAAAATGAGGATCAGTAGCGCGAGTGTGACGTCTCTGGTGTTGCACACATCCATAGCCTGGAGTAATCGATTCCTCTTTAGGTGGGCCGTATATTTGTCTGCTACCTAAGTGGTATAAAAAAGAGAGTGATGTTACCTTTGTCTTCAATGTGATTCTGTGAGAAATCTACGGTATGCATGGCCGGGTGATGCCTCGCCCTGCACAGCGCGTAGCCCAGCCTCGCCGCGTGGTCATGCCTGAGGGCGGCGGCTCTCCACGACAGTCGTTCGGGAGGCGGCCTGGCGCAACGCACCACTCGACATATACTCTCCCAAGCTTCACCACTAGCTCGAACACCGTCGCCACAAACGCCATGGAACCACGTGTTGTGTTGTAAAGCCATAACTAACGGAATCAGATCTCTGTAGACACAAGTACAAACGCTGTAGTAATAATATAATGTTTCAATTATGGCTGGGCTTGTTATGGAACCTAAAATATTCAGTATTTTTTTGTTATTGTTACAGTAGGTTATACCGTAATAACAATACTTATATAGGATATCTAATTTTTGTGTCATCCTTATCTAATTCTACATTTTTAGTCAGTACTTCCCTATTAAGTGACGAAATATGCTTTAAAATTATATTTATGTAAAATTGTTTGACGAAATATGACTAAATATGCTTTGAAATTATATTTACATAAATTTAAAGAATATTTCGATTTCGGCCGAAATCATCGAACAGCGAACATTCCCAAGATTTTTGTTTGAAAATAAGTTAACGCTGGTTTTTAATCAATATCTGCTTTTACCTTTGATCCAAGTGGTCAAAATCTTTTAGGTGTAGCATTCTTATATCATGTGCCAGATAAATTGTATCAATATCCCACGCCACCTCGGCTCTGTAAGAAAATGAGAATTTAGAATAACATAAAGAAGAACTAGGGCTTATACAATAGCACCAACACAATAATGACTTAATTTGCAGTCGGTTAATAGTCAGAGTAAGAGTATATAGTACAGTAAAAACTTTTCATACTTAATATTATTTGTGAAAGTTAGAAGATAATGTATCTATGACAGGAGTTTGATATGACTATGAGGAGCAGTTATGTAAGTTAAAAAATCCAAAATTATAGATTCGAATATGAGCAAATAGTAAAAGCGAACCACGGAGTAACCGACAAAACCACAAGTATGACGCACCTTGAGACGTTCTTAAACTACATAAGTACATGTACATGACGGGCATTCAATGAATACACATTCTATTAATGGATTATTCATAGTGGTAGTCATTGTCCTGACCGAGATAAAATTGCTTCTCAATTCTACTAATATTACAAATTCGAAAGTTAGTGAGGATGGATCAATGTGTTTGATATTCTTTACCCAATAACGGCTGAACGAATCTGGATTTTAATTTAGCACAGAAATAGATTATAAGTTCGAACTCACACATATTATATAATTTTAAGCCAGAAATAGGAACGGGAATCGGTTATGTGAGTTGCCTTGCGATCCACTTTGAAGCACAAACACGAATTACTGGGGGCGGGAGCGGCAGCAGGAGCGAAGAAGAATCGCAAGCCAAGCTGCCCGCGTACTGAGGCAAGTCGAACGTCGGAAGTCGATGAATGACCTCCGCTCCCCATGGGCGCAGGCCTGGGGGTGACGAGTGGAGTCGCCTGTCACCCTGGCAGAAGCAGGCCGCAGCGGCGGTGCGCCTTCAGCGAGACTCTGTGGTCCCCATACCCGAGGAGAGGGCCAGATTGAGAGAGATGGCCTTGGATCGGCCGGGGTGCGAGGGATATGCCGGTTAACCTCACCCTCGGCAACGAAAAACGACCCACAGGAATCGTGCGTTTTAGTCGATTCGAGGCCGACATAACCTTTCCCTCCCACTCCAGTGATGCGGGTATCCGTGAGGATTTTCCGTACGTAAAAAAAAAACACTGATTACTGAAGTTTCGAAAACTAGCTAAGTCAGAAGACCCGTAATGGCTTTGAAATACCAATAGCTGCTCATAAGACACAGTTAGTTCGTAGTTAAACAATCTTATATACTACTATCTTATGTGCTACCTGTTTTCCCTATGAACTAGTAAGTTCATAGGGAAAATCGAGAGATCGATTTATAATCCTTTGACGGTCTTGTCACGCGATTCTCTGCTGTGCCTTAAGGTCATAATACTCATAATCATTAATATAAATAAGCCGACCGAAGAATAACGATATCCTCCGTATTAAACGAGTGCAAGAGAGAGATTACATAAAATGTTTGACAATGGTTAATTTTCTCCAACATGACTAATCGTCTAAAAATTATAACATCTCGTTAGGGAAAATAAATTTTGTAAATAGGTACATAATTGAATTAATATAATTAATATTATTTTTGGTTTTAGTTAGAGGAAAGTTTAAACTGAATATTGTTTTGATTAGAGTTCAATGTAATTAGTTATACTTATGTACTATACGCCGTATGCGCGTCAATAAAATTATTTTGGATCTTATCCGCTAAAACGTTATGCAATGTGTCAATTTTCGTTCCGTTAGCAAAATACTAATAAAAAGAAATATTATTTACTTACTTGCCAAAAATATTTACTAATTAGCCTTGTTAATAGGCAATTTAATCAATATACATATTCAAACAATATAAAAAATACCTAATTAAATTAAATAGGTAACTATTTTTTGTAATTTAATCAACTTTGTTATTTCTTAATTAATTTACGTGAAGTAATCATTATGTAGTCTAGATCTTAAGATAAGCGTGTCCATACTAACTACATAATATTCATTGAGTGATATGTAATTATTTATTTTATAACGTCGTTTATATTGCACCATCTAATGTTTAATATACAATTCTTACTATTATAACACGATTTGAATTTAAATTTAAATTAGTTTTCTGGCCGTTGCATGACGTTATCGCACTTAGCGATAAGACCATTCATTATACTCGCATTTTTACATGTTTCTCAATTAACATAAGCCGTATGTATGTTTAACGGTAATTTGTTATCTATGCTTTCGACTGGTAAATAATAAATTACATTTCTTGACGCATACTAATATTACTGCACTCGTTATACCTTTTTTTTTTTTATTTTTTTTTTTTTACGTGCGCAAAATCCCCACGGATACCTCCCCACCGGAGCCGGTGGAGGAGGTTATGTCGGACTCGAACCGACTAAAACGCACGCCGCCTGTGGGTCGTTTCGGTTGCCGAAGGTGAGGTTGACAGGCATATCCCTCGCACCCCGGCCGACCCAGGGCCATCTCTCACGATCTGGCCCTCTTCTCGGGTGTGGGGACCACAGAGTCCCCAACTCGTCCCCGGAAACGGGGAGGCGCGCCATGCGCGCCGCCGCCGCGGCCTGCTTCTGCCAGGGTGAAACAAGCGTTTCAGTCAAGAGTGGGTAGGGAGTAGGGTGATTTGAAAACTTGGCTGCCGTTATTATGTTACCAGCTATCTGTATAATTCAGGAATTCTTGGATGGTCAAAAAACCTCAAAGCTTACACGCTATTCTATACGCCTAGGCATTGTATAGAATTCTGGATTATACACATTACACATTGCCGGTAACATAATGCATTGTTAGATAGCATATTGATAGCGAACGAGTGTCGCGGTGCAAAGAGTTATATGCATAATCAATCAATCAATTAGAACACCCCAGTCCACTGCTTCACGTAGGTCTCTCCCAATGCATAATAAGACTTTCTATTTTTTGATGAAAAAAATGGTTACGGGTTTAATCATAATACTAACCTAACCTAACCTAACCGATTCTGTTATTCGTCTAAAAGTTGTCTGGCCTAATAAATAAATTGGCAAAAGATAAATGCCCAAACGTATTTTGTTATTACAATAATCAGCTTAACAATAATTCTACCAAATGAAACGTTGTCATACAAACATTTGACAATCGTTAGTCGTCAAAGTGAAAAATTGGCGTAACGTTGGTTGGCAAGTGATAATCGGGTAAACGATTTTTGGCGAAAAGGCAGGATCCCCTATTTTTTGCATAGTACGAATGTACAACTTTCATGACTCGTATGTTTAAATGCTTTAGAGTGCCCACAATTATAGTTTATGACTACGTTTATCTAAAATACACAAAACTAAAAGCGTTCTGATTAGGGAAAAAATACCCAAAAATGTAATCTGCAGCATACATTGCATTATTTATCTACTTGTAAATATTAATACATACATACATACATAAACTCACGCCTATATCCTCGAAGGGGTAGGCAGAGGTGCTAGCACCCACATTTCGCCAGTTTATGTTTAGGTCCCAATGTAATAGGTGGCGAGCCCATTGTCATTAACCAGGCACTTATAAACCTGCGATAAATACACACAACTTCGAAAAGCATCGAAAAGTCATTGGTGTGTGCCATGGTAAAACCTGGGATTGAACCCGAGACCTCGTCTCAGCAGTCCATTACCCATACCACTAGGATACCGCGGTTTTTTTATAATAGTATGAATAAGGTACCTGAAAGGCGTTTGACAGAGATCACACATTGCTGCGTACTGATTTGAGAAGTCACCGCAAGTGGAATGTTTTCTAGTGCCACTTACTTGAGGCACTGGAAACGGCAAATACACCTGTTAACAGAAATACAGAGATTTATAGTGTATGATATGGCGTCGCGGCGATGGTTCACTGCGCGGATGTGTGGGCAGCCGGCGCTTCTTTCTGCGAGCAAGCCATGATCGTGAAGAAGGCGGGGCGAACTGATATTAAATATTCCAGCTACAGTACTTAGACCATTCACACAGACTGATGGAATATCAAAGTCTAAAATAGCTTTGTAACCATGTGCGGTTCGTGCTTGCTGTCATTATAGAATCTACTGGTTCATCCTACTCTTACTATATCGTGTTTATTCATAATTTGCCCAGCATGTAAATGCAAGTGGTGAATCAGTGGAAACAATTATCTTATGCGTTAAATTTATCTACAGGATGAACCATAGCTTGTTAATGGTTACGATCTCTTACCCGTGTTGGTCCGGAGTATTGTGCTCATAATATAAATTAAAAAACAATGCTCTTATATGATGACTTATTTTAATGTATCACATATTATTCACGTTACTTGTAGTCTAAAAATAATGACATTTTGACGCCTTTTACCACAGTGTTCAACTTATATATTATAATAACTGACTGTAATATAATAAAAATATTGAAATTATGGTAGTTTTATCACCGGCACTGGTATATATACAGATATATAAGAACCCTAAAATTCAGCCTGTGTATGCCGGTATTAAAAGATTGGACAATTACTGAATGAGTTCGTTCAATTGGCTTGTTAGGAATAAGCAGCGAAGCGTAAAACCCACCCATATAATACAGATATCTTTTCATTCTAGTTTTATTTTCCTTACTCATAGGGCTATTAATACTTTAATCAGCCAGATGGATTTTTACATAGATGGGCTTTATCATAATAAAATTGACTTATGTTATATTACTATCTACAAATTACTTATAATTACATAATGTATAGGTTTGGCGCTAACCTTTGAAATGATGTCAACCATGGCTACGTTTGGAAATAGATCGTCGAATGCCATTGATAGCGCGTGCATTATATTCAATAGGCCGTCAGATGTCCCTTCTTCGCCTGTAAAAATGAGAGACTCCTTCAAGGTAACACGTAATAAAACAAGAATAAAACCGAATTCGAGAGTCAAAATGTTTTTATTAGGTTTTCCTTTTGTAGATATGCAAACTACAACCACCGCTCACTCTATATCCTGTAATTTAGTGTATGTCGAGTCGAGTAATTTATTGTTATTGAACTGGAATAGTGATACATCTATACAGTGAGACAAAAGATCTCCCTAAAGGCGTAATGGTGTCAGGTTAGACCTTTCTTTCACTCAGTTAACGGAAATGCTATACCAGAGTTGGTGGTGCACCCGTGTAATCTCCCTTCTTCGGTAATAGACCTGAATCGGAGACAGCTGCGCCTTTGGCTATGTTGTATCCAAGATCGAGTAAAAAGTAAAAAAAAAACTATATGAGATAAGTTTGAGTACCATTTTGGAAAGAAATAGTTCCTTCGTATTACGATTATAATAACCTATCATCATAGAAATAAGATCGCTTTATATTTGAATAGGTACATAGATTTTATGTAAATAGCAAGTTCCTCTGTTATACAGAATTTCACTAACTAGCTGCTAAGTTAGTCTCAGTGCAAGAGGTCATTTTAGTGAGTGGGGTACAGTCATCGACAAAATAGTTTGTGTGACGCATAATTATAATTTAGAATTCACGTCAGATGGTACATAAACATAATATCTATACGTATCGTATACACTAGGGAACAAAGTGGACTTTAATGTTATTACAACCGGAACATCCTTACAGCCATATTTCAATTAAGCCCATTTACAATGTGTTGGTTAAATTCATACCAAAAATAGCAACGGGCAGAATAATTAGTAGTGGTCAGATTAAGTAGAGTTAATTAATAGAATTGTATACGAATATTTATTTTGATGAGCATCGTGCGTTTTTCTTACGCAATTAGATACTGATGATGATATCAGATGAGATGAATCCAATTTTAGTTGCGGCACGCTACGATGACCGTTTTGATGGTTTTACTCGTTTTCTTTTTTGGTGTTAAAGTTTATTTTCTTCTGTGCCAGTCTCGCCATATTTTTCTTTAGTTATTCGTCTAACAGTTTTTTGTTCAATATTAAGCACACATAATAAAAGAAAACGAGCAAAATCAGTCATATCAAAACGGCCATCATAGCGTACCGCAACTATAGTAAAACGTGATTGTTCTTTTTCTTGCTTGCAAGTACCTACACAATTACATAATGAATACACTTACCTATAAGTATAGACACTGGCTTATGTTCGTGTATCAATGTTATTGAGAGGTGGTTGGCCTTTTTGCTTTCCAGTGCCTCTATCTCCATTAGGTGAAATCCATTGTCAACCTACCAAATGCAATTTATTTATTTATGCATACATCAATATTGAACAATGGATTGATAGCGAAGTGAAATGTATGTAAAATTCTAAAGAGATCTTACCCGTGTTGGAACTTTTGCTGTGGTGATGAAAATTCTATAAGCTGTTATAACCTGAAATATAAATAATATAAAAATTTTATGCCTTTAAGTTTAAAGGTCTGTGGAGACATTTCTTTTAGGGGAATTGGCTGCTTATAGAGATATTGCAAGTGGTGTCCTCCAGTAGGCTTTTACTTGAGTAACTTTGCACATGTTTCTAAACATATCGATTTACATTATACAGTAGCTATTATTTGGTACATCTCTGGTAGAAGTTCCGTAGAGTGTGTCTCTATCATAAAGCGATCTGACATTTTTGTAACCCTTTATAGAGTAGCTCTTGAAAATGATTAAAATTATAATTTGGTTTTTAACTACTCTATAGTTTAAGCGTGTCCACTTACAGATAGTATCTAAAAAGTTATCAAGTTGTACACTGTGTGTTAGAAAGAACCCTCTACAAAAGCAGCAATCTTAGCCATACTCTTACTCTCCATCACGATGTGCCAAAGTTGGAAAGTATCGAGGTCGGATAAATTTTAATTAATGGTACTTATAGTAAAATATACATGATCAAACATAGGGCTGCCATCTCCAAAAATCTACAGACCAGAACAAGAAGCGTGAAAACCCCGGAATTTCGAAGTTTCACCCCGTACAGTTGAATAGTAGGTACCTACTTTTTTTATCTTTTCGTTCGGAAATCCCTCGGAAGGTTCTGACATCAGTTAAGTTGTCTAATTAGGGTTGGGAATTTGAAGGGCTGTCATCCTTGGAAAATCAAATCCTGGATTTCGCAAGAGGTAGGGTGCCGCTAAATAAAGGCGCACAGAAGTTTTGCCCGTCTCTTGGCGTAAGTGGACTTGGGTTACTGTATAAAAGCCGGGTATGGCTAAAGAAGCTAGGCTAGGGGTATAAAACTCCGTATAGGAACGCGGGACATTGACCAGCATAATTTCATCCTTCTAAAAAACTTTATAACCCGCCGAGCGACTTTACTGGCCTACCATCAGTGTCCACGTTTCGGCACCGTAAGTCATAACTGGCAGAACGTACCGTTTGAAGACAACTTAAGTTTTGAGGCATTGTGATAACGTGAGAAGGAAAACTGACTTAATATCACATACAGTATCTAGCAAGTTGAGTAAACTGCCCATACTGCCAATACATATTCTTGAACAAGTTCGAGTGTGTGTGATCGATCCTTTGACGTCAATCTGTCTCGGTTTGACATGTTCATTACACATAACCTTGGTTTTGTCCAAGACCGACTAAATAAAACACAATTTCAATGATAGTATACCGCTTGAAGTATGTGTTGTTGTAATCAATTAAGATAGGAAAAAAATTGAATCAGTTCAGGTGGGATTCGAATCCGCGATCTTTCCCTTACTCTGCTAATGCTCTGACCACTGAGCCATCAAACCACGCCTGAAGTCATCAAAATCTTCCTATATTATCCGTCTTATGGCGACGGCTGGGAATTTTAATCGATTTGAATAGTTACCATCCTAAATGCAATTCAAATAATGGTGTTGTGTTGTGAATACTAGAGTTTACCAAGAATATGGCAATGAACAAGGCGGAAAAGTTAAGAGGAAGCTGTGGTAGTGTTGTCCTTTCTAAGTATTAGTTAATATTCAACACAAGCGGAAGGTGTATGCCAGGACCGTTGCCATAATGCTCTACTTGCCCCTATGTCTGATTGTATTTAATATGCATGATATTTTTGTGGGATCAAAAAACTTTCTGAGTGTCCCACAAATATCTATTTATGCTTACAATATTCTAACAACAAACAACAGAAAATAATCTGATAAGTGTTGATACATAGTGATAGATAGACAGATAGTAATCTTTTAGCAAATATTTAAATTATCCTTGAATGCATGTTTTATATGCTGCAGCAGTACATTCCATAGGTGCTTGAATAGTGAAGGACTTGTCAAAGAATCTTGTATTTCTTGAGTACTGGAGATTGTTGAGTAGAAATTGTTTTGCTATGTAGTCCAGAGCGCCCAGAATCTGATCAATTGCAGCATGGGTATTTGAATAAAGTTTATAACAGATTAACAGTATGGCTTAATGAGAAGCCAAAAGACATGGACAAGATCAAGACATTGTAACTAATAAATCCTGCTATCCTACTAAGATTATAAATGTAAAAGTTTGCGAAGATGCTTGGATCATTGTTTTTCAATCACACTGTTATGGCTGAACATATCAGGCAAAAAATTTGCTGTCAGAAGGAATATACAAGTTCACCAATAAAAGTTTTATTTTACTAGTAACTCTTTAAACATAGCTTATTTAGAACAATGGGTAAAAAGTGGTTTTACCAAGATTTTTTAAGATTATTTTATGGTAATACTGTGACATTAGTCAACATATGTAAACTCTAGTATTTGCCAACTCTTTAAAAATATTCTGTATATTAGATACCACAAAGATATGACAAATTAAATGTATGTATATAGTACTTGTGGCATTGTTAAAACTGTGTCCATGAAAATTATTAAGGCAATGAATGAATAAATTAGTTTAGTCATTGTATCTAAAGTTAACTATGTAGTTTATTGTTAAGCTCTGTGTATCTGTAGGGATCACACACACAACAGAAGCTTGTTAAGAGGCTAGCCCACCTACATGACTCATACCATTGTCAAGTGCCTAATCAATTTAAACAACATACAAATATTTAGCTATTGCCTATTGATTTTATCCATACAAAAATGAAATATCATGGAATTTTAAAAATTAATTGTATGTTTGTACCTTTATATGTGTAAACAAAAAACATATAATAATGCAATTAACTTTCAAAGATAGAATTATTTAAGAAAGAAAATGGGTACTTCAAGTAATGTATATAACTATATGTATACAGATAATGGATACCAAAAAAATATAGTTTAATTGAAAAAAGATTTTTCAATTAACTATCTAATTATAAAATTTAATTAACGCTTAAAGAGTAAATATTTACGATATACATTGCAATATGGTCTGTAATAAAAAAAATTGAATCAAACATTTTAATATTAATTAAACCAACTTTATGTACTGGACACTTACCATGACCTTGTTATCTACTTTATCACCTCTTGATTCCATACGTATCAGGGATTTGTATAATATTTTAACATTTTTCCCCAATACATTGCTAATACTGTCTGTAAAGAAAGATTATAAAATAAGTTAAAAGTATTTAAATTAAAATGCAACTAAATGTACTGTTTTATGTAGAAGAGTTTTAGTACGGTATCCTCAATAATAAAAAAATATTATTATATAGTAATAACAGATACAAACCATTCAATTCCGTAGATATGTGAGATTTTGTTGACATTTTCGCGATTTTTTTCAGTGTCATTACTCTCACAAATTGTAAATATGTTTAATGCACAATACATCCATAACAGACACAACACATTAACATAAAAAACCTATCATTATAAATGACACAATAAGACACATCAGCCGAACATTACAATTAATAAAATATTTTAAATAGTTTAGGATTATTGACCTAAAATTCACCACAACACCATCATTGTAACCAATTGCAACAAGGAAGATATAGCACAGACTAATTAGAATTTAGAGATGAAGGCAAAGGCAAAGGCAAGGCTGACGAAGAAGTCAAGGCAGAGTAAAACTAACCACAGATGATATAAAACAACCAAGGTCTTACTAGTGGGGATACTACATTTTGAAGAAAGTAGAATTTAAAGTTCAAAGGAAATACTTTGCCTTGGGAAGAAAATGTAAAAAAAATACATTATTAAAAACAAACTTACAGTGATTCGCTTCTGAAGACAGGGAAACTATTACATACTCTTTGGATGGGTTGTAGGTTGGTTGGACCACTCTATAAATCTTATTCAGTAACCAGAGAATCGCTTTTATATTATCCACGATCCACGACACGACACACGAAATTACTGTGTTGTGTACAAAAATTTTTACTAACTGTATTAGACATTAGTAGTATTGTAATTGCATAGCCACAGCCCATACTAGGTTACTAATAATATTTCCTACTTGTATATGGACCCTTAATGTATGTATGTATATGGTATAAGTACTTATTTAAAAAAACCTTATCTGTAAGTAATATTATAATTTAGTAAATTAGTACAATACTTGAGTTTTGTAAAATAGGTTTTATGTACTAGTCTGTGGTTATTATAAATGTCATTATTATTATGTCAATAATTTGTCATTGATGGTCTGCAAGGGGGTAGGTACCCGTACCATAATTTTTAACTATAATTTCTGTTAAAATCTTTGTAGGAAGTCTACACTTTTATTAACCATGAATAAAAACTACGAGAGATGTACTCATTGTAATCGTCGCAAGTGGCTTGCCACTGGTTGTCTACGAAAGTGGCTGAAGCCCTTGGAATGTAAACATCTACAGCGAACAGTTGATAACAACAGGGATTTTAACAACACAGATATTGTTAACAGCGTATTTTTACCAGATCGCAAGCCCTCCATGAACACAAACAAATTTGTTAAATTTTGGAAAAATAAATTATTTATTACTGGTAATGTCAGATCTCTGCAGAGATATTTTGGCAATAAAAACAATGGAGATCATGTCTGTAATCTAAACAAATGTTCTGATGCTACTACATCTTCTGACAAAAGAATTATTATGGTGTCTGGATCTGAGGCTAAGAAGGATGGTCTATTAAACAAACAAGCATTGAAGTGTCAACATGCAGATGGACATTCTGTACTTCGTGGACATCATCAACATGCAACCCTTGAAACTTGTGCTATATATTGCCAGTTATCAAAGTAAGTCATTACACTCATTACACATATTTTGATGATGAGCTTGTCTCATGCACAATAGATCTTTTAATAACTATAATCCTAACTGGAGCATTGGCAAATTTTTGCTTTCTGACAACTTTTCTTGTAAAAGAATAATTTTATTAACTGTTGCACAAAACTTTTGTACAGACTTATCATCAATTCTGGTTATCTGAGGTAATTAAATCATAGTTAAGACTGCTGCATATTCATCTGTTGATGTGTATAAATATAAAAATCGCTGTCACGACATGTCTTGAATAATTCTCCACAATTTGTTCTCCCATTTGTAAAGGATATGGATGTTTATGTTGAAGGTATTAAGACATATTTATATTAAATATCTTTTACAGGCATGGCTGGTACTGGGGAGGCATTAATTCTACTGAAGCTGAAGAGTTGCTTGCAGGACAGCATGACAATGTGTTTTTAGTAAGAGACTCTTGCGACTCCCGCCACATTCTTTGTGTGTCATTTCGTTGTGTAGGGCGCACACTCCATGCCCGCCTTCGACATGCTAATGGATTATTTTCTTTAAATAATGAAACTTTTGTACCAGCAAACCGAATTTCAGAACATTGTGCAGCTGTCGATGTAAAGTCAAACCTTTTTGAGATGCCAGTCAAACTAGCAAGACCACTTAACAGGTACGTATCTATTTAAAGTATTAATTATTACTAAGTTAAAATTGTGAGTTGAATCAATAGTTAAAAGTATTTGTTTTTTTCTTTAGGTTTGCAAAGCTGGACTCTTTGCAAATGATCTGCAGGTTTGTGATCAGGCAAACTGTATCGGCGAGTGTATGGAGCAAATTGCCATTACCATCGAATTTAATATCTTATGTGTCTATAGGCAGTGACTACATTGTACCATCATAGCTAGAGCGAAGTGCCTTCTGTACCTATTTCCAGCACTTATGTTTGTTATAAGCATATTTTACATACAACCTTTATTAAGAGACTGCATCATATTAACTTTATAATTATCATAGATGTACATTTTATATGAAAGTCAAATATTTTATTATTAAAACTAAGAAGAATAAAAGATACACGTCAGTTGGACATTTAAACTATTTATTACCAACATCAACACATCTAAATAAGAATTTATTTATGTTAATACTCTGAAATCATAATGATTTAATTTTCTTTTGTGTGGAAATATTTCATATGACCAACATTTATTCATCTAATATAATCTTCGTATCATTTAAGTGTATTAATTCCCAGGATATTCTTGGCCTGAAATGCAATTTATGTAAATTAGATATTAAAAAAAAACGAGTAGTAAAAACTTAAAAACAAAACCTAGGTAAAAATATCTCATTATCTGTGATAATGAGATTTTTTAGCCTGGGTTTTGTATGATTCTTGGCTTAACAATTTCATTTCTTACTTGGACAGAAGTCAACTAAAATTAATTAACAATGATTTTATTGAAAAATCAAACATACCGTCGTAAAAGCAGCAGTTAATGCTTGTGGTGCAGCAGAAACGGGATTTAAGTTTAATGCTGTCTGGATTAACTGGGCGTCTCGTATGCGAGATGCAACAAAATTTCTTGTGTTAGTGCTTTCAGGAGTGCTGTCAGTTAAATAAAATAATTCAGCTGCTTTATATATTCCTGCCAAACCCACTCTGCGAGCATACCAGTTGAACTGAAAATATTTTTTTTACGATTGTTGTACCTCTTGATATTCGTACTGCAGACTAAACAAAGGACCATGAAAGAGGTCAACAAAAATAAAATCTTCTGTTCTTAATGTTATTTAACTGACTGATCCTGCTCATACTACTTTGAGTCATGACTAGTCATTAGGGATGATTTCTTATAGTCTCTGGGACCACTGACCATTTCTTGTAGTCGTTCAAGTCAGGGACAAATTTTGTTAGTCATTGCCTGACAAAATTTGTCCCTGACTTCAAGGATTTCCATAAACATCAGCTGCAGCTTCATTGATGGGTTAAAAACTGGTGAAAAACATGTAAAAAAAATAAATTATTCAATTAATTCCTCCTAGTTGAACATTCCACAAATTACCTATGACTAACCCAATATTTTTGTGAGACATGAGGAAGTAGGTACCTACAAAATCCAGATTTGTTCATTTCAAGTATGTATGTACAACATAAACCAGCTGCTTCCAGCTTCCATGTCACTATTTATACTTACGTCTACACTCCTGTCTCCAGAATAGTAGCATATGTCATCCACGAGTGACAATAGGGTAGCCAAGCAGTTAGGAACATTATTCGGAATTGTTTGAAGAGCCATTGCTTTAGGCCAGGTGCCCCTAAAAATTTTAAATTGGCAGATAATTATCTAAAGCTTATGCTACACGACGACCCAATGAGTGCTGTTATAATCTTAGTTGTTTGTAGTTAAGACTCCTAGTAAACTCAACTTTCTCTAATTCTTCAGATCATAAGTTTGATCACAAAATGGTATACTGGGTGGGATTTAAGCCACAACTTTTTAATTGCAAATTTAATATTTCAGCCACTATGCTACACCATGGACATGTAGGATTTTAAATGTAGGGCAAGTTCCACTGTTAACTTTAAGGCATTCCACTTTGCCCTACCAGTGGGTTGGCTAGTGGGGCAAAGTGGAACACTGAATATAAGATCGTGAGACTCATGCTTAGATATGAGCGAAACCAGTAACCACAGACCACAAATTAGATGATAAAAAGGACTTGATGCTTAGGTACTTACTTATATGGATCAATCATCAACAATCTTGTAATAATAGCATTTTCCACAAACTTAGCTGGCACTTTTGTGTCCTTTATATCATCTCTAGGCCACTGTACAAGAAAAAAATTTACTTATGTTGAATTATATTACCTGTATACTTCGGGACACGTATCTTGGACCTAAATCGCGATACAAACGAGGCTCTAGTGCGCGCGATTTGTTTTGTAATAATATTTGGTGAACTTGAGTTAGTCCACTGCAGGAGCACCCCGTGCTATCTTCAAAAGAAACGTGTACTGCGCGTATTGAGCACGTTTTAGGACCAAGATATGTGTCCAGATCAATATATTCATACAGTTACTTATTTTTTGTGCCACCTGATCCTATTTCATGTGGGTATCATAAGACTCTATGGGGCCTGTACTGAAATGACAGGAATCGCCAAAAACGATTACATTTTGTATATTTTCTATACATATTGTATGGGCAAACAAAAAGCCAAGTCGTCTTATTGCCCTGTGTGGATCGGGAATCGAACCCGCGCCCCCTGCATAGTCGAATGCTCTACCGCTACGCCACAGACGTTGTCATAAATCATTTGATTAAAGATCAAATGCCATAATGATATTATCCTTGGTAGCATTCTGCCATATAAAAAATTTACGAAATGAATAAGTACGTACTATAATTATTCCAAACATTGCTGGAAAAATTGTTCAAAATTTGTTTAGATAGTGAAATATTGTCAAAATCTTTTCGGCAAACGGCAGGCTCCCTTTGCGGTAACTACAACGGTTAAGGTACCTACCCATACTGCTTCTCAAAAAAACCACCCTGTATATAACTTGAAACTTACACTTTTCATTTCATCTACTAATTTTTCATTGCATTTAATATTGAAATAGTGAACCAAATCAGCTCCGCCGTTTGGGAATAATCCATGTGTGATAGTTGGGTAACCTACTGCTTTAGCGCCTGAACTCAGGGATTCAGTAGACCATCCACTGGTTGGTACAAACTGTAAAGCTTTTTCCAAAATGCGATTCTTAACATTTTCTTCATACTGATGCTCTTCATGTTCAGCAGTAACAGAAGTAGGTTTGAGCTCCTTATCAAAATTGCCTTGACAGTAATTTCTTGTTATGCCTTGAGACTTTTTGACAGAAACTAAAGCCAAAGAGCCAACCATTCTTTGGCCATTCTTCAAAGCTGTTAACAAGGAAAAAGGAATCTGAATAGTAGTAATAGAAATTTTAACAGATATTAATACTTATAGTATTTTGTACATTGTAGCAGCAACAATAAAGAAACATTATCCAGAAATTATTTATTTAGAAAAATTTATATTTAGCACTTAATCACAATTCATTTTTAATCCTTGCATTTTGTTAACATTAATACATTCAGATAAACGTGCAATAAGGCCTTCAATCAAATGGAAAGCATTCAAAGCAGAACATATAATTTCTTTTTTATTTTCTTTAGGAATATTATCCAATACATTGCCTCCAACATTGATTGTGACATTTATTTTATTTTCTGGCAAATCTTTTTGATCTTCGATTTCTTTCAGCTTGACTTCATAATGAGCCTTTGACATATTTAATCCAACTCTTAATTTCTCAAGATAATTATTTTCAATGAGGGAAAAATTATCTCTGATACCGGTGACATTGTCACTATCCTTTATGGCCAAATATCGCAAAAAATTCAATGCTGATATTATTTGATCAGCTAATTCAACTAGATCAGACTCTGCACCATGTGGTAGGAAGCAAATTTTTTTAATCATATTTGTAAGTTGAGATCCAGTAAAACACTCATCCAATGTATTGTCCGCAAATGATTCATTCATTGAGTTTTTATACAAAGTTGTAGCATATCCAATCATTCCAGAATGATTAGATGTTTCAATCAAATACTTAATAAGTGTACATCTACCCTTAAAATCAAACTTATTAACATGGCATCCTATAATGGTTACTGCTTCCCTACGTAGTAGTTCATATGTTGAATATATTGCAACATTTACTAATCCCTTACACATATCAATGTGTACTGGTGAGAAAAAGTCATATGACATTTTTGGAGGGAAGCGGTTCAGAATAGCTTTACATAGAGCAATTGCTTTAGCCAGTGGACCATATTCAACATAACTTAATAAGTGAACACAACATAACATAATTGTATTAAATATATAGTCCAAACGATAAACTTGAGGAACTGCCAATTCAGGCACAGCAAAATGTCCAGATAAAACAGCATAGAACAATCCAGATAGTGTGGTCATATTGATTTTGTCCCTATGTTCATAAGGCAATAGTTCATCTTCATTAGAATGTTTTGGTGTATTCTTCCTTAGCCCATCCCTATAACAGACTTCTACATATGCAATAAATTTGAATACATTTTTTTCGAGAATACAAATATCCTGAATGATAGTTGAACAATTCAATCTTGCCTCACTTTGCTCATTAGTTTCTGGATCTAAGTCTATGTAAATCAAAGGTTTACCAAGAAGACTAATCACAAATGCTGTTATTATTTGTTTTGCTTTAATATCATTTTCAGTTAATTCACTGATGAAATATTCATAGAATGGTGGTAACAATGTGTAAACTTTTGTTACTCTTCTTATGCCAGTATCGGAGTCCATTAGTAACCTTTCTTCTCCCTCTAAGTGATGTTCTGCTATAGGAATATTCTCTATATATGTGCTGATAGAGTTCAAACACCATTCTAAAGATCTGCCCCTTTTAACAGACAACTTCTTTAATAGATCTTGAAGTGATGGTAATATTAGACCAAATTGAGCATCATTTTTAGCTAGTTCAATCTGCTCAATAAACTCCAATAGGGCTTCTTGTGGTGTAGATTTTTCAATAATAAGGGATAGCAGTTGCTCACATGCACCATACATTGATGGCTTGATGATTATGGTATCATCTTGAATTTTCCCAACTACGACAGATATTAAATCCCAGCAGTTATCTTTAAAGTCTTTAGAAAATTTATCTTCGTTCGGTGCATTTAACGCTTCTTTATATTTTCCTGAATCCAGTAATGTAGAAACGTAAGCCACAATATCTACATTTTCGTTCATCGTGAGACTTGTATGAAATAATGATTAATTCCAGTAAATTCTGAAATTCAAGTACTTTGGATGTATTATTAAACTATTGCGAGGTTAGTAGGTAGTATAATATACGCAGCACAAAATAGTTAAAGGAAAAGAACAGTAGGAAACCGACAGCAAAACTTACATCGAAAAATTTTCGGCAATCTGCTCATCGTTGTCAATTATTTTAAATAGGTAGATTAACTTTTATCACGTTACCAATATTGATATTCCTAGATCACTCGTTGGGTGAATTTATTTAGTCAGTCTAATAAAAACACCGACATCGACGCTAAATGACAAATGACAGCACCAAAGAGTAACTCAGTAACAGCACTGACAATTTGTTGACAGAGAGAAGCCTTGTCCATAGCTCGTTTTTAGCAATATTTTTACTATAGTACCTAGGTATGTAGTTTAACAAAATGAAAATTTCTGATATTGAAAATGTCTACAATATCCGGCACATTCAGAAGCGACTAATTGAATAGTGAAATTTTAGCTGGGCACGTCCTCGACAAATTACTGCGATTTCCCTGTTTATTGTTTAATTTTATGAAAAGATCCCATAAAATTAAACGTAAAACAATTTCTTCAATAATTTTTCATAAGCATAGCAAGAAAATCCCATTAATTGTAGCGCCGCAATTCCTGGGCACACCGCTTACCATCTCCTCGAGTATCGGGATTCTTGGTGTCGATATCTCCAGCGAAGTCCAGTACCGTAGTCATTTGGAGGACAAGGTTAAGTTGGCATCAAAAAACTTGGATAACTTAATAGGGCGAAGCAGTACTTCACTGCGAGGCAGCAACCCCTTCTTTATAAGGCACAGGTCCGGTCCCACATGGAGTAGGTACTGCTGTCATCTTTTTGCTGGAGCGCCTGCATGCCAGCTAGACCCCTTCGACTCGGTACAAAGACAGGCGTTGAGGCTGGTTGACAATCCTATACTCACAGGTAGTGTGGAACCACTTAGCCTTAGGAGGGACTTTGCCTCGCTATGTATGTTCTACCGCCTATACAATGGTTTGTGCTCAGAGGAATTGTTTGACATGATGCCCACAGCTACATTCTATCATCGCACCTCTCGCCATAGGCAGGGAATTCATCCTCACACATTGCAAACTGCGACGGTACGCACTGTGCAGTATGAAAGAAACTTTATCCCACGCACACTTAAGATGTGAAATGACCTCCCTGCTGCGGTTTTCCCAAGCACCTACAATATAGGGTTCTTCAAGAGGGGCATCAGAAGGTTTCTTCATGGTCGGCGGCGCGAGTGTAACACCCCTGGTGTTGCATATGTCCATAGGCCACAGTAAGCACTTTCCATCAGGTGAGCCGTGTGCTTGTCTGCCACCTAAGTGGTATAAAAAAAAGCATAATTCTTATGTTTTATTTAAAAGCAAAGTAACATGGACAATTTTTATTACTGTTCTAATAACTTTCAACTTAACTGGGAATTCAATTACCGGTGTTACTACTGGTAGTAACATGGGTAACAAGCCGTGACCGCGAGCGCTGTACCGCTCCCATGATACCCGCGGCGGCGTGAGTGCTGGCAGCGGTATCTTCCTCACTTTCGTCTCATGATCTTTCTTTACCGTGTCCCCCGCCACGCCACGGTACAGCGGTCACATTATAGCACAATACAACAAAACATGGAAATCTCTACATCTCTATGGTATTTCACGACATATTAAATATTTTATGATGTTACGCACTAGGTTTGCTTTGCATTTATCGCAACATTTGAGCAGTGTCGTGTTTTTTTGCGTATTGTAGTATCATTGAAACTCGTTAATTGAAATCGGATAAACGTACTATAATATAATTTATACATTTATACATATATGTATGTATATATATATATATAATATAGAATGTTATGTTATGCTCTTTGTTGGATTTTAAACAAATTGTCCATGCTAAATGTTCCTTCTATTTTTAATTCTTGTTGTTCCTGTAATAGCTTGTAATATACTACAGATTGAAATTTAGAGACTGTAAATAAAGTCTTGCCCAAAAATGTGTTCTTGATTAATGTCTCATTTACGCCTTCCACCTAAAATACACTTGTGGACACATCTATTGGCCCACCTTTGAGTTTTGGTTTCGATGGCCCCTACCTAAATATGATTGCTAGATTGAACAAAGACTATTGATGCAGTTTTAAATCTAATACATTTTACCATCTTTTTCGATCGTAATGTTTAAAATTTGAATTCAGAATACCACACGACATGGAGCTACGCCTAACAAGTCGGGTATGTGCCTTGATGAAGGCAGTTGATTTTTTAATAAAAAATGTTTTCTCAAATAAAGGTTTAATTATGAAATAAAGGTTTAATTTAATAACGCGTGTTGCCTCCATGGCATGGGCATGTACGACAGCTCTCATACGATTAGTCATAGAGTTTATCAATCGTTCTATGAAATTTTGAGGGATCATCTCCCATTCCTCTTCTATGGCTGTTTTCAACTCCGGCATCGTCTTGGCTGACGAGCTCTAACTCGTCTTTTTAGCTCGTCCCACATTTGCTCGATCGGGTTCATGTTTGGGTTTCTGGCTGGCCAGTCCATAACTGTGATGTTCCTATCCCGAAGATATTCCCTGACGATGCCGGCCTTATGTGCCGTATGGTATTATCATGCATAAAAAGGAAATTTTGGCCCACATGGTCCACGTATGGCATCACGTGAGCTTTTAAGCACTCACGAATGTACCTTTCAGCATTTAATGTAGGCTGCCGTGATCCCGTAACAACCTTAAGTTGAGTTTTGCCGCTCGCGGATATACCACCCCAGACAGTCCATGAGCCACCGCCATAAACAACCCTCTCTTGAAAGCAGCATTGTGCAAAACACTCTTCCTTACGTCGGTAGACCATCTTCCTTCCATCATTGCCATGTAACGCAATTTTAGATTCATCAGAAAAGAGTACACGGCTCTAATACTGCTGAGTCTAATTTAAATGAGTGCGTGCGAAAAGAAGACGCGCTGTTCGGTGGGCTCGCGTTAGTTTGGGGCCATTAGCTGGTTTGTGTGGTGCCATATCGCGTTCTTTTAACCTTCTCCGAACAGTTTGAGCGCTCACAGATACTCCGTGGAAGTCGCGAAATTGGTTTTGTATCAAAATAGAGGTAAGGTGACGATTTCTCAAGCTGGTCGTCACGAGGAATCGATCCTGCCTTTCAGTTGAGACCCGAGATCGTGGCCTTCCTTGGCGACGAACAAAGCCTCTAGATACCTCCGACAAACATTTCGGACCGCAGATCGACTTAAATTAAGTTGAGCACACATTTCTTTGGCTGTATCCGGCCTGGATAAGTGCCACAGCTTGGGTGGCGATTTCAGGCGAAGTATCCATAGATTATTGCGAGAACCTCACCTTAATGTTAAGAATAAGTAGTAATGTTTGTTGCAAAACCAAAGAGAAAAATCATACTTTCAAGAATTAAATCCAAGCAAACCAATAAAATCAAGTTCTCTTAGTATTCGATTGTTTGATATCAACGAACAGGCTCCAAATTGTCTTTTGTTTCTTTAAATTCTGTGTTCGAAATTCAAAAAAAGACTATTGAATAAAATTATGAATGTGCCTTGTTCAAAACTGCATAACAACTTTTTGCTCGACCGATAATATAAATTTTTAGCTAGGACTAAACGAAACTGAAAATGCAAAGTGGGCCAATAGATGTGTCCATAAGTGTAGATAGATCTGAGTATCTATATTGATGCAGTGGTGGTATTATATATTATAAGTAGTATGACGGATATTGTTGCAGTGGCGGATCCTTGCGTCATGAGGGTCATGATTCCCCCTCGGCTATTGTACTGCTATGTACTGGTAATGTTCCTAATTTTATAGAATAACACGCATTAAAACATGCACTAAAAGATGCTGGCATCATTATGGAGGACAGAGGTCGTTCTGCGACCTCCGATGGCCGAGTCGACTTGGCTCATCGCGAGTTGTACGGGGTGAGAGTCTCCACCGGACCCGCTCCGGTACGAGGAGACGCACCGGATCAAGAGCTGGATCAGCCACTGTATTGTTGACTGATGTCATCTAAAAAAATCACAACAACTTGTACGACCTAAAAGTCTTAGTACCTAACCAGCTTATAAAATCCCAAAAAAAGTGAGTTGTACTGAGTTTGACTTTTGCATTGTCAAATATGTCAAGTCAAGTTTAAGTATATTTTCTGTGGCTGTACTCATGTACTACCATAGTACATACCTATTCCATTTCATCCTGTTTTTGATGATATTTCTTTAAATTGCTCCTCATTTTAAAAGAATGTTATGTATACCGTGTACTGTACTACTATATTATGAAGTTATCAGTATATTTCTTGTCCATTAAATAGATTGTTCTTCTTCTAGGATTACTATACGGAGTGTTTTTATCACTGGTTAGCCGAAACCGATATAATATAGAGGTGTTTCGATTTTTACAGCATATTAAGATTGGCAGCAGACAATACATAAAATTAGTTTTATAAGTTTTTTAATCTTAACATGGCAGCAAAACAAAAAAATATTTTCACCCGTAGTAAACCTTTAATGAACATTTATAGTGGAGTCGATCATGAAGGAAAAGAGGTATGAAACTGAATTAATACTAAATACATTTTATGGAAGTCAGATCAGTCCTATATTAAATTTACACAGTTCTAAATACCACAATATTAAATAAAAAGAAACAGTAAGCATTGATTATAGTCCTATCAGATTTTTTGTTCCTTTTATCCAATATGAAAATAACCTTAACCACTTCTAACTAATGACTATGCCTATGCCATAATTATTTTGTTATTAACTTATTAATTTGTCAGTCATAATAAATAAATATTGGAATATAAAATGAATTATTTCACTTATGATCACATGTAATGTAAATTCTTTCTGACCCCGTTATAACTATTTTGGGACAAGTTTATTCTCCATAATATACCTATGATTTATACCTATTTATTTTTTGCATTACAGGTAGAAGTTCGTGAAGATGCAGAACAGCTTGTCAAATGGCATGAGATATCAGATGCCCTTGTTGCAGCTGGATATTACAGAGCTCAACTGCAAGGGCTCTCGGCTTTTGATAAAATAGTTGGTGGCCTATCCTGGTGCATAGAACTGTGTGATATAGATGTGGATGTAAGCCTCTTGTTTGAAGAGAATCTCACAATTGGAAAAAAAATGTAACTATAATTTTACATTGCAATAATATTTATATAATAATAGTAGCTTGCAAATTCTCATTTGTATGAAGAGCATCAATAGTATTTGTTAAGAGATCACTAATGTACTTAGCGCCCTTTTAGAACTTAATTTTCTGTTACCCTGTAAGCTGCAAGGCATTCATGTATTAGTAGCTATTACTTTCTTAACTCTTGAAACTCAATTTTCAGTGCACTAACAGAAAAAATAGTAAAAGTATTACCCACAATGAAGTGCCCATACACAATAGAACCTCATCAAATTCAAGGTTTGGACTTCATCAATATTTACCCACTTATTTTGTGGCTCATAAAATATTCAAGTGAGTTTCGAGAAGCCAAAGAGGATGAATTACGCAAGTTTGCTGTTATGCAGTATGATAAGAGCCATATATTTGAGTCAGACAGGGCTAATTATATGCAAAAAGAAAAATTATTAAGAAATTTAGCTATGGTCCAGGTAAATGTTGGCAACATTTTCATTTAATCCTGCATTCAATTTCGTTTTTGTGCTGTCAGTGGGCAGACCAAAGGCTTGTCCTGATTTTCTTACAGGGTAGGCAGCATGGATGTGACTCCACTGGTGTTACAAACGTTCATAGGTTACGGTAACCACTTTCCATCAGGAGGGTCGTGTGCTTGTCTGACCTAAGATGTAAAAAAAAAAAAATTTTGCTCATAGATGTGTTGAAAAAGAACTAAAAAGGTTTAATGAATGAGTTGTAGTTTTGAAGATTTTATGGTTCACTAAATGTTTGACTGAGACACTTTCTGTAAATTATTTCATGAAAATTATGGTTCAACTTCTGTTTTACTTTTTAGAATTTGTACAAGCCATGTAGAGTGCGAAAAAGGAAAGGTGGCCTACCTGCTAATGAGCTGGAGCAAGTAAATGCCACCCTCTCTGAGTATGATCAGAGGATGTTGATGCATGTGTCCACTAGTAAAGCGGACGTCAAGAATGATGATGGACTGGATTTCTTGGTAGATATTGATAAGAACATTTTACGCACACATTTTATTAAATCACACTATATATTTATTAAAAGATTCTTTTAATTATTTTTTTTGTAATACATATTTGCTCTAGAACATTTTGCACAACACAATCCTAAACAGCTTGTTTCTAGAAAGCAGATAAATATATATACAAATATATGCATATGTAAGGTAAGGTAAGGAAAAAAGTTTCTTCGCATTTTTTATGAAAATTTAAAACATTTTTTAATAAAGTTTATTTACATTTAACTAAAGTATGTAGGTACCATTTTGTTCGATAACTTTTTGCCATCTTGTAGGTAGGGGACATGATCCCACTGCTATAGAAATTTTGAGACTTCTGATCAAAATACCGCGACAAGTGGTTTTGGCAGTCCTCTCGTGATGTTAGCCTGACATTGCCTAAAGAATTGTGAAGAAACCGAAACAGGTGGAAATCTGAAGGTGCAAGGTCAGGACTATACGGCAGATGCATTAACACCTCTCAGGCAAACTCTCTTAATTTTTGCTGAGTGGCTAAAGATGTGTAAGTCGATAACGCTTATCATGATGAAAAACCACACCCTTTCTGTTGATTAATTCCGGCCGCTTTCTCTCAACTTCTTGCTTTAATCTCATCAGTTGTTCGCAGTAGAGTTCAGAATCGATGGTCCTGTCAGGTGGTAACAGCTCATAATGAATAATGCCCTTCCAATCCCACCACACACACAGCATCACCTTGTTGCGAGTTAACCCGGGTTTCGCCACAGTCTGTGAAGCCTGCCCGGCCTTTGACTACGACCTTTTTCCCACGTCCTTGTCGTACGTGATCCACTTTTCATCACCAGTTATCAGCTTCTTCGAAAATGGTTCGGTTTCATTACGTCGTAATAAAGAATTACAAAAGAGTACCGGTTCATTAGGTTTCTTTCAGTGAGGTCTTGAGGTACCCAAATATCGAGCTTTTTTGTGTATTCAGTTTTTGTCAAATGCGCCAAAACTGTTTTGTGGTCAGTTCCCAGTTCTTCAGTTACGTCGTAACTACTGATATGCCGACCTTGCTCCACTTTTTCAAAAACGGCATCCATTTTATCCGTAATAGGGCGACCAGAGTGACGTGCATCTTTGACATCAAAATTTCCGGAATGAAAACGCTTAAACCAGTGCTACTCTCACAGACACTGCACTAGGTCCATAAACATCGCAAATATCTTACGTAGCATTTTTACCTTTTATGTAATTAAATTTTAAAATGTAACAGCAGCAGTGTTGACAGCACGAAAAACAAATGAAAATCACACATTTGCATAATTTGAATTTGGAATTATGTTCTTTAAAGTTTAAACTTTTAATGATACATACCAAAACCAGCCAGTTGCAAATAGTATAACCAAAGAGATTTTATTACAAGTTCAAACATACTATAATGCGAAAACACTTTTTCCCCCACCCTAATATGTAACTAATACATATATATTATGCATAGAACAATGCATGCAAACAAATATTTACACTAAGGAGAAACCTGTTACCCCTGGTGTAGCAGTCGAATGCACTACCGCGACATTACAACATAATTATTAATTAATAGTAGCTGCTCATGATACAGACACAGCAGCACAGCTACTCATCGTCTTCATGTAGCCGTATTTTCCTGATTACATCCGAGGCCAGGGTGAACTAGCAGCTCAAAGTCCACCTTCCAACTCTTCCTCCTACGCTTCGCACGATCTTATGCCACGACGTTATGCCAGGACTTCCTACCTGCTCCTGGTGGGGGTGCCATTGCCAAGCAGTTTTACCTACGTAGCCTGGCGGTTGCCGAAAGACGTTGCCGCACCAGCAAAGCTGCATTTTATCTGCGATGTCACGGACATGAAAGCTATCGCGGGTGCAATAATTTCTTACGTGATCTTTACGCGTGACTCCGCACATCCATCGCAGCAATTTCATCTTCGTGACACGCAGCTCCTGCTTGTGTTACACCAGCAGCGGCCATGCTTCACAGCCGTGTAAAAGGACAGGTCTATGATCGTCTTATAGACCTGCCGCTTCAACCTGACTGGCATTGTAGGATCGCATGTGACGCTAGTCATTCCCCGTCACATGGCCCACGCGGCGGTAATGCGCGCCTTGACGTCGTATTCGATGTCATCAGTTTCGTGAAATACAAATCCCAGGTACTTAACCTGCTAACAGCTACTATTAATTAATAATTAGGTATATTGATTTAATGTGTAAGGACTTTGCACATAATAGAAATTATTGCATAATAATTTATCAATATAATGTTAAGTATGTATATTTTATGCTGTTAATAAGAATGCTTATTTTCTCAGTACGATTATGAAAAAACACTAGCAGACCCTTCAGAGATCACCACTGAAGTAAGTATGGTATGGTCTTCTTTATAATAAAAAATAATTACAGTATTAGGACGTGATAATGCTTTTGCAGGCTAATAAATACATACTAGATGAGGACTTAGGAGATAAAAACGCAGATACCAAAGTTCACTATGCAGTGTTACATTCAGAGCTGACTGGAGAAGTATCGAAAGAGTTAGAGGAAAGTGAGAAACAAAAGTACTCTGAAGATGTTGATAGACTTACGAAAACCATAGATGCAATGGAAAATGATATTCAGGAGTGTAAAGACAACCATGAGGCAAGGATGGAGCAAGTCAAGTCTCACTATAATGATACACTTTCAAAGATGCAGACCATCACATACAAATTAATGAAAAGTGATGACTATAGGTAAGTATTGCCAATACATTAATAAGAACGTTTGCTGCCTCATGCGTGTGCACGCATGTTCCGTGCAAAATAATTCATACTAACAGGTAGTCAGGCATAACGGGCGCGAGCATGTGTGCACATCTTATTCTGGTAAACCCCACCTTGCTCGCGGCGATGGATCGCTGCGCGGATGCGTGGGCGGCCGGCGCCTCCTTCTGCGAGCAAGTAATGCTCGTGAAGGAGGAGGCGGGGCGGGAGCGGCAGCGGGAGCGGCGAAGGATCGCAAGACAAGCTGCCCGCGTACGAAGGCAACTCAGGCGTCGGACGTCGATGAACGACCTCCGCCCCCCATGAGCGCCGGCCTGGGGGTGACAGGTGAAGCCGCCTGTCACCCTGGCAGAAGCAGGCCGCGGCGGTGGCGCGCATGGCGCGCCTCCCCGTTTCCGGGGACGAGTTGGGGACTCTGTAGTCCCCACACCCGAGAAGAGGGTCAGATCGTGAGAGATGGCCCTGGGTCGGCCGGGGTGCGAGGGATATGCCTGTCAACCTCACCTTCGGCAACCAAAACGACCCACAGGCGGCGTGCGTTTTAGTCGGTTCGTGTCCGACATAACCTCCTCCACCGGCTCCGGTGGGGAGGTATCCGTGGGGATTTTGCGCACGTAAAAAAAAAAAAAAAATTCCGGTAAACCAGTAAATTGTAAGAATATTTGTTTCAGTGATAAGGATGTGAAACAATTCTACAAGTCTTTGAAAGAGCTAGCGCGAGAGAGAACTGAGCTGCTACAAATTATTCAACACAGAGAAAAAGAGCATAGTAATCTAGAAAATGAAATAAGGTAAATAGTACACATCCCAGGCGCAGCCTATCATAGTTCACTGCTGGACATAGGCCTCTCCCAAGATGCGCCACTGTTCCCTATCCTCCGCCTTCCGCATCCACTTCACCCCAGCTGCCTTTTATGATCGTCAGTCCATCTGCCTACAGGGCGTCCCAACTTCCATTTACCTGTCTCCCTCTAGGATTCGTTTACTCCAACGGTCACTGGTCCTTCGACAAATGTGGCCAATCCACTGCCAATTCAGCTTGCTTTTATACTTAGAGCTACGTCGATGGATGATAACTTATTAATAATATCTCGTGTATCAGTCTGTAATCAATTACTCTTGTACATAGGTACATACATATAACATAACATAACATAAACTCACGCCTATATCCCCGAAGGGGTAGGCAGAGGTGCTAGCACCCACATTTCGCCAGTTTATGATTAGGTCAATGTAATAGGTGGCGAGCCTATTGCCATTAACCAGGCACTTATAAACCTGCAATAAAAATAGACTTGACAAACATTTAAATAATTAAGAACACAAGTGCAGTGATATACACGTATCAGCTCGTAGAGCTGCTAGTGTATCAAATAATAATAATAATAATAAATACACACATAACTTCGAAAAGCCATTGGTGTGTGCCACGGTAAAACCTGGGATCGAACCCGAGACCTCGTCTCAGCAGTCCATTACCCTTACGACTAGGCTACTTCGGTAGATACATATGATCACGCCTTTATCCCCGGAGGGTTAGGCAGAGGTGAATTAACACCCACATTTCACCGATCATTGAATTCGGTCCCACGTAATAGGGGGTGAGCCTATTGCCGCCTTCCGGGCACCATTGTTGACTCAAGCCATGCATCTGAGGCTGAGTCTGGGCTGTATAAATCTGACTGATGTTAAACAGCCCTATCCCTTAGTCGCCTTGTACGACACCGCATGGGAAGAGACGGGGTGGTCCAAATTCTACTCTGCCGGGAACTACGCACACATTTTTTAAAATGGCAATTACTCTTATTATTTTTCATATCTTACTTATTTCTTTTCCTGGGCCTAAAATATACGCTTCTAATCTGAATCAGCTATCTATTCTGGAAACATAACGAAAACTTCAAGAAAAAGCTAGGCATTAGATACTCTGGTTCTCTTGAATCATACTCCTTCGCCGCCTTAAGCACCCTGTGCTAACCTCAAAGTCCTCAAACGATACCCCAAGAACGCGTGCTGCGCATAAAGAGTACATTTTGTGACTGGGGTAAAAATATATTATTATGCCAGTAAAGTTCATTTGGTTATATTATACAGGTTAACTAAAGATCCTGACAAGAAGATCAAAGAACAGCCATTATCACCTGCAGAACTACAAGAATTTAACGAGAGGGAAGAGAAACTAAAAGCATACATTGCAAATATGAGGGTGGAGCTCGGCAAGATAAACCGTGAAGTGCTACGATATACTACTGCTGTTGATGAAGTACCTGGTACAGCAGAACTATTACAGTATGAAAAGAGATTCATAGAACTTTATAACCAAGGTAAGTTTCCTATTGATTTTCTTTCTTGGAATTCCTAAATAACAAATTTTGCTATGTACCTATGATGTAAATTAAATATGAAACTTGAAACAACTTCTGTGTTGTGTAGGAATATATAATACTTATATAAATACTTATATGTGTATGTATAATATGTGTGTATGTATGTTTATGTAAATCTACACTAATATTATAAAGAGAAAAGATTTGTACCTATTTTTGTATGTTTGTATATTTGTAATGAATAGGCTCAAAAAGTACTGGGCCGATTTAAAAAATTCTTTCACCAATAGAATGCTACATTCTTCCAATTTGACATAGGCTACATTTCATTTTGAAAAAAATTAGGGATCCTTGGTAAAATTTGAACAATGTAACCGAAGGTGTAGAAACATGAGTCTTAAAATGTCTTTCGTCGAATGCGCTGCCGAAACTATTAGCGATAGAACAAAATAATGTACAACAATATTGAAGAACATCATAATGTCTACAAAAAACTCCACGGTAGCATATGTCCAACTATTGTAGTTATGTCACTACAACAACTTTTTTCATTTTAAACATTAATGAAAATGCTACCCAAATTCAAACCATGCTATTTATGTGTTTATATTAATCCTTATCCAAATAAATTATTTTATGGTCAAGACCATTTAACTACCTATAAAATAGTTTTTAAATTATTTAAAATGGACTTTCCATTCAAAAGATATTACGAATTAAAAAATTCAAACAGTAAACAAAACCACCATAGCGCCGCCGTGGCCGTTGTTTGCGATGCAGTCTGAAAAACGCGCCGGGCATCGCGGCGGGCGGGGTGGAGGGGGCACTGAAATACAGGAGTGGGGCGTGCACGTCTGTAAGATAGGTAGCCGCGATATAACTGTGGGATTTTTTTAAATATATAATTAATAAATAATATTTTTTTAATAAATAAAAATATTTGTGAAAAAAAGTGTTTTATATCCAAATTTCCAAAAATAAATAATTGTCTACCCCGTGCGAAGCCGGGACGGGCTGCTAGTATTATATAAATTTAATGTATATGTGTACTTACTTATATGTAAGATATTACTAAATTATATATAATAAGTTCATTTACGTTATATATATGTAGCTTATGACTACACTAATAACTACCCATGGTTTATTATTGTTAAGACAATTAAAAACATTTCCATCCAAAGGTTGCCTGGAAGAGATCGCTTGTAGCGGTAAGGCCGCCATTTGTACATTTTTTATAATGTTGTCCGTACATGTACTGTAATGTGTTGGTGAACAATAAAGATTATCTTATTTTATCTTATGAAAGTTTGTGAGGATGCTTGTTACTCAAATATGGTTTTTTTTTTCAGTTGCATCAAAACACAAAGAAACAAAGCAGTATTACATATTTTACAATACGCTACTAGAAGTGAAGTTATACACTTCAAAGGAGTTAAGTTTGCTCAACTCAATTTTGGATAATTATGATGAGTGAGTGTTCTTAATATTATATTGCCCACAGATAATACACACTTGAATGTGTAGATGTAGACAAGGTACAATGTAGTTTGAAAAGTTAAAAAAGAAAAGTAGCGCTCTGGTGCCCTCATTTTCGACCCTAGCTCCTTTCAGTGTGTTCGTTAATGCTTGACACCTCTGTCATTTATAGGCACCGAGGACAGCTTACCCGTGTCTCGTGTGCCGCCGTGTTAGCGCCGCGTTACATATTTTAAAGGGAGATGTTTATACCACTTAGGTGGCAGACAAGCACACGGCCCACCTGATGGAAAGTGGTTACCGTGGCCTATGGAAGTTTGAAACACCTGAGGAGTCACAGTTGCGCTGCCAACCCTGTAAGTATAGAGTTTCTGTGCCATCAGTGTAGAAGACAAAGCGGGTAAAGCCTTTAGTCTTCCCACTGACAGCACAAATTCTTCAGTGAGCTCTGGCTACCCTGTTACCTCTGCTGATGCGTCCAGTTAATATTCGGGCGAGAGTGGGCTACACTTTAGAGTTATTTTGTTTTATAGCGTATCCGAGATACCGTATGGTTTTTACGATCTTATCACGAAAGTAACAAATAAGTTACGTACTTGAAGCTAAAACCAAAATGGTTTCCTCAACAGTTTAGAGGAAAGGAGATAGGAATCAGACATGTACGCGAGAGTTATATGTACAGTAGACAGTAATATAGGATAATTAATTGATTAAAAGCATATGATTAGGCCGTCAAGCTGAGTGTCACCATTGTCACATGGTATATGTAAGTAATGGTGACCCTCTTTTCTGAGACTTTGCCTTCAGCTTACCATCAGGCAAGGCGAAGTGTATATATAGAACTAGCTGTACCCTGCCAATACATGAATGGTTGCAAAATGAGATACAAAACAAAGAATACATTTTTTCGCGGTCGCGGATATGTGACTGATGTAAAAATTGGATAAAAACAATCCTTGATGCGTATTATATATCATGCTAAAATTTCAGCTCGATCGGTGCAGAATTTTTTGAGTTTTTGAAGCGTACACAAACCAACATAACATTTTTATATAAATATCTAGATATATATAGAACGACACAAAGTAACCTTTTATAGCTATTCCTCTGATGAATAATCTTGAGACCATCCAGAAACTCTTTTTAAAATACTTGTAGGAGTTGTAGGTAGTTAATAGGAGATAAAATATTCGATATAGTTTTCTTACTACGAGCCTTTACAACATGACTTTATTATAATTGACAGGGCTATGTCTTCTGTCAGAAAAAGAGAAGAATTCATGTCCCAATTCGAATCAATAGTGGATTGGGTGAACCAGACAGTGAAAAAAGTCGAGGAGAAATATAAAAGCGAGAAGCAGCAAAAGGCGAACCTTTACAACGAGTATTCGAGATTGATGGACATTCAGAGACAGTACGCTGCTGCGTTGAAGAAATTGGGCGAAGAGAGGCAGAGGATAGGAACACAGAGAAATAGCTGACCAACGGATGGCACGTCGTAATATTTATAATAGATTATAATATATTTACGAAGACGATACCCTTCGCCACTTTATTTAAAATAAAATATTTTATCTAGTCTTCGATTTATTTTACTTACTTGTTAATTATCTAATTTTTTATTCATTCCAATTTTACAGAACAGAAGTCTCCTGTATAGAATGTAAGACTGAATATAGGTTTTATAATGTTCGTGACATTTTTGTAATGCACCCTATGTATCAATAATGCATAATACGAATAATTATTTAAAAATAAACAACACTGTTATATATAATTTAATCTTTTATTTTCAAAACCTGTTATACAATAATATCTACAAATGAATACTGGGTCATATAATGAATTCGTATTATTTGTACTCGGTACAAACTAAATTATAGTATGAACGGAATTATACAAGTAGTTATACATAGTGCGGACTGCGGCAAACATTTCGAGATTTCTAATAGGTAGTGCACTTGCGTTCGTCCTCAACGTAACCTACCCATGTGTACGTTAATTGCATAGTAATATTCCATTCGTCACATCAAAGCGTGACTACGCCGCCATGTGAGTGACTCTTGTGAGAGCTGCTGTGAGCACTGTGCGCGTGACCGTGGTCCCGGCTGTGACTATGTCCTTGCGAGCTAGTACTGGACTTTTTGTACATCGTAAAAGAGATTAACTCACGATTTGCATTTGTCATCGCCATAGCGTGAGAGACTACGTCGTAGCCAAACAATGCATGAAGACGGTTCACCACTACTAGAGTTATGCCTTTTTGTGTAACTCTGACAATTCGGTCACTTTCTGATGAAGAAGCTATGGCCACGCTCAACGACGAGTTTAATTCCTGTAAAAATTATGAAAATGTTAATTATAAAAATTTGTTTGAGTAGAAAGATGAATAGGTTTTGGGGATAATTAAAAGTTAGGTACCTAGGTAATATATGGCTTTACTAAGTGGGCATTTATTAACTAATCTACGATTAGGTTTGTATTATTTTTAATACTATATTAGTCTAACCTGAGTACATGAGTAGGTACCTACCCTGAACACAGGTATCTGAATAAAATGTTATAGTGTTATACCAATAAACCTGTTTTGCAACGAATCAAATGTAGGTACCTACCTATGTATTTGTAATTACTACAGACGGAAGCTGCAATACCTAATTATTCGTACGAAAAAAATAAACAATCACTGTTAGCCTTTGAAAACACTCGTCCACAATACTTAATTTTATAAATAAAATATGTTTTTACCCGTATTAATGTTGCCCGTTCCTCACTTTTGAGTCCGTACACTGTAGCCCCCTCATCCTTAGAAAGATGAGGTGCACTGAGACTGCCCATAACCATGATATAAGGCATTTTATTTCTGTTTACAAATAATCTTCGGATCTCAAAACTTTACTGCTTTAAGTTTGTAAGTAGGTACAAGTAAATGTGTCACCGACAAATTACGTATTTCATTTTAATAACTTGCAAGACTCTAAACTAAATTACGAACTAAAATGATACAAAGTTAATGAACTGAGCCAGGTAACCACGCGGCCGAACAACTTGTGACCGCGACTGCTAGTGTACTCATGTGTGAGTCTGCTCAGCCAGTTAAGTACCTGTATGTGTGGTTTACAATGGCATTTCTATGTCGGCTTGTGTATGGATTACTAATGACGCGCTTGTAGTTGTACGAGATGTGACGTCGATCGCCAAATGACCTTCACGGGTGCTCCGTACGTGGACGCGCGCGCGCGCCGGTCGCTGGGACACCGACCACTGTCTCGTGCACTCAATGAAACAATATTGTATGTAAAAAGATAGAACTTTTATTTCAATTGGTACTTATGGCTACCATCTTACCTACTTGTATTAAAATGAAGTAGGTAGGTAGATATAATTCTATTTTATCATCCCAATAGTACCACGTTGTCAAAAAGTTGTAAATACCTACTTACAACAAGTGCTGTTTTGGTTTCGCTCACACACACTCATTGATTAGTGTTCCTTAAGTATACTAAGTACCTTTATATCCTTTTGCACTCGAGCTTGCGGTGAGTGAGGCGAATCAGCCGTCTGGCTTTAAAACATAAAGATAAAGATAAATTTATTTGTAGAACTTTGAGGATGCTGGTCAGCGGGGACGTTATGTCGGACTCGAATCAAATAAAACCGCACGCTGCCCGTCTCTAGTTCAATCACCTAATAGGGTGTAAGGTTACCCAATAACGCAAATATTTGAACGGAACGAGAATCGAACCCGCGCCACCTGGGTTGCAGTCAAATGCACTACCGCCACGGCAAAGAGGCTGTTCGGCTGTGTTTACCTACTAGGCCGCGTATACTAAAATATCTGATGTTTAATTCGATATTTTTTACTATGTTGCAAATTATCTTCAATAAGGTTAGTTATCTATATCTAGCTCATAGTTGAAGTTTGCACTATGTTCATCCAAAACTAACAAATGAAAATCAAACTGACAAGTAAATATTGTCAAATTTGTTAAATATCAAAAAATTGTGTAACAAAATACTTCTTTGAAGTGAAATATACTAATATTTACAATCATGAGTCATTCAATGAGCAGTCCTAGAAACATTCAATTAGGTACAACACCAGTAATATATTTTGTTCTACAAACTATTCTATTTAATGATGAGATTGGTGACACGATTGCTATTGTATTTTCCTGATCCCTTACCATTTCATGAGCAGACGTTGAGGTTGTTTTTGGACTATCTTTAGTGTTATTGGTAAATGCCAAATGTGCCATTTTTTGTGCATCATAATCAACTAAGAATAAAATGACGATCAAAGAGCTAATAGGATTACTTGGTTACGCAGTGTTAGCACTTATGTCATTAATATCCCTTTTAAGGTAAATAGGTTAAAATAACAGTGCCCTTCCTTGGATGCAATAGCGTTTTCTGGCAAGTGTAAGTATCTACATAGGTAGGTAACCAAACTAAAGTAAGTACGAATTTCATAAAGTAAGGAGGTGTGGGAAGACGTTTTATTTAGTGTAGTTTACGTCTATTACTGTTCTAGTATTTGAAACATATCAAAAGGCTCGAATGGTGTTTGTTCAAACAATGGCTGAACTTGCTACTAGGGCAACTAACGTCAAGTGCTTAGAGAGTGCGGGTGTACTTGGTGAGTGTTCTATTTTATACGAAAAATAAGACTTGAGGGTACTCTTGTGCGGTTTTGTCGGTCCAAGTCCGAAGTGGTATCAGGGGGAAGACCTGCATGAAAAAAAAAATACCTTCGTTACATTTATGAAGTTGATAGTTACAGGCGACCAAAGACCCCAGGTAAGTCAGAGCTGTGGACAAATAAACATGTTGCGCACCAATCTGTTGAGCGAAGCGCCGCTGACCCTCTGCCCACACTCATTATTGCGGATGAGGTAGACGTAGACAATTCTGTTGCTTGAGTGGATTCACAATGTTAACGTTAAAAATATTTTTTTAAGTAAAAATTTAATTAATATTATTATAATAAGTAGATACCCGTTACCCCTCGTTTTCACTAAGAAACAAGTTGTAAACTTGTTTGATACGCAACTTGTTGAAGACTTGTAGAAGACTAGTCAAAACACAATACATATGTTTTATACATATATTGAGACTGTCTCAGACACTTTTTCGTTCACGTTGTATGTGTAGCCAACAAGTTGTGTAGGTAAACAAGTATAAAACACAATTGCGTTCACACTGAAGCCTGTGACATATTGCAACTTGTCAAATACATGTTTTATACTTAGGTGAAAATGAGGGGTAAGGATAGACGTTTTCAGAAATGAATTAAAAAATGAACTAAACCGGCACAACTCCTACTATCATACAGATTTTTTTTACTTACAGAATTACTACGACCTTTGCTGTCTGATTCCTGTAGCACTGTTCGACAATGTGCGGTAGTGGCTGCAGCACGTTTAGCTGAACATGAGGAAGGAGTGGCTAGGCAATTACTAAACGGTGGAATGGTGACCATCACGCTGGAGAATCTGAATAAGTATAATGTGAGTTATGTATGGCACGGAGCATCTTTAAATGTTGGTAGTTGGTTTTTGAAGGTTGGCAGGTACACTTGAGGATTTGACGCATGGTTTCCTCTCGTGGCTGTATGGTCATCAGACAGGAGATATGTGCTCACGTAAAAGCCTAATCGAGAGAGAGTTGGGGGGCCTCGGGTCCAATGCAAATAGGAATGCTTAGATAGGCACCTATCCATTTGGAACTTACCGTTTCCCCTTTAACAGTGCGTGTCTCAATACAGCAAGTAGATATTAAGAAGGATATACTTTTAATTCAGTGAATATTGTCCGCAGGTGTATTATAAAAGGTCTGCGCTGTATTTAATGAGAGCAGTTGCTAAGTAAGTACCTAATGACCGTAAAGTGCTAACAAGTTTAAAACGTAGAAGTTGTACGTCAACATGTCAACATTGATTTACTGCTATTTTTAGACATAATGAAGAATTAGCTGCCTCGATAGTTCGACTTGGAGCATTAGAACACATTGTATCGTGTTTAGAAGACTTCGATACGCAAGTAAATAATATTATACATTTTCTAACCAAATTACGCTCTCTTAATGTTTGAATACTTCGTACCTGCCGGGTATAGTGTGCCTCAGCTGCAAACCAATGCACCTTCTAAAGTTCTAAACGAACGAATGGTTGGCAGTTCAGACAGCAGTCGCTCCCAGATGAGCCGACTCGCCTATCAAAAACAATAAGCGGCCCTCCGGCTAAGTATGCAATTTCAGACGCAACTGGGAAATGGTTTAGAGGATGATGATTAACTCGTACCTATCTACTATAGATAATTATTACTGGTTCTGACTAATTATTATCATCAACGCAGATCATAAACCAGTCAATAAATTTATAAATTTTGGCGAGTTTAGTTTTCAAAATTTACCCTCAAGAGGTTGGATTTATAGGTAGACTAGAAAGATTTTGTTTTGTTGCGATGTTTAAAAAAAGGAGTAAGAAGCAAGACTCCGGGCTCCGACATGAAAGCCTTGGATGCATATGGGAACATTAATTAATTTAGACGCTAAGATGATTATGCCTTTTAGATTGTAAACATCTACTAAGGAAGTAAGGAAGGATCACCTTTTTAAGATCTAATGTAATGTAAAAAATATTTTTAGGTAAAAGAAAACGCCGCCTGGGCTTTGGGATATATAGGCAAACACAGTGAGCAGTTAGCAGGATTGGTGGTAGATGCGGGCACACTCCCACTGCTAGTGTTGGCATTCCAAGAACCCGAAATGAGTCTCAAACAAGTTAGTGTTTTTTCTACAAAAAAAAACGTTCAGTATTAGGTTCTTCAAGAAGAATTAGAATGGTCGACGGCAGTATGAGTGTGACACCCTTGGTGTTCATGGCTGATGGGTAATCAAGTGGGTTGTGCGCTTGTCTGCTTAGTGGTATAAAAATGGTAGGTACGTATTGGTTAGGTGCCTATATAACCCTCAGTAGAAGTAGAAGATATGTTTGTGCTAGGTACCCACACTCGAGGAGACCATTTCAAAACAGTAAATGTCTCGAGGTCACCCGGCGTGCAAGGTTGATAATGCCTCATTGGGTAACCTCATACCAAAGACGGCGGCGCGGCGTTCCGTTTTAGTCGGCTCGAGTCCGAAATAACCGCCCTCAGTTGCCGCCGGAGGTGGTACCCGTGGAGATTTCCACACTAAATAAAGGCACGTGATGTTGTATAGGTACCTCAGTACCTTCTCACTGTAGGTATACATATTTAATATCTATTAAGTTTTTTCTTAACTTTTTGAGATTTCAGCTGGAGCTTTAGTCGATCTAGCGCAGCACAAACCGGAAGCGGTAGTAGATGCCGGAGCGATATGTCATCTTGTACATGGATTGGAAAATCAAGACCCTAAACTAAAGGTTAATTGAATAACTAAAATATTGGCAAAGTGAATTCTTTTAATCCTTCTTGTTTTCTTTTAAACCAGTTGTAGTGGTTGTGGTCATTCACCAACATAACACTAGATATAATTCAGTCAAAATAGACGGAATAAAATAGTACCTAAGCTTGCATAAATTCGCATAGAGCTGAAAATTGATGGGGGTCCTAAATACACCATAGGTAGGTATCTAATAAAAGAAATATCAAAAGTCCCCATCGATTGGACTTATGCATTTTTTTATTCAAGGTCAAAGGTCAAATATAGGTATTGGATTCTCATTTATTAATTACGTACCCACCTACAAAATTGTACCCACACTTTTTTGCCAAAACTTTTGTGCCAAAATTTGGAATACTACTGTACCCATTGATATACCTACAAAAAAATTGTATTTCAATGACTGTACTAACCCAATAAAAAAAAAGAACTAAGTATGTTAATCGGTTTGAATAGGTAGTTAGCAGTTACTTTAAAAATTTCATCCACAATACCAATTTTGTAGGAATTACATCTATAACTTTGTCCAACATACTTTAACGTTAGCACGCTTGCTGTTTACGAGAAAAATTTGAGAATACGATATATTTGACATTTAACATTGAATAAAAAATGTATAAGTAAGTCCAATCAATGGGGACTTTTGATATTTCATTTGTAATGATGGATTTAAGACCAATTTTCAACTCTATGCGAATTTATGAAAGTTCAAATGTTTATTTTGTCTGCATTATTAGGTGGTTATAATGTTCCTGCTGAATAAGTAACTTTCGCTATGATGACTTATTTCCATTGTTGTTATCGTTCAGCGTAGCACACTGTGTGCACTGGGCGCTGTTGCAAGTTCACGCACGGAGCTCGCCGAGGCAGTAGTGGCTGGCGGAGCACTACCTGCGGCGCTTTTACACGCTGGCCACGACGCTGCTCCGGTGCGACGAGCCGCCGCTTGTTTGCTGCGAGATATCGTCAAACATTCCGTTGATGTGAGAATCAATTCAGAAATTATAAGTAAAATGGCAGTCAGGTTAAAGGGGCAGGCCTAAGAATCTATACATATTTAAAACGATAATTAGGCTTGTCCTTTTACACGGCTGGTGAAGTCTGACCGCTGCTGGGGCGTCACAAGCAGAAGCTCCGTGTCACAGAGATAAAAATGCTGCGGTGGATGTGCGGAATCACGCATAAAGATCACGAGAGGAACTCTCGCATCCGCAGCAGCCTTCATGTCCGTGACATAACAGGCAAAATGCAAGAGACCCACTTTAACTGGTGCTACCACATCGTACGGTAACCGCCAGGCTACGTGGGTAACGAATGCCTGGCAATGACGCCCCTGCCTGGTCCAGGTAGAAAGGGTAGCCTTACTAAGAAGTCCTGGCTTGACGTCATGCGTGCAAATGGTCTCACTACCATGGACGCTCAATATCGTACGAAGTGAAGCAGGAAGAGCCGGAAGGACGACCCTGAGCTCCGAGGTCACCTTGGCCTCCGATGCGATCAGAAAAATACGTCGTCTCTATGAAGATGATGATGAAGTGATAGGTAAAGGTAGGTATATAATAGTAAGTGCCTATTCGTTATTTTGCTAAGATACATACTTACTTTGAACACATGTTCGAAAGTTAATGATTGAGGCAGGTTTTTTATGCACTCTTCCGACTTTTGATGAACTTTAGACTTTTCGATTACAAGTTAACTTAAGACACTGCCTTAATCAGATTTATTAGAAGGCGAGGCGGTAGGAACAGAAACTTCTTTCATAACTTCGTTTTTCAGTTAGCACAACTAGTAGTGAATACTGGTGGATGTGGCCCTTTAGTGGAGCTGTTAGAGGAATCTGTAGGCGGGGCTCGTGTACCAGCCTGCATGGCGCTTGGCTTCATTGCTGGACAGTCTGATCAATTGGCTATGGCTGTTATTGAATCGAAGGTACCAGCTATATTGATTTCTTTTGTTGTTCGACTTGTTTATTCCGGATGACAACAGCACGTAGGTATCTACTTACTTTTTTGGTGCGTTATTATTAATAAAAATAAGGCAGTTTGGATCAATCTTCACTTCATGCACTAATTTCTGAAATTCATGTACGGTGCTGTACTGATGTACTTTTTAGTTTATTATAAACCAGCTCAAAGCTAAAAAGTGAATACGTATCTCTTTTGCCGACTGTACTTAGGTAGGTACAGTCGGTAAGAGTGATACGTTTTCACTTTTTCATATTAAATTGTATGAAAAGGTGTATATTTATCTACCTACCTAGTCTTGGCCGTCCGCTACTTTATACAAGTCATGCATGTGGGCGCCCGCATTTCATGCAAATCGTATGTATTTTTGAATAATATTATTTGCGCGAGACTGGCATCTGAGAAAGATTTCCTAATGATAGAGTGAGTAAGTAGGTACATAAATATAGTAACACCAATGTCCGCAATAAAATAGATCAATCTGCATCCAAGCTGTTTTTACACTTTTCAAGGCTATTCCGGCTCTAGTTGATATACTACAAAACACGGAAGCTGAAGACGCAGAACTCTGTGCAGCTGCGTGGACTTTGGGACATATCTCGAAGCACTCACCTCAGCATAGTCTAGCTATCGCTGTTGCTAACGCTTTACCAAGAATGTTGCAGGTGAGATTTCATACAAATATTTGTACCTAGTAGGTACGTACTTAACACAGATTACTTAATAGTTTCGAATGCCTTAAAAGTTTCCAGTCCCAATAGTGTAGGGGATATTCCAAATATGTGTTCCATTATGCGACGATTGGAGCGCTGGAATTTGGTCACGGGTTTATCAAATTTAATTTTCATAAATTATTACTTATAAATTAATAAAAAATGGGGTGTACGCTTTTCTCTCAAATAACCTAAAATGAAAAACAGCCAGCGGCGTGTCTTCTTGGGTACGGTTAGAACGTTTAGATAACATTTACTTCGTAGGTAACATCTGTACCCCGAGCACGAAAAACTATCGTAAACGTATTGAGACAACGGAGCTATGCGTTTGGCCGCCTGCCAACACTGTGAACCTGTGTGTCTGGAGCCGGCCAATCGCAATGCTCGGTTCTCTCGATACGAGTGAGACTGACTAAAATAATAGGTACTAAGTATTATTTATTGTACGAAAAATTATGTTCACAGCAGCCTCTATGGTTGCTCAGGTATGCTAATGATATTGCGTTGATGAACGCGGATAGGAGCAAATTGGTGCAAGGTATGAAAGTGTCTAATGAGGCGCTTGAGAGGGGCGGTCTGAAGCTAAATGTGGCGAAGACAGAATACTTGACGTTATACTCAACTGATCCCACACACGTCAGCATAGGCGATGACTTGATGAGCACACGGACCAGGTTAAGTACCTAAGATCTGTACTTCACGTGACTGGTGACATCGACTGCGACGTCAGGGCATGCATTGCCGCCGCGTGGGCCAAGTGGCGGGAAATGAATGTCGTCACATTCGACTTTAAAATGCCAGTCAGGTTGAAGGGGCAGGTCCATAAAACTATGATTGAGCGTTACACGGCTGTCCATTACACGGCTGTGAGGCGTGACCGCTGCTGTAGCCACACAAGCAGGAGCTGCGTGTCATGCCGATGGTGCGGTGGAGGTACTGTGTCCTGAGTAAAGATCGGGTGAGGAACTCTGACTTTTGTGGATGCCTTAATGTGCGTGACATCGCAGATAAAATGCAAAAGAGTCGCCTTTTCTGGTGCAGTCACGTCTTACGGAAGCCGCCAAGCTACGCGGGTAACAATTGCTTAGCGATAGCACCCTCGCCAGGTCCAGGTAAAAGGGATAGACCCAAGAATACTTGGCATGACGTCGTGGAGGGTGTCATGCATACTAATGGCCTCATCATGGACGCCCTAGATTGAGCGAAGTGGTCGCCATAGTTGTTCCTTCCACTCCACCATGATGTCCTGGTGATGCTGGTACATCACGGCATTGATTTCTCGAAGCCGGGACTGAACCTTTTACCACTAATATTTTTTCCACCACCAGCAATTAGGGGACTACACTTCGAAGATGCTCCCCGAACTCCCATCGGCAGTCGAGTACGAGCTTCAAAAATTGCATTTGGAGTTTGATGCTGATTGAAATGTTTTCCACTATAAGACTGCATTCTTTGGGTAGCACGCTCCGAGGTCCATGGAGAATAAGTTTTATGCATAGCCACCTCGAGTCCCAGCTACCTGATCCGCTCCACAACTGAAACAACCGGTGTCTGAAATGGCCTTCAGGGTTACTTCGTAGAGATAGCAACACCATATCAACAGCACCAGCATATCATCCAAACGTTCATCATCCGTTTAATGAGAAGTACTCAATCGTATCCGGTGTTGTGTGTGAAAGGCACTTCATGATACACGCGCCTCCGGAATCCAGCTCCAAGGCAAGGTTTGAACGCGTTAATGATGTCCAAGAAGACAGTTAACATAATCACGCCCCGGGCAACCGCAATCTTTACCAGAACCCTCACACGCATAATGGCGTCTAGGGTAGAGAGGTGCTTCACTATAACTCTTTCAAAGAGTTTGCACTCCTCGTTAAGTAACACTATGGGTAGGTAGGCGAACGGGGAGTCCGCTGAGCAGTCCCTTCTTTCGGGCGGGGACCAGTATCCCCGTCTTCCATAGTTGCGGAAACTGGACCCGCTACAAACATAAGCTGAGTAACTCCTTCAGTGGAATGTGTTCCACTGCCCGCGCTAGGCAAAGAAGGGGGGGGGGGGGGCAATAACGCCTCCAGGCAGCTTTGGTAGAGACACTGGGTCAACGGCGGGATTCGGAGGCGCAGCTTGCGTCTTATCATAGTATACAATTTGTCGCCTCCTGATGCTGCCGCACGCGTCACGTGCCCCGGGTTGTCCTCCGCTTAGATCCGGATGCGGACACTTCACCACGCTTCTTATCACCCCGCTACTCGCAATATAATTATGAACTACGACGCTAGTCTAGCTGGCTTCTTTACTCGATTAAAATAAGTAGAATCTACGTTATACTTCTGGACCATCATTATATAATTATAGCGGGCTAAGTCTCAGCAAGATTTAAGGCTAGCTCGACTTGACTGGCTTTGTTAACATTAATATAATTCAGCATTTTTTTCATAACTTCATCTGAATAGACTCTTAAAACTTTACTAAAGGTGCTTCATACAGGATGCAGTGATTAGATCAAACATATGAATAGGCAAAAGAACATTGATCATAATAACATTGAGCTACCATTAGCTAAATATATGAATGCTAATGTTACACTGTATATATTACAGTTGTATACAAACCCCAAATCATCTGGTGAGGTGCGAGCAAGAACATCATGTGCTCTGAAACAATCACTACAGTGTTGTCTGCATCGTCCTGCATTAGAACCACTTCTGCATTCAGCACCAGCTGGCATTCTTAAATATGTTTTAGCACAATATGCTAAGGTATGTACTTATATTCCTAGTTACATTTTGGGAACCTGCTGCTCATTATTAAAATGGTTTGAAGATTTGCCAAAATATACATACATATAATCACGCCTTTTTCCCTGAGGGTAAGGCAGAGTGAATTAACAACCACATTTCACCAATCATTGAATTCGGTCCCACGTAATAGTGGGTGAACCTATTGTGAAAATATTGTTGATTAAAACTAAACTCGTGGTTATGTTATTGTATTAAAGTTATAAAATAAATGACAAACCAAAATGGTGTAACAGACAAAATGGGTAATCACAGCTATTTCCATAAATGTATTAACCACACCATTATCAGTTTATTTGGATGATGGTTGCTGTTTCTCAGATTACTAGGTTGAAAGTTCTTGTAAATTGCAATGTATTTATATCAAGTAAAGTTTAGTAAACAGGTCCGTCATCCAGATTGTCTTCATCTTCATCATAATCTTCACCATTATCAAAGTAATTATTGGCATAATCTGTGCCATCATCCATTTCAAACTCTTCTTCTTGTTCATCTTCAATTTCTTCATCATCATTGTCCACCTGCTTTTTGAGAGTTTCTTCGTTTGCATTTGTTTCTGTATTCTCACCATTTTCTTGAGTTTCCTTCTTCTCTAATGTTTGTAATCTTTTATTAATTTCTGAAGGATCATCTAATTTTCGCTTACGAGATGTAACACGAGCCCTGTTCACTTGAGGTCTAAGTTCTATTGGCATATTTGCCCACACACAATCTAACACTTTACCCTGTTTGGCGTCCAGCGCCAGCATTTTATATTTGTCCGAGTATCTCTCTACACCATCACTTCGAGTTTTTTGCTTTACAAACGCAGGTGATTCGTGTAAAAATTGAATAAACTGGTCTTTAACAATTAACATGTAGTCTGTGGCAGCATCACAAGCCAGGGGAAGTGGCTTTGCTTCCAGTTTGGGGAAAAGCGGAGGAGGCACTACAGTTTGTGTCGTATTTTCTCCCCTACCGATACCTAATGACTGAAGTTGTTCATGCGTTAATGATAAGGTACTGCCACGACCTCTTCCTCTGCCAGCCATTATACACTAATTCAAGAATATTATAAGTTTCAAAAGAACTTATTCAGCACCAAAACACTAAACTGAACACAAACATGTGTTCGATGTGTTCCATGTGATTTTGACATTCGTTTGTTTATGATTTGACAATTTAATCATGACGTAACCACAGACTACGACATTTCTGTTTTTGAGTTTTTATACCCTGGTAACTAGGACTTTTAGGTCATCTTATTTGTTTTAAATGCTAGTAAAGTAGTGGAGACTTTACTAGTATACTAGATAGAGGCTTCTGAGGAGATTTGGGACCAACTCGAAACAATGCAATTCACGGTGATACATGAGCTGGCTCGTCTCTCTCGTTACCTCCTTTGTTCACTCAGACTCGCCTTGCTGGAATCATCCCAGGAGGCGAATTCTCCCCCTTGGTGTTTTACTGGTGCGAGTGGCATCGACACCAAGAGGAGGACCTCTGACTTAGACTACTCCGTTAGTTAATCACGCTTAGGTCTTTTGATACTACATCTCTTCAAGAGACGGTTATAAGATTTATCACTTAACTAACCTAAGCGTTTCCTATTTGACCAATATACCCCCCTTTTCTTGAAATTACACTAATTTCAGATAATCTTAAATGAAACAACTGTAAATATTATTTATATGATTCTGTAACAATAAGCCTTATGTCTTGATGGGGCACACAATATATATTTAAGTGTTTAATATGACTACAATTATATTGTATGCAAGGAGCAATCTAAATCAATTTATCTCGGTTACGTGACTATTAAAGATATCAAACAATAACACCCTCATACCCTGTATCGTGATTCGTATGTCGTACATGTGTTTAAAGATAATACTTGAAATCAACAATCGTTTGTTTCCTATTAGAATTCAAGATAGAACATAATATCTGTCAAACAATGTATAGGTCAATGAGCGTGACTTTGCTAATTACAGTTTGGTTTAAGAATATTAAGACTAAATGTGACTATCAAAATAGAATGCTTAGATCTCTCTATATCTCATTATACCGTCAAGAGATGATCTCTGTACCCTTGGATGATTTCGGATTCATGTTTGACAGGTACATACATACGCTGATACAGTCAGTCCGATGATATTTCTAGTTAGGAAACTAGAAATATCATCGGAATGTTAACTAGCACACAAAAATAACAATGATCGGGACAATACGAAAATTATTCTAGAGAATGTAGCCTTCGTGAGCATACCAGCTTCCACAACAACATTTCCATTATAATAACAATACTCTTTGTAGTCTAACACTGGGTAAAAAAGCCACGTTGTGAAGAACTACACCCGCGAAACTCTCGCAACGCAAGCTGAAAGTCCATAGACAAATACAATTCCTAGGGCTTGATAACAACCCAATCGGAGCCTTGTATTTGGTACATCATGAGTTCACGACAACACTCGAGTTCTTTTTATAAAAATGGTGGACCATTTTACAAAAAAGAAGTCGAATCAACATAACATAACCATTATGCGCTTTTTTAAGATAGGTACCATTAAAAATAACCTGGTAATATATTCTATTTAGATACTACCAAATGATGCCAGAGCGCGAAGATTATTCGTAACAACAGGAGCTTTAAAACGAGTTCAAGAAATTGATTCGGTACCGGGATCATCACTAAAAGAGTATATAAATATTATAAACAGTTGCTTCCCAGAAGAAATTGTGAGGTGCGTATTAGAATATAATAGCCCAAACAGACAATCGGATTCGGTACGGACCACTGAACCATGTACGGAGGTGTGGTACGCTTTGTGCGATAGATTACTGTACTGCTACCTAAATGTTCCGGAGTGTACCAAGTTCAGTGGTTTGGTGCATACCAAATCCGGTCTTCTGTTAGCGCTTTAAATTCCGTATTGACACCAGGGAAGGGGAAAAGTTAAATGTGAAGACAGTATGACCAACTGTTTTCTAGTCCCTAAGGTTAATGGCGTGTTATATCAAGATACTAAGTAATATTTTACCATTTATTTTAGATATTATACTCCAGGCTATTCAGATTCATTGCTAGACCGAGTGGAAGCTTATACACCCCAGGTAAACAAATATACCATTTGAACAATCCATAAAGTAGGTTTTTAAATTGAATACAGAAAAAAAATATATTTATCAAACGGTACTGTAAAGACAAGGAATAAAGATTTGCTAGTACAAAGTATCTAAGATTATGAACCCGAGAGAATTTTTTTTTTAGTGAAATGTGCTAGCGCTAATTTTTTTAAAGAATTCTTTTGTAAAGAACTGTAATTAATTAATTAATTAAATGGGTTTGAAGCATACCGTCCCATTCGCATTTCGTCACGAATTCAAAAATAGTCCCATTCGCAAAATGGAGTGGAGGGCTAAAGAAACCGAAATACCTAGAGCTATTAATTTTAACAGTGTAAAATGTGTAAATTGCTTAATACATCATCACCGACCAATTAAATTAGTTAAAATGGTATAATGGTCAAATTTATATTATCTTTCAGGTTCCAGAACTGTTCACAGACAGAGTTCCAAGTGATTGCCAAAGTGAGCTAACTATAGAAAACACAAATTAAGATGTTTGGATATTTTATTTAATAAATATTTTATTACATTTACTTTTCTTTTGTCTTACATAGTGTCCATACTAACTTTTGCACTTGAATGGTTCTACCACCAATAATTGTTTTCTCCATTGCCATGGATTGACCGATAATATTGTAGCTGCAAATAAAACAAGTTCTTATCATTCATGGTTCTAATATGACTAAGTAAATTAATTTTAAGATATACTTACTTATATGGGCTGGATGCCAGTATATTAAGGACTTGAACTCCTGCGATATCAACCTCATAGAAACTATCTTGCTTTACGTATGTCAAGTTAAGGTTGGAAAATTCTGCCGCAAGACTTATCCAGTCTTCCGTCTGCAAACCCTGAGCCAGTAAATAAAGAGATTGAGTAGGTATGTTATTCTGTATAGGTAGGTAATGTTAATGACATTGACATATAATAATTTTCATTAAGTAGTAGAATTTATTCGCATATATAATTTTATAATATATAATAAAACTTGAACTAGTGCCGGATTCACCCTGTGAATCACTTAATATGGTTAATCGATACTTTACCTCGATTGGTAGAGAACTAGCTACAGACATCTTAATAAGAAATGGTACTACTGAACTGCGCTTAGCAGAAAAAAATACTTCGTCAAGCAATGTTAGTTCTATGTTTCTAGACCCAACAGATCACATTGAAATTAATAAAATTATCATGAGCCTAAAGAATAGCAGTGCTCCAGGTATGGATAACATTCAAAATATTGTACTAAAAAACTCTCGGACGATTTTATGCACCATGATTGCTCATCTGTGTAATCTTAGCCTTACCACTGGGATTTTCCCAGCAATTTTCAAAGAAGCAGCTGTGGTGCCTGTGTTTAAGAGTGGTGACGCAGAGACAATTGCTAACTACAGGCCCATATCGCTACTGAGTGCAATTAGTAAAATAATGGAAAAAGTAGTTAACACTCGTCTAATTAAATTCCTCGAAAGCAAAAACATTCTAGCAAGTACCCAATACGGTTTCCGCTCGGGTAGAAATACTGAGGATGCGGTAGCTAGGCTCTCGGATATCGTTACAAAGGCAGTAGACAAGGGTGAAAAATGTGTTGCCATATTTTTGGACCTCCAGAAGGCATTCGATACCGTTTCAATACCAATTTTATTGCGCACTCTGGAATACATGGGCATAAGAGGTACGGTTCTGGAGTGGCTCCGAGACTATTTGGATGGAAGAAGTCAGGTGGTTAAAGTAGAAAACACTTATAGCACGAGCTTTCCGGTTACGTACGGAATTCCGCAGGGTAGTACCCTCGGTCCAACGCTATTTTTAGCTTACGTTAATAGCCTCTGTAAACTTCAAATAGATAACGCGGAATTACTGGCTTTTGCAGATGATACCGTATTGATTTGCCGTGGGAAAACATGGCCACAGGTCCAAGTGTCTGCTGAAATGGGCCTCAAACGAGTTAGCCTTTGGCTTGATGAGCATTTACTAACTATTAACGTAACTAAAACAAAATATATTTGTTTTAGAATAACGGAAGCAACAAGTTCAATGTCAAATTTTTCTATTACAGCTCATACTTCCCAATGCAAACTCGAAAATAGTGGCTACTGTGACTGCATTCCCATTGCCCAGACCGATACCCATAAATACCTGGGAATTATCATAGATTGCCATTTAAATTGGAAACCGCATATATCGTCACTTAGCAAAAGAGTACGTAAATTACTTCCAATTTTTAAAAACCTACGCGAAGCTGCGGACTGCAATCTCATAACCAGCATATACTATGCCCTTTGCCAATGCGTTCTGTCTTACTGCTGCCCTATTTGGGGTGGAGCTGCTCCAACTCATCTGCTTGAGCTGGAAAGAGCCCAACGCGCAGTCATCAAAGTCATGTTCCATAAGACCAGGAAATATCCCACTCAAAAACTTTATGAAGAATCGCGTTTCCTCACAGTTCGCCAATTATACATCTACTGTACAGTCCTACGTCACCATAAATCTATCGATCCATCTAAGATCTCACTGAGTAAAAGAAGAATTCGAACACCTGTTCCCTCCTTCAACACAATGTTCGCTCGACGTCAACTGTATTACATGGGCCCTTTCATTTATCGGTTCGTTAATGATTCGAACCAAATCTACAAAATGCCTAAGTTTAGGTTAAAATCTATACTTAAAAAATATCTAATGGCCCATGATTACCTTAGCACAGAAAAAATTCTACGAGTATAAAGCAAAAACCACTAGGAACTTGAATCCTTACATATCCAGATGCACATTCGCATACTTACACATACGGTATACATGCAGCCGTAAACGCCTAACCCTCACTCAGACGCAACACACACTCACACATAGGTACTCAATGCACACCCAAAGACAAACAAAACATATACGTACACATCCACGAACATATGTATACATAAAACACACACACACACACATACACACACACACACACACGCACACACACGCACACACGCACACACACACACACACACACGCACATACATACACATACACACACACACCCACACCCACACGTATTTTCACACATCTTCATTTATAAATTATATTAGATTCTGGCCAGGGGTGGAGGGTTGGTAGCCTGAGACACAGGATTCTCCTAGTTCAGGTGCCAGCCCGCCATAATTCTGATTGATCCTTGTACTAATTTATTAATTACGTTCTACTGTATTTTATTTGAGATTTGTTATGTAAACGTTTTGGTGAGAAATAAACATTATTATTATTATTATTAAACATTTATACTTCTGGAAAAGAATAGGGAATAGGAATTAAGATCAAAAATATTGATGACAATCACTTGAGATGTGAATAGTACAAGGGGTAAGGGGTAGTAATCACCCTTGTACCATTCAACAAGGGTAGCAGGGTGGAGCTTTCAATCTTTGAGTAAAGTTAGCTATCTAGTCCAGCGTTTAGAGAACTTTCCGACTTCGTTTATCCGCGGGTTTTTCTCCTTCTTGGGACCTTATGTATACAATAGAATAAATAAAATAAATGAAATATATCACTTGGGAAGGTTGGCCGTCAGAAAATCATTGTTCGACTGGTTCATTAAATTATCGTATGATGAAACTGAGAGTATGATGACAGTCTTCCAGTGAGACTTTGTATGTTTTGCTGATTCTGAAATGCTTTTCACTGCTTGTTACTACTAGTATCTAATATACACACACACATACACAAACACACACACACACACCCGCACGCACACACTTCCGTACACTTCTGAATGCACAACTTGATTATTATATTGCTTATTTTTTCGAGATTAAATTTGTTTCCAACACACCTACAAATGTAATAAAATACTAATTATTATTGATAAAACTATCGGGAGGAGGCGCTGTCTGCTTCAAGCCTAGCTCAGCAGCAGTTGCTACAATAAGTTACAAATATATTAGAAACTGAGCTTATTTTTATATATATATTTTATATATTATATTATATAAATAAATATTTTCAGAACGGTATGTAATTAATAATCCATAAATACATCGATTTAATCAATAATGTCCGATCACTTGTTCTTACTCAGTGACAGCTGTCTCGCGGATCATCCTATAATGAAGAGACTTTATAGTGATAGATACATAAACCACCAAAAACTTGACAAATTGTTTTGGCTAACTTTGATATACCTAGTAATATCTTGATTCAAGCGTTGTGAAGTCAGGGGACCAACTAAAGCACTCTGTCATAATATAGGAACGATCCAAGGTCACCCAGACATGACAACACTTTAAACATCATACTAAAGATCAGTATCAAAATAAACGGGAGTTCGTCAATAACTTCCGGCAAACAAATGGTCGTGTACCAGTCACTATTCACAGTACGACGATTTTCTGAAGCAACAGTAGCCACGTGTCCAGTTTTATTAAAAAAAGAAGCAATCATCCGCTTAGATGCACTTTTCACGCGCGCCACTTTGGTTGGTTTCGGCTCATCTTGAAAGACCCATACGCTCGATTGCTGCTTTGTTTTGGGATCGTAGCAATAAATCCATGTTTCGTCACCTGTTACTATGTCCCACACCAAATTTGACGCACCTTCGTTGAATCTGGTAAGCATGGCACTGCACCAAGTGACGCGGTCCGTTTTTTGATCCTCGGTCAAGTTATGTGGGATCCACCGCGAGCACAGCTTTCTCACACCCAAATGTTTATGTAGGATTGATTGTATTTGACTCATGCCTATTTCTAAGGATGCGCGAATTTCATGGTAGGTCACATGCCTGTCTGTTTCAATCATACGGCGCACAGCATCGATGTTTTTGTTGGTCACAGCGGTGGACGGCTGACCATCGCGAGATTCGTCACTGAGATTGATACGACCACTCTTGAATTCTGCAAACCAGCTATAAACAGTCGTCTTGCATGGAGCTTCATCGCCAAAAGCTGTTTCAAGCCGAGCGATGCTCTGTTGAGCCGTCAAATTACACTTAAAATCGTAGAAAATCATACTACGAAAATTTTCCCGAGTTAAATCCATGTTGATGCAGACACACAATTTTTTAAATGGCGCCACAAGGTAAAAACAAAAGACAGTCAGATGAAACAAACTGTATTCTACAGCCAAAGAGTTCTATTTTCAAATGTTGTAATAAATTTTTAAATATTGTTTATGTAAGTGGCCAGTTCCGGAAACTTTTAGTGTAACCTATGTATTAACACATATTGAGAATACTTTTTACACGCATTGAGAACTCGTACTTTTCCACAGTAAACTGACGTTATTGCCAAAGTTAACGAACATATTTATGTGGTTTAACACAAACTGTAAAAAATACTTTGGAAAAGTACAAGTGAGTTCTCAATATTTACAACAACAAATTCCACTAAGTGCCATCAATCAACATTATAATAATAATCTGATACTTTTTAATTTCTCTGTAACATGGTATACCTATGTAGGTATGTAATGGTGACCTTCTTTTCTGTGACTTTACTTTCAGCTTGCCATCAGGCGAGGCGTAGTGTACTTAATTGACGTGTCCTATGTAAAAAAGGTTTTAAAGATTTTTGATTTTCAAAATTCAATTTCTCGAGACACCCGAAAATGTTCTATACAGAATAATTTATAATAATCATTATTATAGTTTGCTAGTAAGATGCATTAGCTTCCCTCACGATGACTCGCGTCAGAAGGATACCTACCTACCGTTTTTAACATTCGAGATAAGTTTTGGTTGACACTCAATTTTTAATAAAAATGCTATACAATACCTATGCATGCCTACTGACAGACTGGAGTATACCTTTTTTTTACGTGCGAAAAATCCCTACGGATACCCTCCCCACACCGGAGCGGTTAGAGGTTGTCATCCTCGAATCAACTAAAACGCACGGCGCTCGTTGTGGGTCGATTTTTGTTGCCAATGGTGAGGGTAACAACCATATCCCTCGCACCCCGGGCCATCTCTCTCGATCTGACCCTCCTCGGGTGAAGCATACCTATCTACTGTATGAAATCTTACCTGTATTTTGCAGGACGTGAAGTTGATGTTCTCCAACTCCGTTAAAACTATGTAATGCATGTTTATCGTTTAGTAATAATGCTAGAACTGTGTTCACGTAACTGTCCCATGTTTTATATAACCTAGCATTGATATTTATCAATCATTATCAACTTCCATGAGGATGTGGTTTGGAACCTATTTATTTATTCTATTTATCTGTTTTTACAGTCAAGGATGTGTCAGACGCGTTTCTAGGGCAATGAAGGTACTGCCAATAAGTAGACCAAACAAGGGGGCATGTATGTTATGTATAAAAGACAGAAATAAACATTCATTTTAATTTATTTTTATTACTATCAAGTGTTATTAATACACAAGTAAGTTTCTTAAGGTAATGACTAATGAGACAGTCGATACCTACTTAAACAGTTTTAACTAAAATAAACAAATTTTAATAAACAGAACCATCACGTTCATTGCCATACACGCGACGTCGCGTGTTCCCAGGGCTCTTTGAATTGGCCCTTCACGCGACGTCGCGTTTAGTGTGACGTTATTGATTAGTTGGCTTGGTGAAGCCGTGCGGTGCGTACGACATTCTTTTTGTTTGTAGTTACTTTTGAACGTATATATTATAAAATTATAACGTATTTTTGAGTAAAATAATATTTATAATAAAAAACATTCGTGATGAGTGATAATCAGCCTAGTACGTCTACGGGTAGGAAACGACCAAATGAGAAACCTTTGCGAGTGCAATCAAAGCGTATGTTATTATTGCGCGGCACGGATAATATTCTTGAAGCTTTAGAAGACTCTGATGAGGGTGATTTTGTGGGAAGCGATGAAGACGAAGACTTTCTATTGGGTAATGATGATGGAGACAGCTCCACCTCGGAGTCAGAAGAAAAAGAAGGAATTATATCACTGCCAGCTCCTGGTGAAATGCCTTCTTCATCTATAGAAAGGGATGTGTTGAATGAAATGATTGAAGAGCCAGCTCTGCCACAGGATTCTCCTGAACCTGCTACCGAGGGATCAACCACGCACTGGAGTACTTCTTGCTCTTCCATGAAGCAAATATCATTCGTTGCGGAGTCAAAGATGCATATAGAACCACCTTCACAACCAATAGATTACTTTAGTCTTTTTTTTCATGAAGAATATTTGAGAATGATTGTGGAGTGCACAAACAGATACGCCATACATATGAAAAGCTCTAGTGAACATCGTCATGCACGTATTTCAAGATGGAAAGAGTTGACCGTTGAAGAGTTGAAAATATTTTTGGGGTTGCTGTTACATACTGGCACTGCAAAAATGAATCGATTGACAGATTATTGGAAGGTGCATTGGTTATATAAATCATGCTTTTCGAAATACATGTCAAGAAATAGATTTTTTATTATTTTACGTTGTTTACATTTTACTCTCCCTGAAGAAGAAGACGTCATTGTTAGGCGTCTAAATAAATGTCAAAAAATAGTCGATAACTTCAACAATACAATGAAAAGTATATATTATCCGGGAAAGAACCTATCTTTAGATGAGTCTATGGTTTTATGGCGTGGTCGCCTATTTTTTAGACAATATATAAAAGGAAAGCGTCATAAGTATGGCATAAAATTATACGTGCTCGCGGAGCCGGATGGCCTGATTTTAAATTACCATGTATTTGCCAGCACAGAAGATGAAACAGTAGGAAAGGGAAACATTGATAAAATTGTCGTTAAATTGATGGAAAATAAATTGGATGTAGGCCATTCAATATATATGGATAATTTCTACAATTCGTATAACTTAGCAAATAAACTGTTGAGTCGAAAAACCTATTGTACCGGCACCCTGAATAAAAAACGTAAGGATAATCCACATGTAATAATTGAAAAAAAAATAAAGAAAGGTGAAAATATATCGCGATATAGAAATGGAGTCCACATTGGTAAATGGAAAGATAAAAGAGATATCCATTATATATCGACAGAGTTCCCTCACGAGATGCAAGAAGTTACCAGTAAACGTGGTATTACAACAATGAAGCCATTGGCTATACTACGTTATAACGAAAATATGTCAGTTGATCTTCAAGATCAAATGATTTCGTATTACCCATGCGAAAGAAAAACTTTACGATGGTACTTAAAAATTTTCATTCATACAATGATGATGAGTCTGGTAAATTCTCGTTTATTGTACAACAAGTTCTCTGGAAAACCTAAGCTTTCATCATACGACTTCAGGGAGAAAATCATTGAACACCTTTTACCTGAAAATTTACAAACACTTGCATCTTCATCGGGAAATCGTAATCAACAAAGTCATAAATTGACAAAAATAGTTAAAACGACGGAACGGACAATAAAAACTGGGCCAGAAAGAAAAGTGCAAGCAGTCGCCAGAAAAGATTGCAGAAACTGCTATAAAAATAAAAATCGAGTGCAGACTACGATGGAATGTAAGGATTGCCCGGATGATCCGCCTATGTGCATGGACTGTTTTTTTATTTTACATACTTGTACCAAAAACTAATTTACCAAATATTATTTTTGTTTTGATAAGCCCTTACATCTGATTTATTTAGGTACCTACTAAGACTGATAAGAAATAAGTGTTCCTAATTGTTATGCTAATTCTGATTTATTTACTAAGACTGATAAGAAATAAATGTTAAGGAGGTAGGACACGGCGGTATATCCGCCCGATTGAGCAGTCCGACTGGGGAAGTACCTCCGCCCTACAGAATACCGCGGTTATAATAACTTCGTGTTGTGTTCCCAGCGGTGAGTAGGGTAGCCAGAGCTCACTGGAGAATTTGTGCCGTCAGTGGGAAGACTAAAGGCTTGTCCTGATTTGTCTTCTACTGACGGCACAGAAACTGTAATTACAGGGTTGGCAGCGCGACTGGTGACACTTCTGGTGTTACAGACGTCCATAGGCCACGGTAACTACTTTCCATCAGGTGGGCCGTGTGCTTGTCTGCCAACTAAGTGGTATATAAAAAAAAAATGTTCCTAATTGTTACGCTAATATATAGTATGGTTATTTTAGTAGGTATAGGTACTTATTACCTAAGTTGCTGTTCATCGTAAGTATTAGTAAACTTCGTGTCTAATAGAAGATTTTTTTATGTTTCATTTTTCTTTGATATTTTATAATTTTTTGTGTGTCATATAATTCAAATAAAAATTATTGATACTAAAAATAGTTTCATTTTATTACATTTTGATCTCATAATTGCACAAAAATGCTAATCAAACCTTGACGCGACGTAGCGTGATCGAGCCCCTAAGGATAAATGTACACTGCACATGGCCCATCACGCGACGTCGCGTGATATATAACTATATTATATAAAATATAATACATATATCTAGAAAGCATAAACACCACCACAAGTAGTATTTACTGTACATAAGAGTTCAATAATTAAAAAAAGGACATGGGCCACCAGCAGAAAACTCCAATTATAGCTTTGGCAATTAAAGTGTTAAACGGTTTCACTACATTTAGTTAATCTTGCATGCCAGTTAAATATACTGGTGATGTATGACTGCCTTGTTCATAATAATTTTCTTCAATATAGCTTGTAACCAAGTCGATCTGATACAATGTATCTTGGAGTCACGGAATCTGACAAAAAATAATGAAATATTAATACCCTTAGTAGGTAAACAACAGTAATACTGCATTAGTATTTTGGTATTGGTCAGATATTTACTATCTTCAAATGAATTCAAGATATATGCTTGTCTAGTAAACTTCATCATTATACTAAATCCGTGTAACTATATTTGTTTTTTGTGATTTAATTTACGAAATGATTCTTTCTTTATCATAAATATTAAGTAAGATGAAGATAAAAGGTACGGTGTTAGCATTTAATTTTTCAGAGGACAATAAAAAAATGTTTCTGGTTATCTATGCTTTAGTTTATAAATTACCCTTACCTATGTATATTTTTTTAACAATTTTCCAGTCATTATACGATTTTCAGGAATGTAATGGTTCTGAAATCTGTAACAAAGTTAAGGCATTTAAAAAAAAAGATAAATAATTTAAATTCAATGAGAATGAAAGCCAACATCAGTTGTTACCATACCATATTCTTCCCCATGATTTTGTGAGACAGGGATAACTAAGATATTCATCATTTTAAAAGTGCACGAAAAATATTTTTGTACTTAAGACAGAAAATAATTGCTTACCTATTTACTATACTCTCTACATTATAATACAGAATCTTCTTGTAAAGGGTATCTCAACTTGCAACGAGCTACTAGCTAATATTAGTAGCTAACCCAACATACAACTTTTGACTTTACTGGTTCCTAGAAAAAATACAATTTTTTTTTAAATTTTACATTTTATTTCACTATTAGTGAATTGGTAAGTTATAAAATGTTTTCAGTTGTTACCATACCATATTTTTCCCCACGATTTTGTGAGACAGGGATAACTAAGATAATCATCATTAAATATCTTTAAAAGGAAATGCATGCAAAATAAAATACTGCTTGCTTACTTTATTGATCTCATGACATCACTCAAATTTTCATTTTGGTTTGTTTATAATTCAAACTAGATTATGAAACGCAATATACTTGTCTACCTGCAATTATAAAGAAAATATATTTTTAACATTATAATTTCACATAATTCATTAATTGAGAAGTAATTTCCTTTCAGTTGTTACCATACCATATTTTTCCCCACGATTTTGTGAGACAGGGATAACTAAGATAATCATCATTTTAAGTTTTCATAATTATATTATTCATAGATTTTTTTTAAAAGCTTACCTTGTTACTCCTCAGCATTGTATTTGTTCATTATAGATGCAAGCAGGTATTCCAAGACCTATAAAATAAACAGTAATGTAACTAGTAGCAAATTGTAAATATGAATATAATAGAAAGTGATAATTTAATCAGTATGAAAATTTCATCAAAATTATATGATATATGCTTGTTTTATTTACCATCATTTTAAGTAAGATGCATAGGATTATTTTAATGACTAACTTTTTGATTTAACTATTAATATTTCACTTTTGTTACTATTATCAGTAACAAACTAATAAAAGTGACTTGATGTAACAAAAGTGACAAACCTCTTCTTTTTTAAATTAAATACATTCTGCAGTATGTAGGTACTTGATAGTATTTTAACTCAGACAACATCTAAAAACAAAACGAAAAGCCATAGTTAGTTTGGCAATGTATACATTAAAATATATATTTTTTTATTCAGTAGTATCAGTAAATCACTCAACACATTTGTTCAGACTGGGGCGATATAATATCATCACTTAAAAATTCCTTGAGGTTGTTCAGAACTCTGAAGTAGTTATTAGAATTATTCTATCTACAATAGTTATAAAAAGAATATGATAATAAGTAATCTTTTAGTTGTTACAATGCCACATGACATAGTGAGACAGGGATAACTAAAATATTATTTAAAAAATAATATTTAACTGATAATAATTTAAAAAACTTACCTCATCAATAAGGCCCAAAAACTATTTTATTGTTTACTAGTATAAATGCAGCTATTCCAAGACCTATAAAACAAAGATCATTGTACCTAAGTGAGATGTAAAAGAATAGCTAGCTAATAGAAAATTACAATTTAATCAGTTTGAAAATTTCATCAAAATTATATGATATATGCTTGTTTTATTTACCATCATTTTGAAGTATGATTCATAGTGTTCAATGTTTTTATTATAGTTAACTTACAATAATTAATTCAACTATGTATATCTAAAAAAGTACAAACTTAGAGCATACAAACCTTTTTCAACAAAACAAATTTTCTTCAAATTGTGATTTTATTGCCACCATCTAAAAATAAAAAAATATAGTTAGATATGCAATATTTACAGCAATTTCTTTTTACTATTTAGTACATTCAGTAAATCAATCAACACATTTGTTCAGACTGGGGCGATATAAATATCATCACTTTTAGTAAGTTATGTATTAGAAGGTCAAGAATATGTTGTATGGTGCATATAATATGTTGTTTTATAAAGTTAAGAAACTACTAACAACTACGAAAAAAAAATAAGTTGCATTTCAACTACTAACATATTTTACAGTATTGTAATTATTATTGGATGAATACTTACCAGAATGATTTGTACTTATTGGAACTGGGGCCAGAATAACATTTATATAACCTGCAAGTTTATGTCAAATTAGTTATAAGGTAAAAGTTACTAAGATCTAAGTTTAAGTTATATTATTATTTTTCAGCAACTATCAATCATCAGAAATCAGATAGGGGCGATACTTGAGTCATCATAATGAGATTTACAGCAAAAAATCTGTTTGAATGATAGCTCATACATACCTCATAGTCATTACAAATGGTAGCTTGATATTTATATACTGGTAGTATTTGTAACATCTAAAACAATAAAATCACTTTATTAAAATGTGAGCTGATATATTTGTAGAATTGAAAATATTAGGCATGTGGTAATTCAGTTACTATCAATCATCAGAACTCAGATAGGGGCGATACATATAACATCATTATTTAAAGTATGTATATTAAAGTAGTAGTGGTTAGTACAATTATGGAAAATTAAGCAGCCTCAAAATGCTCTCAATCATTTATATAGAATTTGTGCAAGAAATTATCTATTAATCATTAAAATAATGTTTACATACCTCCTTTAATGATGACGAATCTATATCTACAGCAAAAATGTTGAGCAATGTTTACACCTTGCAGGAGTCCTGAAATAAATTCATCAATCAACAGACATATCAAGACAAAATAACAATGTTCTGCAAACAAATATTTCAGTAAAGATCAATCATCAAAATCAGCTAGGGGCGATACTAATAGTCATCATAATAATAAATAAATCAACCAAATTAATTTCCATTTAGCAAATAATTAACTACCTCATTCATAATGCATGAATGGTGAGTGACTTTGCAAGTGTCTGGTATATCATTCTGTAACAAGAGAAAACAGAAAATTAGTTTCATGATAGAATATCAAAGGACCTACTTGAAATGGGTAGTGGTTCATTTGTCACACTCAACCCTTGGACATAAAACTATAACAATTGCATGTCTTACACAGAGTGTGCTAATGTTCCTATCCAGAGTCAAGCATGCATAACTGATCAGTGCACACATCGGCTTTGGTAGGGTAGCATTTAGTATGAGATCAAATGTCTAACAGCTGAGTAAAGGCAAGTTAAATGTTAATTACTGAGCAAGCTTACTCATTTGACTCGCAAATATGTACTTAATATTTTTTGATACATATTTACTTAAAAAACTATTTATAGGTACACCATGTCACTGCAAAACAGGAATATGTAAAGTGTACCCATCATATTCAGTTTACACACTGATTAACATAATTTATAGTAATTAAGTCTATATTTGAAGTATATAAGTTATATGCTTACCTTATGTAATTTTGTTTGATAATGTATTAAGATGATACCAGTTACCCATTAGTCACACCTCTTCTATTATTTCCTGTCAACAACCAAAATAAATACTTAGGCAAACAGTCATAACATAGCATGTTCACTGTAGAATTTTTGAGTAGGTTGCTTGTCACACTCAACCCTTGGACATAAAACTATGATAATTGCATGTCTTACACAGAGTGTGCTGATGTTCCTATCCAGAGTCAAGTATGCATAACTGGTTAGTGCACACATCGGCTTTGGTAGGGTAGCATTTGGTATGAGATAAAATGTTTAACTGCTGAGTAAGAACAAGTAATAAATAACTCGCTGTGAAATTAAGCCCACTTATTTGACTCACTCACATAAATATGTATATACCTACTAAATATTTTTTGATACACAGATACTTAACAACACTTTGTAGGTATACATTACAAACATACATATAATCACGCCTTCATCCCCGGGAGGTTAGGCAGAGGTGAATTAACACCCACATTTCACCAATAATTGTATTCGGTCCCATGTAATAGGGGGTGAGTCTATTGCCGTATTCCGGAAACTATTGTTGACTCGGGCCATATAGCTGAGGCTGAGTCTGGGCTGTATATATCTGTCTGATGTTAAACAGCCCTATCCCTTAGTCGCCTTGTATGACACCGCATGGGAAGAGATGGGGTGGCCCAAATTCTACTCTACCGGAAACCACGCGGCGATTAGTAGGGCGGGTAGGTATAAATTGTCATTGCAAAGTAGGCATATTAATATTTATTAATTAAATTTTTATATAAATTTAAATAATTATTTTCAGATTACAAATTGGCTACACATAATTTATTGTAATTAAGTTTATATATCATGTTTTTAAGCTTACCTTATGTTATTTTATTTGATACTGCATTTAGATGTTACATGAAGTTACCCAATAGTCACACTTCTAATGTTATCTGTCAATAACAAAAATTAATAGTTAGGAAACAGTCATACATAACAAAACAACATGTACAATTTTGAATAGGTTGCTTGTCACACTCAACCCTTGGACATAAAACTATAACAATTGCATGTCTTACACAGAGTGTGCTGATGTTCCTATCCAGAGTCAAGCATGCATAACTGGTCAGTGCACACATCGGCTTTGGTAGGGTAAGTTAATGTGTTTTTACACAACTCACTGACCAATGAGACCTCTAATATTTTATTTACTCAACTCAGATGTTAAGTGCTATGTATGAATAAATTATATCTAACATGGAATGCATCATAGCAATTACCAAAAATAAGTAAATATGCTTACTTGTAAAACTATCTTCTATTTTCCAATATGTACACCATATACCTGGAATTTTAAAAGTTATATGTTACCACATGGCCAGCTATGCCTAAATTTGGTTTTTAAAATACAAGTATATCAGCAAGGTGGTATGTTTGAAATCATAAGGTTCATACGAACGAGACTAAAATTTTAATTCATCATTATGTATGTAACGAAAATATTAAACTATTTTCAAAAGAATATTTTATATTTAGCCGTTTCATCATTACAGTATTAGATATTTGTGGTACATAACATTTTACAGCAAATATATACTTACATGATTGTAAGATCTTCCAGTTTCAAATTTCATTTCATTTACCGATACATAAGTACCTAAAACAGTAATGGTTTATTATAATATTTTTCACGTAGCATGGGTACGGTGACATTTGACTAATTCCATTTCATGCATGATTCATTTCGAAACAATTTACCTAACGCGGAATACAGGAAACAACACTTAATACGAAAATAAAAAGAAAACTGTTTTATTTTGCATTTTTAACTTAAAATATTTTTATTTCTCCGTAATTATTTAAACTTTAAATATAAACATTCCAAATACATAATTCTTGATGCGTGAATCGGAACAGGTTGCGTTAGAGATTGACATAGTAAAATCGTTATAATCGATAAATTGTCGAATAAAGTATCATAAATCGTTAGTTGTATTTTTAACTAAAATACGATTATAAAATATAATTATGTAATAATAAACTTTAAACAAAGCATTTTTGTCTTTGTGGAGCTTTATTATAATATAGCAACACTGCTTAAGCATGAGCTGGCAGCCATCTTGTTATATCAACTCAGTACGAGTGCGTCTGCCTTGTATGCGGTCTGTTTTCTTTGTTTTGAGCTTGCGTGGTGTTTTTGTTACTTGTTTTTGTTATTGACTATCGTTGTGCTTTGTTGTTTTCGTTACCGTTTTTTGTTATTGACTTTTGTTTTGTTGTTTTTTTTGGCAAAATGCCAAAAAGAACGAAAAAGACTGTGCTTGGTAGTCAAGCCCGTGAATTTGTAGTTCGATTGCGAGATTACTTTGAGCGGGAACGTGAGAATGGCGGAACGCTATTGCCTGTGTCCAACGTTTTGGATCGAGTGGCAGATGCGTTAGACATTGGGCGGAACACGGTTTCTCGAATCACTCGAGAAAAATATGGTGCTCACGATACAGAAGAAAATAAGTTGTCCACCCCTAATAAAAAGCGAACCAAAAAGGCATCTGTAACAGATGTAGACAGTTTTGCGGCCGATGCTATACGGAGCCACATTTATAACTATTACCAGAATAAAGAATTACCGACGCTTCTAAAGCTGGTCAAGTCTTTAAAATATGCTGATTTGTTTACTGGAAGTCCTACATCCTTGCGCGTATTGAAGGACATTGGTTTCCAATTCAAAAAAGTAAACAAAAGAAAAATTGTCATGGAGAGGGGCGATATAGCACTTGCGCGGGTTACCTTTTTGAAAAAGGCTAAAGCGATTACCGATTGGAGCAATGTCGTCTTCCTGGATGAAACTTGGCTGAATGCCAATCATACGGTCGGTAAAATGTGGACTGACGATACACCTCATGCCTCGACCAAAGTGCCAGAAGGAAAAGGGGAGAGATTGATTATTTGTCACGCAGGCACATCGAAAGGATTTGTAGACAATGGGCTACTTGCTTTTAAATCGAAAAAGACGGGAGAATATCACGAAGATATGAATGCGGAAGTATTCACGGAGTGGTTTCAAAATATGCTTAGCAATTTAGAAGAACCCAGCACAATTATTATGGACAATGCCCCATATCACTCCGTGCAATTGAACAAACCGCCGACTTCTTCCAATAAGAAGAGCGAGTTGATCGAGTGGCTCCAAGCCAATAATGTGGAAGCCGATGAGACGAAATTAAAGGTGGAGCTAGTGAAGCTCGTAAAAATGCACAAGCACCAAACGACATCCAAATTAGATATGATGGCAAACGAATATGGTCACGAAGTCCTGAGGCTTCCACCGTACCACTGTCAGTACAATGCCATTGAATTAATTTGGGCCCAAATCAAAGGTAACTTGTTTAACCATAGTCTATTTACATACTGACAAAAATATGATTATGTTTATTACTTGAATTCTAAGACTCAATTTGTTTTTTATCTTGTTTCAGGATACGCTGCACGAAAAAATACAGCTCCGCCTTTTACAGCCACAAAAATGATGGGGTTATTGAAAGAGGGATGCAAAAATGTCACTGGCGATGACTGGAAGAAAGTAGTGGAGAAAACCAAAAATCTAATCTTACATGACTGGGAGCGAGACATTAGAATAGACTGCATAATTGATTCCCAAATAATTATTCACGTCGACGAGTCAGATGACGATGATGATGATGATGATGATGATGATGATGAAGATGATGAACATGTTTGATTTTTAATAAATAATTAAACAGGTTATCAATTTTGTTTTACTTTTTTTCTTCAAAATTATTAGTTAATAGAATCGATTTCTTCTTCATTAATAAATGATCTCGATAAGATATATAATCGATTTTATTTCATGCGATTTTATCTTGACTAATCTCTAGTAACTTCAAATCCCAAACGTCACCGTACCCATGCTATGTGAAAAATATTGTAGTTACCACAAGGTCAAGGTATATTTAGGTTTTGTTTCAAAAGTATAGAATATCAGTAAGATGGTATGTTTGAAATCACATGGTTCATACGAACGAGACTATAAAATTACAATACATCATAACACATGGCAACATTAACCAGAAATTCAATAGGTTCAATAGATGACATCAAGCACATTGTGATTATATTAGAATTAGAAATACTCACATAAATCATCTGAATTTAGCTTTTCTGTAAGCTACATGTTTGGGCCACACTGACATTGTGAAGAGTATTATATCCTGTAATAAATAAAATCTTTCTTGTAGTCAAGTCACCCACATAGATTTTACATTTTATACAAATGAATTAAAATCAGCTATGTGGTGATTTTGTAATCATTTGTTCATACGAACGAGACTATAAATAAATACATCATCTGAATATCAGTTAATAATGCATAAATGATTTCAACTTACTTCACGATGTAAACTTGTGGCCGCAGCTGAAACATAAAACAGATTGAGTAAGGTAAAACACTACATGTTCTACTAAACCAACTAAACTTACCTATTTCACTGTCAAAGGACATTATTTGAATGAATGTAAGAAACAATAACACAGAAATAGCTTAAAGTAATTCTTTATTTTGATTTGTCCCTTGGTCACACATTAACTTCTTTCAGACACAAAAGAATTACTTCTTAGCGGGTTTCTTGGACGCTGGCTTCTTGGTGCGCACCTTCCTGGCAGCGGCCTTAGGTACTAACTTCTTGCCAAGCGTGCCGGCACGTGCTGCTTTCACTTTCAGACTCTTGAACACGGCTGTTCTTGCACGGTTCCTCTTCACACGCGCTGATGTCAGTTTGAAACGATCGTAATCCGTCATCAGAGCACGCTTCTCTTTGTTGGCCAGTTTCTGAGACCACTGGCTCTCATTCCATTTTTCACTCAGTTTTGCATCAGTCCATGCTTTCCTTACAGTGCGTGTAGGTGCTGTGAAGGGATAGTTCAGGCGGAATTTCGTAAGGTGTAACTGGTTAAGACGGATCTGTTGACGTGATACGCCACTGCAAGGTCCGTCGACCAAAGCGCGAGTCTGATCGATTACATCGACCACACTCACCAACTTTCCCTTTAAAGCTCCTTCAGCTACCAGAGCTACGCGCCCTGGTTCTACAAACCGTGCGAAAGGCATGACGTCCTGCAAGCATACGATAGAATGTTGTCAAATTGAGGCATCACTAAACACGCCTACACTATAACACTGAACAATTAACCAGAATCATGAAAAATATTTAGTGGATCTTATTAAGCATATAGTTACTTATACTTTTGGTAGTTTTAAGTTAATGGATGGTCAGAATTTACTTAGATTATAACAGATAAAATAATTCTAACCTCACAACGTCTTAACACAAACAACGAATTCACGAAAAGAAACCCCGGTTAGGACTGTCAAGTGAGGTTGACATTATTGACAGTTGTCAGAAAGTTTTGCCATATTTAATTCAAAGTCACAGACAAAGAGAATGTAAGCGGAATCACAGAGAAGATAAATAATGTCTATGGTAAAATATTCTCCGTAGTCGAGGAATACGCTCGAGGAGACGGAGAAAATCTTATTTTCTATCAATGATATTACTTAATCCGATGAGAAAGTCACGACAATTAGGGGTGGTGCTGCGAGTGCTGGGACTGGAACAGTCTTGATCTTTTGTTTCTTGTTATGTGTAAAGCAGTATAATTTATGTATAATTAAGTAATGTTTCGTATTTGTGTGTTTAGTAAATCATCACTGCATAATAAACTAAATTCTTATCACAGATATTCCAGTCACAGACCCAAATTAATGTAGAATACATATTAACCCATATTTTCTTTCAAAAACATTATAAACGTCTTCATCATGGACGGAGAATAATGGTCTCATAGTTCTCAATATAAAACCATACATTTTGCTTACCCTGGTGATATATCGTGTCGTTGTCTTTTATAATATAAAACCGGCTGTCTTTTATTTTATATTTCATTGATTTTCCCGATCTTCCCTTCTCTTCCTTTGTCTTCTAGTTGACTATGGTTAGAGGCGCTAAAATTAAACGTTGCTACGCAACTCATTATTACGACAACAAATACCAAAATAGAGATAGTAGCGACGTATTTCACAACGCTTTTATAAATAATTCAATTTAATCTTCACAATATGCGATTAAAATATTCTAAAACACTCTTGGAAGCTCAAGTAAATTAAAATACATCTATTTCAGATTATTCGGGTTGCGTTCTCTTTTTAACACAATAATATGATATTTCAGGAGACTGAGAGCCCCATTTGTGATATTTGCTGGTCTCCTAATAATGTTAAGTTTGCTGTAGCAACATGTGAGCGGCTGGTGTTGCTGTTTGACCGTGAAGGCACTAGACGCGATAAATTTGCGACTAAACCTGCTGACCCTGCTGCTGGAAAAAAGTCATATAATATTACAAGTAAGAGAACAAAGACTCAAAATATTAGAACGGTGAGGAAGAGCAGTGAAATGCTTGTTTATTTAGGTACTTCCAGTAGATGTAAAAGATTATATTCAATGTCAAACTTTACGCCTACGCCTCTGGGAGCTGATATTAAAAGCGCAATATCAAAATGCTAGTTTGGTAGTAGTAGGTATACCTAGAAGAATATCCTATACATAGAAGTCATTGTCATCAAGAAATTAATTTTTCTATTGAAGTTCCACTTTCACAGTCACTTTGGCGTTTTGAATGATAAATCGCAATTTTACAGGTATATCATTCAGCGACAATTCGGAGTTACTTGGAGTGGCTCAGAGCGACAACATGGTATTTGTGTACCGTGTAGGCGCCGACTGGACCGGTAAAAAGGTGATCTGTAATAAATTTCCGCTCACTGGGGCACCAACGGCACTGCTTCCGGCTGACAACGGCTTCTCTACAGGCACTAGTGATGGAAAAATAAGGTTTTAATATTTCCTAATTCTACTTACTTACCTAATAGGTACTTAGGTGAAGGGCGCCTAAAATGGATATGTACCCTACCTAAAACAGGTAAAACAGGTCAACGAACAAGTCCCTGTGTATGCGTCTTTCAAACGTTAATATGAATGTGCAGCACGATAGACTTGACAGCCGACAGCCGACCAATAAATAATTTTTAATATCAGTGTATAAGTTCCAAGGTTATAAAATGATTAAATATTTAAATTCCGTACGAGCTAAGCATATATCTATCAATGACAAAATCATTTAAAAAAATAGTATAACAGTTGTACTTCTAGTATTTGTCAGTCAGTAATAAAAGAAATGAAATATTATATAAAAGTCGGGGTTCGACGTTAATTTTATGTAAAAGGTTTAAATACAGTAGAGTTATGTACAGAAACCTCGTGAAGTGTGTAAGGAAGGACAGAAGCAGACGCGAGCTGTTATCTCTGCCAACCCTGGAGAGAAAAGTCGTGTTTATACTACATGTATTTCTTTGATATTGGTCACGTCATTAGACATCACTTCGACTGATGGTAAGCACAAGGCAAAGTCTCAGAAAAGAGGGTCGCTTCATAATTATGCTTTTTCACGCCCCGCGTTAGCGTGAGCTGGTAATGAATTCCAAGTATCAATCGTGCGGCAAAGGAAATGTCTCCGAACCGCTTGATTCTTGAATGGATATTCTGCACCGTATGCAGGTGACATCTAAGGCCTTGGCACGTGTTGTTCTATGTAGGAAAGGAGAGGGTGGGACTTATTGGAAGAGCTCATCAGAACTTTCACCAAGGTACAGACGGTAAAATACTGCCAAGTACGCAATATCTTTACGCATCTGCAAAGGCTCTAGGGTGTTCGTAACCTCAGGATTCCCGATTACGCGGACTGCACGTCGAGGTAAACTGTCGAGAAAATCTAGTTAATGTGTTGCGGTACCATCCCAGAGATGCGAGCAGTATTCCACGCAGGTGCGATTTTGTGTCTTGTACAGAAGATACCGCTGCTCCGGCGTGGAAAAACTCACACTGTTTTGATAATATTCTCGATTTAGTTTTTGTTATTCGTATTATATTGTGATTATAAGTATTTTCCACAAAAGTGGAATTAATTAATTATTATTTATCAAAGTAGGTTCTTTTCCCAGTGTCTACAGAATTTCCATAAAGCACCTTCAAATACTTCACAGAATATTGGACTGCAAAAGTAACAAGAGCAGTAGTTTATGGACGGCAGGCGCTTGTTGTGTGTCGCTGGCACGTGGCAGTGAGGGCACGCTCGCCTCTGGTCACGTGGATGGGACACTGTATCTCAACGGCCGCCTACTGCTGCGGTACGCGTTGCCGCCTACAGCGCTCGTGCTGCAGACACCATATGTAAGGATGGATACTTAATCAACAAGATGTTCATTCTATGAAATTTTTAGGCATAGAAACAACAGTGCATTGGAAATAGAAAATAGTGGTATCACCATAGTACTATAGTACCCACCGCCTTATCTTAAATTCTTCTATAGAGACTTCTCTCAAATTTATTACTGCAGTAGTGAGCTTGCTGCAAGTTACCGCCTTAAAACGTACGTCAGAGTAATAAAGAGCTCTCAGTCTGTACTTCTGTTAAATTATGCGGCTGGCTACAGCTATAGTAATAGTGCTTGATAAACCTTTCACTCAGTGCGGTATTATTCCTAATAAGTAAAAAAGACGCGAAATGCATGCTCAAGTATTGAAAACTGTTATAAGCACTCTGTTTCCAGTTGATAGTAGGATCGTGCGATGGCCGAGTGTCTGTCTATGAAGCACAGCGTGGCGCTCTTCTTCGGAGTTTGGAGCCCCAACTGCCACCGGATCGACGTGATCTCATTTCAGCTGCACCAAGTCCTTCTGGACAAGTATGTATCAGAAATGTGAATTTGTTTGTTTTATGACGCCCTGAATGTACCCACTGGGTTGTCCTTCACCCGTAGAAGATACTTCCGCGATATCGTGCACTAAGCAGTTGGAGCTCAAGGGTGACGTTAGCGTGCTTCTATAAATCACTCTAATATCAGACGCGTCTTTTCAGATGTAGAAAGCAAGTTCAGTGGTTCACTAATTTGGGCCAAATTAGTGAACGACACAAAGCAAGTCCGCTTTGTGTCCTCAAAATAGCACTTTGACTGGGTATGATGTTTTTGGCGTGTGATAATAGGGAAAAGGAAAAATATTATAGTATTTCATTCCATCTATATTCTAGTGAAATGCTTCATTGTTTATTATCTGTACTTATGCAGACGGTGGCCTTTGGCGTATTCGACGGTTGCCTGGTAGGGGATATCAAAGAATCCGGCGCGATCGACCTGTCGATGGTGAATATTCCCAACCTGTATGCAGCACGAGCTGTTGCCTGGAGCGGCGACGGCACAAAGTTGGCTATTGCGTCACAAACTGGTGCTGTTATACAGTTAGAAGCTGTATTGAGGTTAAATATTTATCTACCATTAATTTATATGTAGTATTACATTTTATAGGCATTTTAATATTGTGTATGTTTATTTTCTTTCCTCAGGCGATGGATATGGCGTGACTCGGTAGAGGTGCAACACGTTAGCCCGCGTCAGTTGGTACTGTCGCGTCTTGCAAATGATGCTGTGCCTCTCACTGTTACCACTAAACATGCTCCAGATATATTTAACGTACGATTTATCGGTATGTATTATATGTATGTATGATTCTGTTTTAAAAATTCATTACTGTTTTTTTTGATGCCTCCATGTGAAGCGGCTGTCAAATATCAAATGTATGAACACTACTACTACTAAGTACGCGCATTATCAGGAGAAAATGTTGTATTGGATCTACACAGTCTGGTCATAAATTCTGTCACGTGTTTAATATAAAATAATTGAGACAAGTTTATTCTTTATGTAACCATTTATATACCAAAATGAACTTAACAAAACGTAGATTCTTATGAGAATAAAGTTTATTCAAAATGACTTCCGTGATTCTGAATACAGGCCTTCAATCTGCGCGGCCAGTCGTCTATCGGAGCACGAACAAGGTCCATGATAATATCGGTGGCTGCCTTAATCAAGGATGTCTTGAGTGACTCCAAATTGGGATGAGGCTTTGAGCACGCCTTTTCCTCCAAGTGTTGCTATATCTTATAATCTCACGGACTCAAATCTGGACTGGAGGAGGGCCAATCTTCGTGCCGGATGAAGTCGATTTCACGCGCCGCCAGCCAGTCTTGTATGCTCTTCGCTTTATGAGCTGGCGCCGAATCTTGTTGGAATACCCAGTGCCTGTTATTGAACATGGTATGAGAAACAGGTTCCACAAGGTTCGTCAGGACTGTATTTTGATACACAACTGTATTGGTTTTTACACCCACAAAAATTAACCTCTGTTAAGCCCCAATAAGAAATTCCCAACCATACCATGAGCGAGGATGGAAAATGACCTCGTTGGACACGTGGAATACGGTTTCTCGCTTCTTCACTACTGTGTGCGTACACCTTATGATTTTGTTTGTTGTAGCTCTCTTCTACGATAAAACAAATTTCATCCGAAAAGAAAATTTCCAGATTTTTTTTTCCCGTCTACCGCTTCAACAAAGCGCGGCATCTCTTCAGTCTCAGGTCAATTAGACGAGCATTCAAACGATGTCCTGTTTTTCTTCCATATGCCCGGAGCCCTAAGTCTTCATTTAACACTCTTTTCACCGTGGTTCTGCTTAACCCCATCTGAAGGGCCAACAGTTTCTGCTTACGTTTGGGATTTCTTTGAATTCGCGCCTTCACAGCTTCTATCACTGCTGGAGTCCTAACAGACCGAGGGCGACCATTTCTTGACTTGTCATCTACACTAGATGACAAGTTAAGAAATGGTCGCCCTTTTTTTTTTTTTTTTTTACGTGCGCAAAATCCCCACGGATACCTCCCCACCGGAGCCGGTGGAGGAGGTTATGTCGGACTCGAACCGACTAAAACGCACGCCGCCTGTGGGTCGCTTTGGTTGCCGAAGGTGAGGTTGACAGGCATATCCCTCGCACCCCGGCCGACCCAGGGCCATCTCTCACGATCTGGCCCTCTTCTCGGGTGTGGGGACTACAGAGTCCCCAACTCGACCCCGGAAACGGGGAGGCGCGCCAGGCGCGCCACCGCCGCGGCCTGCTTCTGCCAGAGTGACAGGCGGCTCCACCTGTCTCCCCCAGGCCGGCGCTCATGGGGGGCGAAGGTCGTTCATCGACCTCCGACGCCCGAGTTGCCTTCGTACGCGGGCAGCTTGGCTCGCGATCCTTCGTCGCTCCCGCTGCCGCTCCCGCCCGCCTCCTCCTTCACGAGCATTACTTGCTCGCAGAAGGAGGCGCCGGCCGCCCACGCATCCGCGCAGCGGACCATCGCCGCGAGCAAGGTGGAGAGCGTGAGAACTCTCACTCCCAGGGCCGCCACAAGCTCCCGCCTCGGTGTCTCCCACGCCGGACACTCGGTGAGCGTGTGCGGACCTGAGTCCTCGCTCGCGTCGCAGTGATGGCACTCGGACGTTGGCTCTTTCTCCATCCGACGCACTTTCCGAAGCACCCGTGCTCGGTGATCATCTGCGTCAGACGGTACGAGAGGCTGCCGTGTGGCCTCTCTAGCCACTCCCCCATGATGGGTCTTACCGCCGTTACTACGGCCTGCCCTGCGCCTGGTCGCCCAAGTCGTATCTCCCATTCCGCCACCATTTCCCCGTGGAGCCGGGATCTCACGGCCCGAATTTCTTCGGGCTCGGGATCGTGACCCCGCTCCCGCGCCGCCTTTCGGAACCGGTATAGCGCCGAAAGGCATCTCGCTTCCAGGATCCATGGTGGCGATCCGGCGAGGAGACTCGCCGCGTTGAATGATATCGTGCGGTACCCCCTTATGATGCGGCACGCCAACTTCCGTTGCGGACGCTGCAGCAGGAGCATGTGCCGATCACTCAGGGTGTCCGCCCACACGGGACACCCGTACAGGGCCATGGACCGCACGACACCCGCGTAGAGTCTCCTGCAGGAGTCCTCCGGGCCCCTCAGGTTGGGCAGTAGCCGCGCCAGAGCGTTGGCTGTGCCCACCAATTTGGGAAATGGTCGCCCTCTCATTGTATCGTTTGATGGTACGATAAACGAATCTTTTGGTTATATTCAAATTTTTCAGTATATCAAAAATTTGAATTAGCGCGTAACCGCAACGATGCATATTGCGGGTTCGAAACCCGCCTGAACCGATTCAATATTTTCTATATTTTTAAACGGTTTTATCTATATTTTAATCGATTTGAATAGCTCGCATACTGAATGCTTTAAAATTTCATTCAATTGTTTTATATTTTGTTCCAATCGTACCACGTTACCTTCTATGACTTCGGGCATCTGTCATAATGCACCTTTTAAATTATAATTCAATGTAACTCTTGCGTGCCACAGAGACACAGTTTATTTCTTGTTCATGTACTCATTTCAGGAAACGACTGGTATGCGGTATGCCGGACGAGTAATACTCTGATACTGTGTGATATTGCAAGAGGCTTGACCAGTGAGGTAACTAAGGTTGATTGAACGTTTAGCTAGCTGACGACTGGTTCTTAGGTTTGTTTATGAACGTGATCCAGTCGATGTTGATGTTACTATGACGAGCTTTATTTTTATATGAAATCTTTGATAGGCTATGACAACAATTAAAATACGATAGGTTTACGCTAAAGGTATGATTCCGAACTCTGCAACACGCAGCGCAGTCTATGTTGCGCTGTTCGCGGTGATGTGATTGTTAATTTTTCATTCATTTGCATGCAGGCGAACTCTACAGCACGCAACAGTGCTGCCTAGCACTGCTGCTACGATATTGCAGTGTAGCTGGTAATGTAATGTCATATAAACTCATTGAGATTATAGGAGAAACAGTAGTGCTGTGCAGCACTGTCGTGCAGCACTGCTGTCCAGCGCTGTTGCGTGTTGCACAGTTCGTAATCATACCTTAATGAAAAAAACTCTTTTTACAACAAGTAAAAAAAAATGATTTTTGTTTGAATGGAGTTTAAACTAAATCACATGGCCTACCTGATGGAAAGTGTTTATATGTAACACCAGAGGCTTTAACAAATTTAAACCTTCTACTGCTTTTCTTGAAGAACTCCATTTCGTAGCGCTTGGGTAAACCACAGCAGGCAATTAATTGTTATTTGACAGACGTATTAATAAAAATGGTGTAGCGATGTATCCATTGTGCTGTAGATCCCTTGGTCAGGAGGCGGGGAGCGCGTGTATGCAGCGGTCGGCGGCGCGTGTCTGTTACACAGAGCGGGCGAGCTTAGCGTCGTTGAGTACGGACTCGACAAAGTGCTGCATACTGTAAGTGCATTAACTTCTTATCAATTTCAATAGGGTACATATAGGTTTCAAGACAGGCCAAACACCGACTGCTAGCCGATAGGTTTTTTTATAATTGAAAATCTTAAAAATAAACTTTCTCTGGGACTTCCTGAGTGTAATTACTCGATGTTTTGTAACTGTTATTTTTAGATAAGGTTAAAAATATTTAGGATTGACAGTATATACAGTGGCGATTGAAAGTTTGTCTTCATAATGGGGATCTGGCTGAGGGCTCACCACCAAATTCACAAGATACGTCTACCCCATTGTATGTAATATAATCGAAACCTTCATTAAAAAGAAGTGTGGCTGAATTGACTGATCGTGTTGTTCCCAAGGTTCGAACGGAGCGCGTGAACCCGCACGTACTGAGTGTGCGCATCAACGAGGGTGCCACAAATGAGTCTGATCTAGAACGTAAGCACCTCGCCTATCTGTTGGATAGGCAGACTATCGCTGTGGTTGACCTTACTACTGGTGAGTTCACTTTTAAAAGTTTTGGAAGTTGTTGATATTTATATACAGGCTGGAAACGAAAAAAAAACTTCAGTTTTAAGTTTTGCAATCACTGTGAATTTTGTCGAATAATCATATACATCTACTTAACGGTACCCCCTAATTATTTTTATTGCGTTCGAAAACCATCATCGGACTTTTACCTCGTTTGAGCTAACGATAAGTTGGGTCTGGATATTATCGGCTGGAACCGCACCGTAAAATAAAGTTACCTACCATGTATATTAAAATACTATTTGTGGTCAATTCCCTTAATAAAAAAATGTTCAAATTTCAGTTTTAAAATCGAATCTCAATCTCCCAAATACAGTAACATTGCTGTGGCTGTTGTCTTGAAAGGAAACGTACAAACATGTATTCACGCCAGTATGTTATCTCTGAAGGGGTAGGCAGATGTGAAATCAAGGTGAAATGTGCGATATTATTACATCCATATATCGCCAACTATAAATTTCAGTTCGATGTAATAGGAAACGAGCCTAAGGCCGTCAAGCGGGCACTTTGTCATAGGCTGTATGTTTACTGTCGAATGGAGATTAGCCCCATCCCTATATGAACATAACTCTTAAATATTATTTTTTAGGTGTACAATTGGGTCAATGGTGGCACGAAACTCGCGTGGACTGGTTGGAACTTAACGAGAGCGGACAACTACTTCTGTTGCGGGACACCAGGCGCAGGCTTGCCATACTAACGTTGCACAATGGTGATAAAGTACGCTCACATACCTTACTATATAAAGTACTATTTTTTTATATTACTTAGGTGGCAGACAAGCACACGGCCCACCTGATGGAAAGTGGTTACCGTGGCCTATGGACGTGTGTAACACCAGAGGTGGCACACTCGCGCTGCCGACCCTGTAAGCACAGAGGTTCTGTGGCGACAGCGTAGAAGACAAAGCAGGACAAGCCTTTAATCTTCCCACTGACAGCACAAATTCTCCAGTGAGCTCTGGCTATCCTACTCACCGCTGGGAACACAACACGTAATTATTATGGCCGCGGTACTCTGTAGGGCGGAGGTACTTCCCCAGTCGGACTGCTCAATTGGGCGAAAATACCGCCGTGTCCTACCTCCTCAATAACTACTAGCTGTTCCCCACGGTTTCACCAACTGTAATTGGTTCTTTCGCTCGCCCACCTGGTTCATTTTTATCTCTGCTCTTATTGCCCGGCTCTTAAGTATGATAGCGTGTAAAACAGTAATAACATTCCCCTAAGAACTGGGTACTTTTAGTTATCGAGGTCAGTGCCAAACAAACAAACTCTTTAGCTTAGTTAATAGTATAGATGGATGTAATTTGTACTCTTAGAAATATTATTTAAAAATTGTTTAGAAATTATTAGTAAAATATATTAGTAAAAGTATTAAGTCAACCTTTTTGGTATTTTTCTACCAGGAAATCATAGCGAGTGGCGTGAGTTTTGTGCAGTGGATAGAGAACAGTGACGCGGTTGTAGCTCAGACGCCGACTCATCTACTTGTGTGGTTAGTATACCTATATGTATAGCGGTATCGGCACATATGGGGTTTCGATTGAGACAGTAAATTGACTAAGAAATGTGAAAGGATGGGATGTGATGTTCCCTTGACACAAAGGGAGGATCCTTCGACTAGGTAAGGATGAGGACCTTCATAGCGTGATGCAGGATTAGTAGTTCAGTAGAAGTTCTACTTGACTAGATGGCGTTGGCATCGCCACATAAATTTCCATTGAAGTGGACTTTATTTTTTAAAGGTGTTTTCTTTATTCAACAGGTACAGCGCTTGGGATCCAGGTAGTGTAGAAATGGTGGAGTGTGGGGGAGCTGTAGCTGTAGAAATTATATCAAGGAGAGTCGTCCTAGATGGAGGGCTTCTGCCGTATTTGCAGTTGGATGAACATAGACTCGCTTTCAGTGAGTTTTTAATAATTCAGTGTATAACTGCTAATTTGTTCACATTATTATTATCATCCGTAAAATGGTTCATGTTATGACTTGTAACATTTTGAAAATTGCATTTTGTCATCCATTATCTCTTACTTTATCACTATACAAAAATTACATAACTCCTGTTCATACATAACAAGCGTTGGTAGCTTTGATGAGTCGGCCTAACGATCGAGAAATCCCCGTTCAAATCCTATTCTAGCTTAGCTGGAGGAGTTAGCAGGAACACTACTAGTAATTTAAGGTACTAGCAATGTTTAATAATGTTCGTATGTGACCCGACACATGTTTAAGTTAGAGCTCGTACAAGAGGTCATCATGAGATTAAACAGATGAACTACATTGTATTGCTTCTAGACAACGCTCTACGCAGTGGGGACTTGGGAGGTTGCGCTCGGTACTTGGAAGGGGTCGGTAACAATGCTGATGTGATACCTTTGTGGCGGCAACTGGCTGAACGGGCTTTAGCTGATGATGATATACAGGTAATATAGGTTCTTACAGGCTTCGCAGCACTAGTCAGTACACTAGTGCTGCGAAGCCTGTAAGAACCTGGAAGTGAAGTGGTGTATAAAAAATATAGGTTTCACATATGAATAATAAAAAATAAATTAGTTGGAATAAATAGTATTTTAGCAAATGATGGTAATACAAACATTTTTCAACAATAGATTGTCTATTGTTGAAAACTGTTTGTATTTTATGTTCTTCTAATTACTAAATTAAGTCATTGGCCGTGTTTACTTACATTAATATTGCTATATCAACATAAATTAATGAGCTCGATATTCAAAAGTTTTCTGGTTCTTCATACACAAGAATAGGCAATAGTTTGACGAATTCTAAATCCTTATAACTTGAATCTACCTCTATTTACAAGAATAAAACCGGCTGCCATCCTACTTCTGATCACTCATTTCATATATCTTAGCATATATTATCTTTAGTAATAGAGGTATGTTGTCACTACCATGAATGCCAAGACCGTTCGAAGTGGAGAAGGAAACATCGGGAAGCAAACCCCGGACCCCGAAGTGCAGGCCTTGAATGTAGCCAAAACAAACGCAAAGATGATGATGAGTAATAGGGTATGTATTTTAAACTAATTATAATTTTGATTTTTATCCTTGGTAGCTTGCAACGAAATGTTATCATGAAGTAGACGACGTGGCGCGGACATTTTATCTAGAGAAGATCGTGGAGCTAGCGATTACTGAAGGCGATGGTGACGTTGCAGTTGGTATGTCATCTAATATAGTTAACGGCCTTGAGTAATAAAAAAGTACACTGGGTATATAAAGCTGTAATCTCAAAATTTTGTATGGAATTTTTAACATAACAGCTAGGGTGTATTTATGAAACGAACCAGTAAGGGAAGCTACCTTAACCATTATTGTTAGGGCAAAACGTTCTTAGGAGACCATCCCTAACTTTTTAAGATATTCTGAACGGCATTCACAGATTTTAACAAAATTGTACAGTCAGCAAGAAAAATGTTACAACTTCATATATATATTTTTTTTTTCAATTGTGTTTTTATTTTTTTATGCCACTTAGGTGGCAGACAAGCACACGGACGGATTCTATTTCGTGTGGAGATTAAAATACTCTAAGAGACCATTTGAGGTTTGAGTTCTAGAAACAATAGAAATCGTTAAAAACGTTTCCCATACATTTTGTAGGGAAAAACAAAAAATGTACTTAAATTTTAATTCTCGCCAAATGATATTCCTTACTGTAATCAAAAGACTTATGACATTGGAACATCAGGACCGATGCTAATTGCATTGGTTCCGGTGTTCCGATGTATTATTTATAAAAAATTCTTTTTACAAATATTTGCAATAAGTGGTAATCGAACCCGCGACCTCTGACTTAGCAGTCGAACGCTCTACACTGCATCACAGACCTCTGTCAGAGTCCCTTGACAATATTCTTTTTTCTTCCAGGTCTAAACAACGCCGTAGTCAGAGCTCGGTTAGCCATATTCGCCGGTGATTTGTCCTCAGCCGAAGAATGGTACGTCCGTCGCGGCGGGCGGCCGGACTTAGCTGTGGACATGTATAAACAATTCAATAAATGGTCTGAAGCCATCGCATTAGCCGAGAGAACTGACAGATCGTCTGTAGCCACTTTGAAACAACAACATATGGACTATTTGACTTCTACCGGTATGTTATTATTATGTATTTAAAAATTGTATTATATTACTAATTGACTATTGTTTAAAAATGCCAGTGTAACGGTTGTTACACTGAGTCTTAAGGTATAATTCTGAAGGCGACCGCATACGACAACTACAGACTCGGAGCGAACCATGAATTATACTTGATATGATAATTTTGTTTATTGTTTTAATTCATTGCGGGTTCTCAATGGTGCCGTTTATCCGTATCGAAGTTTAACAAGTAATGTAAGTGCAGAGACGACACGTCATCCGACCGAACAAAAATATTCCATACAAATAAAAGAAAATCAGTCCCGCAATCCGCTTATTTGTCTATAACTATACATTTACATATTTGCACATACATTACTTCTTAAACTTCGATACGGGTAAACGCGAACTGACACTGACACTGACAGCACAAAAACTCTTCAGTGATCTCTGGCTTCCCCACTCACCGCTGGAAACACACCACAAGGTTATTATGGCCGCGGTATTCTGTAGGGTGGAGGTACTTCTCCAGTCGAACTGCTCAACTGGGATGTCCGTAGATCTTGATAGGCTCAGACATCCGTAGTCAGTAGTTATTGTATGACTAACTTTCTTATTGTTATTATGGGTCTTATTATGTGACTACTATTATAGGACTAATATATATTTTAAAGGACGCCTTGGCGAAGCTGGAGCCGTATTGGCGGCGACTGGAGATGTTCAAGGCGCCGTGAACCTGTGGTTAAAAGGAGGACGCTCTCGCCGGGCCGCTGCCCTGTTGTTGCAACAGCCGCAGTTGTTGAGAGACACGGATATAGTTGAGGCAGTGCACACACAACTTATACAGGTAGATTCAACATGGTGTCTAGTGTGTTAGTATTTATCTGACCCTCGTTAATTTGGCCATTGTGCTCAAAATTCCATTTTTTTATGTGCGCCTAATTACCACGATTACCTCCACCACCGGGGCCGGTGAGTGAGGTATGTCGGACTTAAACCGACTAAAACGCACGCCGACTGTGTGGGCCGCAGGTTGCCCGAGGTGAGATCATCTGAGACATATCCGTCTCACCCCGGCCGGCCCAGGAAGGGGGTAGATGGCTCTTAAAATACGATTATGATGTACCCCTAAAAAGATTTTTTTTCACTGCGTGATTTATATTTTGAGAGCTAGGTAGGTTATACAAGTTATTCAATGGTAATGGTTAAGAGTATTTCTAGTTTGAGCGACCTTCTCTTTAATGCTAAGCATTATTGTTTAAAAAATGAAATATCGATCAGTGTTATGTACGGTCGAACAAAGGATATACGGTCGCACTTTTTCGTATAGTTGTATGTAAAGGTGCAACGGTCTCTCCTTTGTCGATTGTACAACGTAGTACGATTGCAGAATTATTTGTTTTAGGAGGAATGGTGGGAGACTGCCGGCGAAATATCAGAACGAAGAGGTGATACTCGTGCGGCAGTAGAGTATTACGCAAAGGGGAACAATTATGCTAGAGCAGTTCAACTTGCTAGAGAGGTACGTAGTGATATTGTTTAAGAAGTTATTTTCTTTATCGAATGATGTACCTTATATCAAGCGGATATAAACTATGATCGAAATGTAAGAGTTAAAAGGAGGGTGGAGTGCCGTCTTAGGGTGAAGGAGAAGCATAAAGTTAAAATTGTTTTAAATTTAACTTATTAAGCGAATTAAATTTACATGAAGTAGCTATGCTCTTAAAATCAAATTTTAACGTTTAAATGCATTATTGATGAAAATCATCAATAATGCATTTAAACGTTAAAAAAGCTCTCGAAAGCAGTTACCATCAATTGATTTATGATTTTAAGAGCATACCTACTTCATGTAAATTTAATTCGCTCGTATACTTTATATTTAGATACAACATATATTTTATTTTATTAATTAGTTTTAAAAACAAAATTAATTATTGCAAGAATTTCTTTCATTAAATTCACATTTAACTGTCATTGTGTTAGATCCTTTCCTGAGCTGTGATAATAGATGTGCTTCATATAGAAGAAATTCATGTATCTCTGATTTCACAGGCTTGTCCTGGTGAAGTGACTCGGCTTGAAGGTCTATGGGGCGCGTGGTTGGTGTCTTGTCGTCAAGCAGGCGCCGCAGTCCCACATCTAATAGAGGCGGGAAATTCTAGAGATGCCCTCGATGCGGCGCTACAAGCCCATCACTATAGAAAGGCTCTACAGATTCTACAGGTATTTATTTTCAACAAATTGTTGTTGGAAAGGAAAACAAAGTCCTCGTATTGCATGGGTCCATATCTTGGTCAAAATGGCAAAAACTCAGTGTTGAAGTCTTTGAGAGAGGCCTAAGTTCAATAGTGGATATCCCGATGACGAAGATGATGATAATGATGATAATCTAAAACCTATATAGTAAAGTGATGAATTCTAGACCGTGTGTAGTAATCCAGTAGACCAGCTATGATACGTACATTGCAATCTGAAGTATTGGGCAATTTGGTACTATAATTGCATCTATTCAGAAACCATAACATAATTTATATTGTTTTCAGGCAATCGACGACAAGGAGTCGATCAAAGAGCAATGCGAAAAACTCGGCGATCATTTTATTTCTACTCGAGTGAGTATAAGCGTGAAATCACATCATAATATAACATCATAATCTTCAATTTAGATTTACAAACAAAACACATTGTTCTCACTTATGGTATCTTTATAAATATTTATAACGATCACAATGAGTCGTCACCATTATTAATTCAGTATAGCCTTTGTTGTACAGAAATATGATATAACCACAGTCTAACGACTCGTACTTGATACAGTTTGTCGAGTCCTTAAAGTGAGTCGAGTTAAACATTCACTGCAAAGAGTGAATGTTTAATTGCCGGGGAAACGGCCGCCCACGTAATAATGGAATGCGAAGCAGTAGCCTATCAACGATCACAAATCCTCGGTACAGTGAGGTCGCTCCGCAAAGCCTGTGAAGCCCCCAGTAAGCTTCTGCGCTTCTGGGTGGAGCTAGGCTGGCTACTCTAGCTAGTACTCTGCACGCACAATGACCCAAAAAGGAGGCTAAGTGCGGACAAGGGAGTCCGTTTCCATTCCATTTCATTTAGTCTGTCGACGAAGCCGTCTAGACAGAGCAATTGTGCAGGGTGAGCGGAATGGCGGGGGAGTGAGGGCCGTACCGAGTAGCCATACATTTTGCTCGGTACTAACGATTCAGGACTGTCTCATTTGTAATTAAGTTTTTATTATATTATATTTTTATTGACCGGGTTTTGTTCGTCCCGGTTTCTGATTACGAATATATCATCCATTTAGCGATCAAATATAGCGGAACTGAAATTTTCAATAAAATCGTTTTCAGGGTTTTCGGGGTTGCTGATTACAGACATGTTATTAATTTGGCAATTAAAGATGGCGGACTCAATCGTTTCAAAAAATCGTGTGTATGTGTATCGTTTTCTAGATTTTCTGGTTTGCTCATTACGAATATGTGATCAAAAATGGCGGGCTTAAAATTCAAAAACATCAATATGGGTATCGTTTTACCATTATTTTTTATTTGAAATACATAAATTTACACAGTTTGGTTAGAATTGGCTGCAATCAATTGAATGGAACCGGAAATATGGCCAAATACTGACATCCAGGCAAGACACGGGTATCAGCTAATATAGTTATAAAATTGTAATTTAGTTGTGTTACATACATGCTTAAAAAAGAATTGATATATATTAAATTCCAATTTCTGTACAAAAAATATTTGATTGTTCGCCATGGACTTGCGGATTGATGCAGTTTTATTAGTTTGAAATGTTTTGATCAGAATGAACATATTACGTTTGTTTGATTATAATTGGTTGAGTAGAACCAGAGAAATTACCAAAAGTCGCAATAGCCGACATCCACAGGAGCGGGGCCGCGGGCATCAGCTAGCATGCATTAATGTGCCTTGAGAGAGATATTTAATAGGGGTTCGATAAATATTGTAGAAATTACATTATAAATAAAAACTAATGTGACAACCCTGACAAAATTGCAAATGTCGAGACGGAGGCGGCATTTCCACAAACATCAAAGGCGATGTACTATCATATGTAACTCGTTATACTGTGATGTAACTATGTATTACTTATATTCACACCTGTAAATCCCCGAAGGGGTAGACAGAGGTGTATTAACACCCTCATTTCGCCAACTATGATTTCCGGCCTCGCGCAATAGTGGCAAATCCATTGCCGTATTGCCGTCAAGCGGTCGCTTTGTCATGGACTGTATGTTTACTGTAGGATGGAGAACAGCCCTGTTCCTTAATCTCCTTCTATAAATTATACATGAAGAGATGGGGTGACCCTATTTTACTCCACCGGGAACACCAATAGTTAATCCCAGTTGCATCCTAAACTAGGATGATGAAGAGGCTTTGGTTTTGAAATTTCTATTTATGTTTACATCATTAGGAGTGGGAGACAGCAGAACGCGTGCTAACATCCTGCGGTATGACAGAACGATGTGTTCGCGCGTACAACACGGCCGGGCGCGTTGCGGACGGACTACGGCTCGCCGCTGCACACTTGACAGAAGAAGAGACCAGGAACATCTACCTGCCTCTCACTCAGCAGCTGAGGGAGGAAGGGCAGCTAAGAAAGGCTGAACAGATCTATATTGGCTTAGGAGAAGCAGATGAAGCCATTTCTATGTATAAGGCAAGTACATTTTTTTTACTAATAAGCTATAGGACAATGTTAGGCAGCATGGTTCCTATAAAAGTTGAATTTAGGACTGATACAATTTCTTCCTTTGGATATCTAAGACAACAAGCAGCCTGGTCACGGACATGCAGTAATCGGCGACTGTATAGCGTGGCGTGACGAGTGACGAGGATAAATATACTAAAAGACTCAAACCATGCTACGAGACACCGGTTTATTTGTTTTGCTCTCATTGATGAAATTAGTCAAAAATTACCTGGTGTTAGATAAGAGTTTTCATTTTCATTTTTCATTTTTTCAAATAAGTATTTTATATTACACATATGTGTAATATAAAATACTAATTTGTTTTCTCTAAGTTTGCTTGTTATTTCATTAGGAAGTAGCGCAGTACGAGGCTATGCTACGCCTCGTAGCAGCCCATCGTAGCTCGTTGCTTGAAGCTACGCGCCGTCACGTAGCACAAGCCCTACACGCTTCTGGTGACCTACGCGCTGCTGAAAATTATTATGTACAAGCAGGTAAGTACAGTTCTACTTTTCATGCAAGTGCTTGCAATACGATTTTATTTGATTGGCGGAACACTTGTATTTCAGGTGACTGGAAAAGTGCTATTCAGATGTATCGAGCAGCCGGTCAATGGGAGGGAGCTGAACGAGTTGCACGAGCGCATGCACCGAGCAGTGTTCAGCAACAGGTACCTGACAATATCGATTTGCAGAGTAGAAACTAGCACGCAAGGTCAATTTATTGAAAAAATGAGAATACTTGTACTAATTACGTTTTTAGGTTGCTCTACAATGGGCGGGTGCTCTTGGCGGAGCGCCCGCTGCGAGACTGTTGGCAGCGAGAGGTCTAGCTGCATTAGGAGCTCGTTGGGCACTTCAAGCTGAACGGTAAACGATCGATTTTTTTCGAATACAAACTTAAGGATAAGATTATTTCCATGAAATTGTATTGGATTGAAATAAATACTCCAATTTGACTGTTCGTAACAGTGTCAGAGGTTTTTCCATCTGCAATATCCCTCTTTTTTCTCATCTTTTGCAAAGACATACGAGTGAATTCCTTATAAGCGTCCATACGAACGCTTGCGTTTGCTCTTTTTGTAATCTTAGTAGAATAAAAATGTCTAATATGTATCCTATTTTCCAGCTGGGACATCGCAATGGAACTGTGCTCCTTAGGAGGTGGTATGACTCGTGCGGAGGTGGCTCGTCACGAGGCGGCGGCACTGGCCAACGAGCACCCGCACGAGGCAGAGGCGGCTTTCCTTCGTGCCTCGGCGCCTGAACACGCCGTGCGCATGTGGCTCACTCACGGAGACCAGCATAGAGCGCTCGCCCTGGCGGAGCAACATGCTCCTCATTTGGTACGATCCATGACTTCAATGCACGGCACGAGGCCGAGGCGAGTGACGTTACTGCCGGAACGCATTGAGCACTTGTAGGGGACCTGTGTACCAATTCAAAGGTGTTCGTCCTTAACTTGATTAACGCTTGCTGTTTGAAAATGTCTTTTGAAAAGTTCATTGTTCTTTCGTTCGTTTGAAAAATCAAAGTCAAAGTCAAAAATCATTTATTCTGTATAGACCATTATATCGGCACATACAAATGTCAACAAAAAAGGAACATGAATATCAGCGTGGCCCCGTCCTGAGAAGACTCCGGCAAGAAACTCAGCGGGCATTTCTTTTTTTTGGTCTATTTACAAACATACACTTGGTCTATTTAATATAAATACAAAAATTTACTTGAGTAGCATAGTTGAGTGATCAGCTTATTTCCTAACTTGTTCATTATCCAAGTATTCTTGGATTTTATAATAGCCTTTCTGGCACAATTTACTTTTAACTATATTTTTAAATTCATATACAGGTAAATCCCTAATTTCATTAGGGAGCTTGTGGAGGATTAGGGAGCTTGGTTGACATGTCTTGCCTTTGAGAGTCGGATACAAGAAGATGCAGTAATACTTTTTGGACAATATATCTTTGCGTTATCTTAGCTCTTCTTTAATTAATTTCTCAGTTATTCGTAAAAATATCGGATAGTTATTGAGTTTTCAGAGAAAAAATTATAAATATAATCAACTTGATATCAGGTAGAGGAAGTGCTCGTGGAGGGAGCGCGAGCTGCGGCCGAACGCGGAGACTTATCGCAGTTCGAAACGCTAATGATCCGCGCCAACAGGCCTCGCGAGGTCGTCCAACATTATAAAGATAATGGTAATTCATCTTTACTTCTTTTCTTCTCTTTGGATTTGGCTTATACAGTTTTCATAAGAACGACCCCATCTGACCTGCCAAATAAGAGAGATAAGTCTGCGCCAGAGCTATAATTGGTGTGATTACAGTTTAAAAATATTTTCAAAGTATTTTTTATATCTCTTTCTTTACCTTAATGTTTTAAAGCTGATTTATGTATTTTTCACGCAGAGATGTGGGACGAAGCGGCCCGCGTAACTCGCGAGTACTTGCCCGAGAGCAGCGCCAGCAGTTCGGGCAGTAGCGAGGGCGTGCCGAGCGAAGTGCCGGCGTTACTCCAGCGAGCAGCCGCTCATGCCGACAGGGAGGAGTGGTGGGAGGCCGTGCGGTTGCTAGGTACGAGGAGTAGTCCTTTAGGGGACTACCATGAAACGTATATTCAAAACTTAGGGCCCGTGTGAAAGACGTAGTATTTAATTTTCTTCGGAATTTTTCAATCCAAAATCTTTTTACCTGAAAAGATTTTGGACACAGTTTCTATAGAAAAATTGTCTGGACATGTTAATTTGGCGAATTAAAAAGATTTTGAACACAGGTTTTTATCTGAAACGAAATATAATATCACTTGGTTACCGTGGTCTATGGGCGTATGCAATACCAGTGGCGTTATACTCGTTCTGCCGACACCGGAGAACCGCATATTGTAGTCGCTTTGGAAAACTACTGCAGTGAGTTCATTCCACAGCTTGACCGTACGTGAAATGAAGTTCCTTTCATACCGCACAGTGCGCACCGTTTACGGTCACAATATGTGTTAATGTAATGCTCACTCTACACTCTCACGAGAGCGATTACTTAGGCGCTTGTACGAGAGTATATTTGCTAGCGTTCTCCTCGCCTCGAGATGTCTCAGTGTCACTGGTGAATGAGACTTTTTTTTTTTATATGCGCAAAATTCCCACGGATACCCCCACTACCGACGCCAGTGGGGGAGGTTATGTCGGACTTGAGCCGACTAAAACGCACGCCGACTGTGTGGGCCGCAGGTTGCCAGAGGTGATATTATCTGAGACCCAGCTGGCCCAGGACCGTCTTTTATGAGACAGCCCTCTTCGAGTGTGGGGACTACGAAGTCCCCATGGCGGTGAAATAGTCTCTCGGGTGAGACACAGCGAGTGGTCTCTCTCTCTCGAGTGTATAGCCAGCACTAATGGTGGCGTGTGCAGGTGCGGCGAGTGCGGCGGCGGCGGACGGCGCGGCGCCGCGGCTGGCCGAGCGCGCCGCGCTGCGCGCCGCCCGCCTGGCTCGGGACCACCTGCGCGGCCAGCGCCGCCGCGCCGCCGCCGACATGCTGGCCGACAGGTCGCGTACACGCACAGCCTATACCTACATTATATTATACACTCGCCATCACTTCGATCTTGACGGACAAACTACTCTAAATGTACTGATTGTTCTATGATATAACATAACACAACACGACACGACACGACACGACACGACACGACACGACACGACACGACACGACACGACACGAAACGACACGACACGACACGACATGACAAACTCACGCCTATATCCCTGAAAGGGTAGGCAGAGGTGCTAGCACCCACATTTCGCCAGTTAATGTTTAGGTCCCAATGTTATAGGTGGCGAGCCTATTGCCATTAACCGGGCACTTATAAACCTGCGATAAATACACACATAACTTCGAAAAGCATCGAAAAGTCATTGGTGTGTGCCATGGTAAAACCTGGGATCGAACCCGAGACCTCGTCTCAGCAGTCCATTACCCAGGCTGCCGCAATCTTCAAAATAATATAATTCGATATATACAATAAAATAATTAAATCGGAAAATAATACAATTGTAAATCAATAAAACCGTTTTATTTGCTCTAAATACGTTAGTTTTAACATCATTATGAGACTTTGTTGTCAAGATCGATCTGATGCTGACTGTAGTACCTTCCTTACGAAGAATGCACTAGTAGTAATAGTGATCGACAAACTTAACAATGTATTCAACCTGCGTAAAGCGCGTTTTTAGATCTCTATGGTGGTAACCACGGGTCGCGACAGATCCATCAATCATAGATTATATTAATCTTATCTCGGGCTCAAAGAGCCGACGTCATTGGTCTTACGGGAAATTGAACTACTGTAATTTTCGTAAAGGGTAACTTTCTAGTAATCCACTCGTCTAACTTGGTGTTTGCCTGTAATCATTTTGAGGACTTACAATGAAACATACATTCGAAACTTCAGGCCCACATGAAATACGAGCGAAAGGTGTACGTTACAAAAGCTGAATTTCAGAGTACGTAATTTGATTTATTTCGCAAGTGGTGTAACTTCGTTAAAATAGCACGTGAGCTATTTTCACACCAGATTACGGAATAAAGTACATATTCATTCATAAGTTACATGCCGATATTTTCTGAAACTAGTGACAGATACAGGCGTCAGAGGTCGTTACACGTCCTCCGTTTACATTCTGGAATAATTCACATTTATTCCAGAAATTGGGAGACATGCCAAACAGTCGTACAAGGCTAGACTGCAGATACCAAGGGTGACCTTAGAGGTGTCGAAGAAAAATTAATTCTGTATGTGCATAACACTATATAACTATCTGCCAGTAAGTACTTAAAGGAACTAGAAGGACCGCGATTCCGTAGGACGTTGTTTAGAATATTAAACGATACAGTGGCAGAGTACTTGGACGATAAAAAGATAATTTGTGAAAAAGAGTAATACCTACCTACCTACTTAATGTACCTAGTCATACTGATGTTGTTGTTTAATATAAATTTAATTCATTCATTACACACGGACATTTAATTGTAATGTTTATTTTGTTTATAATGCTAATAAAATTTAATAATTTTTGACAGGTTAATATTTTTGTTTGATAAGGACTGTGTGACTGGACAAAGTCCGAATGCATAATTCTATTTTTATTTTATTTTATCCCATGTACACATATAAATATTTCCGCGCCTTACGGCAGAATGTGCTGCAACAAAACAATTTTTTTTTTTTATACCACTTAGTTGGCAGACAAGCACACGGCCCACCTGATGGGAAGCGGTTACCGTGGCCTATGGACGTATGCAACACCAGGGGTGTCACACTCGCGCTGCCGACCATGAAGAAACCTTCTGATGCCCCTCTTGAAGAACCCCATATTGTTGGCGCTTGGGAAAACCGCAGCAGGGAGGTCATTCCACAGCTTGAGTGTGCGTGGGATGAAGTTTCTTTCATACCGCACAGTGCGCACCGTGCCAGGTCGCAATGTGTGGGGATGAATTCCCTGCCTATGGCGAGAGGTGCGATGATAGAATGTAGCTACGGGCATCATGTCAAATATTTCATCTGAGCACAAACCATTGTATAGGCGGTAGAACACACACAGTGAGGCAAAATCCCTCCTAAGGCTAAGAGGTTCCACTCTACCTGTGAGCATGGGATTGTCAACCAGCCTCAATGCCCGTCTTTGCAACGAGTCGAAGGGGTCAAGCTGGTATGCAGGTGCTCCAGCAAAAAGGTGACAGCAGTACTCCATGTGAGGCCGGACCTGTGCTTTATAAAGAAGGAGGTGCTGCCCCGCAGTGAAATACTGCTTCGTCCTGTTGAGCACTCCGACCTTTCTTGATGCCAACTTAACCTTGTCCTGCAAATGACTTCGGTATTGGACATCACTGGAGATATCGACACCAAGGATCCCGATACTCGGGGAGATGGTAAGCGGTGTGCCCAGGAATTGCGGCGCTACAATGAATGGGGTTTTCTTAGCGGTGAATACACATACTTGTGTCTTAGTGGGGTTGAATTGGCCTATGTTTAGTCGTCCCCAATCGGACACTCCAGAGAGAGTAGTCTCGATTTCAGACACAAGTTGTTCGCGACTCTTCTCCACCTCGGACTGAGGGATATTTGCACGGCCCGTGTAACACGTGTCCCCGGTACTGTCGTCCGCATAACAATGAATGGAGCCATCAGACAGCATGTCATTGATATGCAGCAGAAACAGCGTCGGAGACAACACGGAGCCTTGTGGGACACCAGCATTTATGTTCATGCGGTCCGAGCAGCTGCCGTCGACGACGGCTTGGATGCTTCTGTTGGACAAAAAGCTGGAGATCCATTCGCACAATCCCTCGGGGAGTCCATAATATGGCAACTTCGTAAGAAGACCTTTGTGCCAGATCCGATCAAAGGCCTTCGCTACATCGAGGCTGACCGCTAGTGCCTCACCGCGACTCTCGATGGCTTGCGCCCACCGGTTTGTGAGATACACAAGAAGGTCACCGGTAGAGCGACAGTGGCGAAAACCGTACTGTCGGTCGCTCAGTAGATCGTTTCCTTCAAGGTACCTCAGGAGCTGTGTATTAATAACACGCTCCATAACCTTCGAGAGAAGGGAGGTTATAGCGATAGGCCTGTAATAGGTCGGATCTGTCCTGTCACCTTTCTTAGGTACAGGGTGCACGAATGCAGTCTTCCACGAGGCCGGGACCTACCTCGCGGAGTATGAGAGTGCAAAAAGGCGTGTAAGTACAGGGCACAGCTCGGGGTCACAGTGCTTAAGCACCATCGCCGGTATACCGTCCGGCCCACTCGACTTCCGAACATCTAGGGACTTAAGCTCGCGCCGGACCACCCATTGTGTGATTTTAATTTCGGTCATCGAAGCACCACAGCTGGGGATGATGGGTGGTTCGGCGTTCCCGTCGTTCATAGTCGAGTTTGACGCAAAGAGATTACCCAAAAGATCGGCCTTCTCCTTAGCGCCATGGGCCAGACTACCGTCGGATTTATGCAGCGGTTTTCAACACCTGTAATGTAATCATGTTCTATGAAAATAAAGTTTGAGTTTGAGTTTAACAGTATAAAGTATAGTCAGCACAAACCATTTTAAAGTATTTTTCCCTTAGGCAAAGATTCTTGTGAAACATATTCTCTATTCATACAGATTTGCAGCTATAGGTCAAGACGAGATAGGCGATCAGCTACGAGCGGCTTTAACGGAAGGCGATACCGGTGACGATGATGCACCAGGTGATGTTACCTTTATTTAGTTTAGTGAGCGGGATATCACCATGAGCGCTGGCGGCGGTATCTCGCTCGTTCTTATTATTTCATGCTCTTTCTTTTTTTTTCACCTCGTCTATTGCCATGCCGCGCATACAAAGTCAAACTCAAAGATCATTTATTCTGGATTAAATCGCACTAACAAAACGTCAATAAAACCGGAACATGAAAACCAGTTTAGTAAATGGACCACCGGTTCAAAACGCGCCCCCGATCTGAGAAGACTCCACATTTTTCCTTACATACAGAGGTTCTCGAGGTACCATGGGGGTGGTACAGCGACCGTGGTCGTTCTATAATATCTTAGTATCAAATTTATTTTAACATGATATTATATGATAATATATCGTCTATACAGGTCCATCAGAAGATTACGAAGTGGAAGAGGCTGAGACAGCACCTCGTGATTCAGAAGCAGATACAGCAGCCGAGGCCGAGGCTTTAGAGCGGCTGGCTCGAGCCGGCCACTGGACGCGCTGTCTCGCTCACGCGGGACTCAAAGCACCTCACTATGCTCTGAGATATGCTGCACATCTGTTCAAGGCACACCCGGTATGTTCATTGAACTACATACGCATCAAACAAAGAGTTTGCAATAACGATTGGTGCCAAGTTGCCATTTATTTTTATATACAGCACGTCAATTGATTACATCTACGGGAAGCTAGGGTGAAGTTCAGATGCTGAGAAACCTAAAACCTTGACAGACCTGCTAATTGACGGCTTAAAGATTCTGGCGAATTCTTGGGAAATCAGACGACAATCGCGATATGTGAAGGAAGAACCCAGGGACAATCCTAAACTGATAATGCTGACGCATTTTAAAGTGTTTAGTTTTTACTTAATTCGAATTTAAACAAATCTTTAACTTTTTAATATTTTTGATTATAAAAGGCTCAGTAGTGATTGATCGTGTTCACAGCGGATGGAAGGCATAGATATCGAAAGCGAAGAAGTACCAGAAGCACTATCGCAGGTTTTAGACGTGTTACGGCAGTATCTTGCGACCGGAGACCTGGGAATGGACTCTAACGTGGCTGCTAGCGACGTGCCCCTGGCAAAGGCAGTGTGTAATGAACTACTGATTCGAGTGTCCACTGCACCTCGCGCTCTCACAACCTTGAAGGATGCTGCTACCGTCATGATGTCTGCTTCAGCTGATGACAGGGCCTTGCAGGTATATGAAAATACTTTTAAGAAGTACCAAAATCACTATCGCAGGTTTTATATGTTATGTTTATTCAAACCAAGCGGTTCGGTGACTCTTTCCTCTGTCGCACCATTAAGGCCTGGAATTCATTACCAGCTCACGTGTTTCCCTCTTCCTACAGTCCCGGGTCCTTTAAGCGGGGCGTGAAAAAGCATATGATGAGACCGTCAAGCTGAGTGTCATCATTGTCATACGGTATGTGTAGGTAATGGTGACCCTCTTTTTTGAGACTTTGCCTTCAGCTTACCATCAGGCAAGGCGAAGTCTAATTGACGTGTTCTATATATAAAAAATAAAAATGTGTTACGACAGTATCGTATTCTGTTTTTCATTTTAGGGTTGTTATTACGCGTATTCTATTGCAAAGTATTATTAGGTTTTGCTGTTATAATTTCATATACACAGCTGCATGAAAAAAACTGATAGTTAAAAAATAATGTCCTTAAATGCTTGCATTTTGTTGCAGGCTGTTACTTTATTGATAGCGCTTCACGTGCCTCAAATAGCTCCTAGGGCAGCGAGGTCATTGCCTCGTTATACGGATATTATTGTCGCAGATGTTGGTAAGCACTTTCAGAACATTATCTTTCCTTATTTCGGTCTACTTATTGGCTACGCCTTGTCGTAGCATAATCTACGAGGTTTCGTAGCACATATCGTAGTGTAGATCATTTCATAGAATAGTGTAGCGACTACCGCGAGACTGTTAATAATATCTGGTGACCTTCTGTTTCCATCATGTTGCACTCTTTAACCGAAGTTTGATCATGTTGCAACCGGTTGCTTATTATTATGTGAGTGACCATGATAGTTATTAAAGTTATCGGGATATTTACCATGTTGTATTGTTCTTCCGTGGTCATGGTGCTTGCAACAGCGCCGAGAAATGGGAAATTCAGAACAATACAACATAGTAAATATCCTGATGACTTTAGTAATAAAGCCACATGATATTCTATGATGGGCTTCTGGGGCCGGGATTATTGTACTTTCCACTCTAAATACTAAAGATAGCATTTTTTTCTTAATTTTAAAAGGAAATACATCTGTATGTTCTCAAATTTGCAATACATCTGTGTGTTATTGTTATTACCTTTATTAATCACGAACAAAAAAATATATGCAGAAACTTTAAGTTTAATGTATTTGTATATTATTTTGAATATAGCGTTTTACGCGTGCGGTATGGCCATTCGTACCGAGGGTCAGGGCGGAGCGCGAGAAGCGTTCGTGATGCTCAACCGATGCTTGGATCTCGCCGAGGCCGCTGATGATGAGTCCGCACACTTACTTGACTATACAGACTTTGGTATATTTATATTACTTAATACTCAATACTCAACACATTTATTGCGTTCCATAATTTATTTATGACATTATTGTTTAATGAACCATAAGGTTGGTTAATTGTATTGTCTACTGCAGTACTCTAATTTTATTTTAAAATTTAACACGATCAATATCATTTATCAACCGCTTTTTAACAATTTACGGTCTTAACTGTTAGGTATCTACCACTGCACATCACTATCTGAGAGATCATAGGAGGTATCCTATGACACCTACCGGACACGGCGGTATTTCCGCCCAATTGAGCAGTCCAACTGAGGAAGTACCTCCGCCGTACAGAATACCGCGGTTATAATAACTTCATGTTGTGTTCCCGGTGGTGAGTAGGGTAGCCAGAGTTCACTGGAGAGTTTTTGTGCTGTCAGTGGGTTCACCAAAGGCTTGTCCTGCTTTGTTCTCTACACTGACGGTACAAAATCTCTGTTCTTACAGGGTCGGCAGTACCGATGTGACTCCACTGGTGTTACACACGTTCATAGGTCATGGTAACTACTTTCCATCAGGTGGGCCGTGTGCTTGTCTGCCACCTAAGTTGTATAAAAAGAAAACCAGAAAGATGCATGTTACGTACGTATGTAAATATTGTCTTGGCTATTCTAAAGGAAGAAGATTTTCGAGATAGTATAATAAATTAAAAACGATATTTATTATTTTTCCTATATCAACATTTCGCACACGCTATCTTTTCTGAATGTTTTGTTTCATATACATTTTGCAGGAATCATAATATTTATTCCAATATTAAAATAAGAGTTAGAGCCAATTCTTGTGCTTATTTAACAGAGTGTACCGACTGGAGTCGAACACCGTTACTGTTGGAGAGCGGATGTCTGCGAGGTGCTGCGTTGGAAGATGTGCGCGAGTGGGTGCTTGCGGTGTCCATGGACCAGGCAGTTGAACAGGTAAATAATATGCAGTTGTATAGTCAACAAAGCAGGCACTTGTAGCTCTATGTAAAAGTGCAATCTCTCTCCTTCGTCGAATGTACATTTCTTTTGTGGACTATCTAATTAAAAAGTCGAATGGTTGTAAATAATTGTGAAAGTGTTTGTGATTAACAATTTAGTAATATATTTTAATTCATCCTGGACACATATGAGTATAATAGAGTCAAGAGAGATAGATTAGTAAGGACAGTTTAGAGATCTACAACAGCTGGAGTTATACCATGGCTGGTTGAAATTTTAGCCACAGAATGAGCATCAGAAATACTGGCAACCCGATGTCTCTCTGGAAATGCGTAGGACTTATAGACATATTATGTGTGTGAGCCTAATATCATAAGCCCAAAGTACTTTTGAGCAAAGGCTAGTATTTATATAATAGCTTACGTAGTATCAAACTGAGTGAATAGTACATTTAACACACATTATTTAGAGCATTATGAGTTTCCGGCGCGAGGCTCTCGTGAGGATCGTGGGGTTTTCTAAAACTTTAAGCATTTAATAACGAGTTTGTGTAGTTACAAAGCTTTATAATGTCTCTTGACTTGCGGACTGACTTGGGATATTAAACCGATTTCAAATGTAAATCTAATTGCTCTTTTGTTAACTTCTCTCTGTCTTGGAACATTTCTATAATTTATAACCTTCGTTTGTTAGGAATTATTACTTTAAGCACTTGTTCTCTCTCTGTGTAACAAATCAATATTTTTTATTCTTTACTTTGATGATATCTTTATGGAATCTAGGAACGAAATTGGTAGAATAAGATATGATTATTAAAAAACCTACTATTTATGAACCCTCTTCGCAAAAACGGCGGGTTGTTATAAGTATGACGTGTCTGTGTGTGTGCGGGGGAACTTTGGATCGTTTCGATAATATGAAGGAATACTTCACCAGTTCCCCCTTACCAGGTCCCCCCGACATGGTAACGCTTGAATAAAATTATTACTAGGTTTATCAAAGTTAACGGGCATAATTTATTTTCAACTTATTGGAGGTTTGTTTTTTGTTTTACTTTTACATTATTTAATATTTTTATATTATTTCTTGACATAATTGTAAAGTTTTGACGTTCATATGTGCTCTTTGTGTGCCTAAACTGAATAAATGAAATTGATTCTTTGATTTTTAAGGGATTTTTTAAATTAATGTATTCATATATATATAAATTAAAAAAACCCTTAACCAAAAAAAAAACAGTCCGAAGGGGTATCTGGAGGTAAAAAAAAGGATAATATGTCTATATCTGAATCTGATATCTCTGTTAATTCCTTCTAGGATTTACAGGTATTAATGGTCATACCTGTAAATCTGCAATTCACCGGCGTTTACGGTGAGAGGGGTATCAGGCTGGAACCGACCAAAACAGCCTAATTCTCTTCTCTTGTATTTTTATTTTCATTTTAGACATTGCCTGTTGATGGCCGTGGTATGTATGCGTCTAGCGTGGCTGATACAGACGCGTGCTGTGTGCTCACCGGCTACCCACTCGGCTCTAGACTCGTCACCTTCACCAACGGTGAGTGTAATTAGGGGCTTATCAAATCTCTTTTATTGCTATAGGTAAGCACACCACCTATTGCATTGTCTTGTTATCTTTTCTGAGCTTGTGTAGAACAGTGGTGGGCATTAAGTACTTAGATTTTACTTCACTTTTTTTACGCTTCCACGTAATGGGGGTGAACCAGTTCTTTACAAATGTTCTTCATCTGAGCACCAATCTCGGTTGCATCTGAAGCTTACACTTTGTACCTCTTAGTTTATTTTGGCTATTACGGGAGTTACTACCGTCTGACCATCCAACCCCGAAGGGAAAGCTGGCGTTAGAGCATTGTTCGCTAATCAACACGTCCAGCTTGCATATGAGGTTGTTTTGCGCCGAGGAGCTTAATCAGTAACACTGTAATCTAGTATCGAACCCAGACCGTCATGTCGAACAGATACATTCCCTATTGCGCTACTAAGGTAGACAGTAGTTACTATGTGCGTGTTTTGTAGGACGTTGCGCGAACCGTGAGTGGTGGTCGCGGGGAGTGAGCGCGGCGCGGGCGGGGGGCGCTGCTTCTACTCTTCTGCAGCACATCGAGGCGTGGTGCGGCCCCGCCGACTACCACCACGTCTAGCACTCATCAGTACCAGGGGCTCATCACTCGCTCGAAGTCAAGCGACACATACGTCACGGCTAGCGTTATCTGGCACTACAGTTAGGCATGCAACTAGCACAATACAGCAGGTATCAGGTACAGTCGGCATCGGCCGGGGTCTCGGCCCACACAAACGATGTGCGTTTTAGTCGGTTCAAGTCCGACATAACCTCCCCCACCGGCGTTGGTGGTGGGGTTATCCGTGGGGATTTTGCGCACATAAAATAAAAAGAGGTACAGTCAGCATCAGATCGATTTTTACGAACAAAGTACTCAAAATAATCTTTATGCCTTGTTTTTCTCACCTTCATGTTGACAAATTGTTCACACCTTTAGTTAGAATAATAATTCAATTTAAATCATTAAAACAGTTTGATATGCCAAGGTGTTAAGATTATTTTGCAACTTTGTAGGCAAGATTGTTCTGATGCTGACTGTACCAAGAAAAATACAAGATCGTTTTTAATTTATTTGTCAATTATTATCGTCAACCCTACCAATGCCTTGGCTCAATCTTGCAGTCACTCAGTTCTCAATTCTCGGATCGCGGGTGGATAAAATATTTCTGCTTGCAGCTGTTACTGTTTTGTGATTATTGTCGCTCTTGTGTGGAATGATATATATGTTACTAAGTAATTTATCTCATCTGTGTCAATGTTGTATTTTACCCATCGCTAAAACACAAATACAAATAATATCTACTAAGAAACACAAAATAGCAAAGTTAATTATTGCTGACCATTATTTATCCGCACAGCCAGTTTCGAAAAATATGTAAGAGTTATTGTGGGTACAATACTTAATTCAGAACTTGTCTGTAATTCGTGTTAAGCATGTTTATCTTTTGTTTATGCTGATACATTACAAGTTTTGTTTAAAATAAGTGGTATAAGTACTTTTGCTAAGCCTGAACAATAACTAAAAACATTGAATAAAACTTTTCCTCTTGTGTGAATGAGGAATTATCCTTTATAAACTTTCTACCATAAGTGTGAAAACATTTAAACTAGTAATATGTACTTATCCTATTACTTTAATATTATATTTTTATTACAATAGAAGTATTCGCCCTTAATGTTAGATTCATATTGTACAATTATATAACTGTTCACTTAAACGTACTTTTTTTTAAAGAGCACCATGTTACCGAGGTGACTAGTATTCCCGTAAACCTCTCCAGCTAAGCTAAGATGCTCGTATTAGGGCGAGTTCATATCCTCTCAATCGTAAGGCCAAAACCTCTCCATTAACAGAGATTTATCTATTTTGTTCATAAGCAAGCAAACACGGATGAATAGCCTCTACTGTTAATGTTATACACATACCACTTTTTATCTGTCGGTTAAACATGGAATGTTTTTCACTGAACTGTAGAAATTGTTAAAAATATTCATCGGTAGAAAACTTACCGGTTGAAAGTGAATGGACCCGGTTTTCAGTTGCTGCTATCGGCTGACAATATATATAATTAAAATACTTATGTAGGAAGGTTAATAAAACACCTTTGATATTGTTTATATCGCTATAATAAACTCATTTGTTATCACATTTATTTAATAATATACTTTGACACACATATTGTTACGTACTAGGATTTGTAGTTCTATTCCGTTTTCCTGACCAACACTGAAAGAAAGAGGAGTTAAATTTATTATTGTAGTTTAGACACAAATATTTGTCGAGCTGATATAGCTCTGATATGTGTAGGTATTTATTATTTTTTATTATTTTGCGTTAAGCCACAGATAGTCTTTAATTCAGTATTCATCAAGAGTCGAAATATGGAAATGTGTTCTAGGAAGAAACGATATAAGTCTAATACTAAAGTAAGAAAGGTACATAGTATGATATCCGATACCACATCACGTGAGTGCGGCGTGTGCCGGCCAACTGGAGTCTGGTGCACTGAGAAATGGTCACTAGGTGACTATAATTATGTGAGTATATGATTAGTTCCTGTATGTTGGATTTCGTTTTGTAGGCCAGGCTGAGATCATTGCTCTAAGTTAACGAGTTTGAAGACAGGTGATACCTTCAAACTGTGTGAAAACATGTTTGATACTGATGTGTGAAAACAGTCTAAACATTTCAGCACAATTTGCAATAATGTGTAAAAATAAGCAAAAGATATGAAAAAATATTATTGATTTATATAGGGGCTTATTCATGCCATAAGGACGGACTCCCAAGTAAATATGGGTAAAACCTATCGAGTCGTATCCAATCGTATCGACTACCCTTTATGCGCAACATACCAGATTCGCAAAATACCAGATTCTCAAAATACCAGATTCTCAATATACCAGATTCTCAATATAGCATATTTCGCACATTCGAAAACAAAATTGTTGTTATTTTATTCACTTACTAGCAGCTCCGCGCGGTTATACCAGCGGTAAATATAATTATAACAATAAAGAAAAATAATAAATAAATATAATTGTTTTTAATTTTATAAATCAATAGTAGTTTCAGAGCGTATTCGATTCAAACAAACAAACACAAATTTTCTATCAACTGTACACCTTTCATGTGGACTTAGCACGCATTGACGATACAATTAGTTTTGTACCATTAATTTACGCGTTGCTCCCTAATAAAAGTCAACGCACGTACGAACGACTATTTTCTATACTAAAAATACAATTTGGGATGGAGTTGTCAGTGTATAAATGTGACTTTGAAGTTGCCGTCATACAGGCAGTGGAGGAAGTGTATCCGAATGCAAAAATCAAAGGTTGCTATAATCATTTCTGGAAAGCCGTCGAAAGGAGGAGCCATAAATTGAATTTCAGTGAATCCCAAGAAGGTCGCGAGTTAACACATCTTCAATTAGCATTGCTTCCTCCAGTTATTATTCCCGAAGCGTACCTATAAGTGAAATTGCGCCAAAAATGAGATAACAACGAAATTTCTAGGCTATGTTAATAGCCAATGGATACAGAAAATCACGAATGGAGTGTTTAGTTGTTACGGAGAAAAAAATAGAACAACTAATGCTGTAGAAGGTTGGCACCGAAGAATTAACGCCTTAATTCCACCCAATCCCTCGCTATTTCAGTTTATACAGAAAATGAAACTCTGAAGCACAAAAGAATAGTATTAAAATAAGAAGAAATGCTCTCTACTGTCCAGATAAAAAAAGAAGGGCAAAAGACATGGCAAAAGACAAAAAAATTCAGAACATTATTTCTGATTGTATGAGTAACAAAATTACAGTTACCGGTTGTATAAATCTTTTAGCTACAATAACGCGATTTTGAAGAAACCGTTTCTCACTTGTCACATCCCGGAGTATATTTACGAGTATAAAAGATACTTTTAGTTTTTCTGTATAGGTACTTTTATTTTGTTTTTGCTATTAGGTACAATTAAATAAAATACATTCAATTTTGTTCCTTCTCTTTTCTTGCCTGTAGTACAAGTTATGTATTTAAGTGTACTTCTGGTATATTGAGAATCTGGTATATTGAGAATCTGGTATTTTGAGAATCTGGTATTTTGCGAATCTGGTATTTTGCGCATAAAGGTCGACTACCTAGTGGGTACACTACAAGCCTCTCACAAGCAGGAGGTCTGATGTCGTAGACACCGTTAGTGAACTTTTAGTAAAAAGGCATCCGGAGGTATATTATTTTGATTTCTATGTTTAAATATTATTTTTGTTTAGCTGTTTTCTTGTAACGTCACTTAAGATCAAATTAAATACCGGCCTTGCGTGAGGCAAAGATTTTTGGGCGGCTAAATTAATTGCCAATTTGGCTACACCCTTGATTACGGTAACTTGAGCTATATCTACATTTCCAAATCCTTAAGCAAAAGTGATACACCTTTTCCAATCTACATATTGCCATTTATCCCATATATTGATCTGAAAATGTGAAACGTGGGTACAGAATAAACCTCTACCCACGGAAATAAGGCGTAAGCATATACCTAGATGTAAATCTTGCATTATATTGCTATTTGGTTAAACTAGTCAGCTAATTGGACGCTTAGGTACAAGGTTCACTAAATGTCGCGAGATCTAGCGAAATAAGCTCATGGACACCGCACGCCCCGACTAGGTTCACAGACTAGTTCAACAGATTAGGTTCGAGTAACATAGGTATAGGTAAATATTGCACGAAGAGTTGTTCTTAAGCCATTTCACTGGTTGAAGATGTTTAATGGACGGCCTACGCATTCAAATTGGCTTACCAGTTTAATCAAATGGCTACGACATTTACAAACCTACTATAAACATATCAGAAAATTTATAAAGATTGTATGTATATTTTAGTAACACGAAAAAATACGTGGACGTGGTAACTGGATTATTAAATTTATAATACAAATATTTAAGCAATGTTCGTGTTTCTGGCCTACAAAGCGAGATCGCATTTAAGGTTGCCTAGCTAGGTATGTGAATCCCAATGGGTGCAGACTGAGGGCGGCAGTTTTCTAAACTGCCTGTCCGTGCGGTATCGGGCTCATCGAGGCACATCATAACATTAGATTATGTTTTTACACTTTCTCTTATGTAAGAATTATACTTTGTCATTATTCTAAATATCAAGATAATAAGCGTAAGTAGTTTTGATCGATTCCGACACTGTCAGAATTGATAGTAATATTATTAAATATCTAGATCTTTCATAGATACATTTGTAAATAATTTATATATTTTTTCTGTTCAAATCAATCAAATAAAAAATGTAAAAATATACTTAACACCTGATATATATTAGGCATTTGAATAGTTCGAGTATTTAACATTTAGTTAATCTAATAACTGATTAGATATTAAGATGTCTAATAAATACTTCTCTCTCTTGGAAAATGTACAACCACGTTGGAATAAAATAATATAATATAATGAGCCGTGTACTCAAATGCTAATCTGTGACATCGGCTCGTCAATCGTTCATCGCCATTGGTAAGTAAAATATTGTCAGGTGAGCCACTAAGCTATGATAGCACTGGAAGAACACAGATTTCGATAAGATATATTACAAGTTACTTTGCACAGGATATGTAGATTGTTACTAACACCGATGATCAAAATATCATTTATCTCACGAATATTAAATTACCTACTTAAGAAATTGCATGTGTCTAACTAAATGAGTTGGAACTGTTTACGGTCGTAGTAGTAGTACTACAACAGCATCCCATACCTACTTATTTAAAGGTAGATTTCACGAGTGATAGTTTGGAGGAATGCAATAAATCATCTATTACTATTACATGATCACTAAACACGTAATGTATGAATACGTTTTGATATTGAAGATATTTAAGGTCAGTAATAGGTACGTTGATTTTTATCTAGATATTATAAAAGATCAATTAGACTATCACGAAAATGTTGTGCGTAGAAAATTTTGGATATAATTTCACAATAACTATGTACATTTACGGTAAGGTTTGGACACAAAGAAATAAAATTTTTTTTACCACATAATACTTATGTGAAGAAGAGATTTATAAAACAAGTATGTAGGTAAGGTATACTTTGAAAAATTCACTAAAGCACAACCTTGGAAGAATAGTATCTAGACGCGCTTACTAACTAGAATATCTTTAGAAATGTATTAATCATATAAGGCAAAGTGTCGAAGTTGGGGTTCCTTTGATAACATATTATGTTACAAGATAGGGTCGATACTATATTAACTATGTAATTTAAATACACGTTACATGTCATGCTAAAGTTATTGTGATGCTTATGCAAAACGAAGTTCATTTACCTAAAACCAAACTTTCTTAGTTAAGTTAGGTATTGAGAATTTTGAAGTCAAAGTTTGAAGTGATACATGCAGTGTAGATAATCTTACAACTATTTTAGTCTATTGTCCACATGATTTTTTCTACAGTTTTCTTGTACTATGCTAAATATTCGGATTTTATTTAAATAGCGACACACATATTCCATTTAATTATATATGTATAACACAAATTTCTACAAATATATGTATTTTCTAGATATCAAGCGCAAACACTAAAGTTGTTTAAAGGAATCGCTTACATTTCTTTGAGCTTTCAATAAATTACCGTAACAAATATTACCGTAATTAGGCGCATCCTCAATTGGACATAAAATACACATTCAAAAAATTCGAAGCATTTCTACAATAAGCTCCTTTTTATTAAACTACAGTCTAAAATGGTGTTGTTTGTGGGTCCTAAAGGGACTTTTCATTTAGGACCATTTATGTTTTGACCTAAAACCGATAACATATTAGCAATCATTAACGAAAAATTAGCATGAAAAAACAAAGATTACATCAGAGTTTACATAAAGTTAAATACACATATTAAATATTTACAATGTCAGTTAAATTATGACAATATTATTGAGTGATCAACAGCAGTATGTGGGCATAAACGTATGCACGGTTAAGATAACGTATAGTATCAATCAGGATTTTGTTGGTCGGGACTTGTGCGTGTGAGCCGTCGTGGTGCGCTAGTTGTCGTCGCGGCGCTCCGGCGACGGCTCCCTGGATCAATCGGGGGACTCGTCGTTGGCGAAAGATGTAGCGGGGTACAGTGGGTACCAGCCGTACGTGCGCTGCGACAACGATAGCTTGTCTAACCAGATTTCAGCGCCGCCTAAGGCCAAGTTGTGCTCAAACCCGCCACATCGCTGCCATAGCATCACCACCAGAGTGCGACCAAGGGCTTCACTAGCCTGAATAAAATTAGATCCTTGATTTAGTACTCCGTCCACAGAAAAGTCTCTACTAAACGAAATATGTTCTAGCTCTTTTTCGCCACATTGTAAATGTATCCATAGAAATGGGCATCTTCCCCGTATATTGAAAGAAGGTGCCTACAGGTGCTGAACCCATGAATAAAAAATAATAATATGTTACCAATATTTTCCAAAATTATTGAAAAATGTATTAACCATCATGCTCTCAGCGTCCTCATTCCTCAAATGTAACGAAACATTATAGGAGAGTCGTAAGTACCTAGGTAAATCTTATTGTAAGTACCTGATATTTGAGTGTCTGTTTGAAATTAGGCTCAGTAGTTCGTCTAACGATACGAGTTTTGCGCTTGTGCAGCCACTTGTCGCCATCTCGGAGATAGCATTTTACGTACGAGTCCGGCACTTCCCCATTCACACCATAAACACGACGAGCGTGCGATACCTGATACAAAGTAATATTATACTAACTTATTAAACACGTACTTACATATTCAATTTCAAGATCATATTAGAGGTAGTAATTCATTTCAGTCATCCGAAGTTTTATAATAGTGACAAGTGTGTATTGTTGGTGACCACCGCTGAGGCGCCATTGTCTTAAGAGAGTCGAGGACGTTAATCATCAATACTCACGTATCATGCGACTTTATCAACACACTTGCGAAGAAAATAATACTAAAAAAATCAAGAATGAAATGTATACAATAAAAATTAAAAACAAACTTTTATGACATTGTTTACGCACGGAGTATCAAACTATATCAAAATCGATACAACTTCAACTGGATTCAAGGAGGTATCAATGCATTTTTCTACGACATTTATGCGCGTTCAGCAAATGGATTTTGGCGTTAAAAATAACTTTGTGATTTTACGCAAATTATGTTAACTATTTCATGAGATTATGAAACTATTATGAAATAATTTGGAATAAGAACTCTTATTATGGAACAGCTTCATTAACTACAATTATATAGTACCTACCTACTTAGATAAAACGTTTATTTAGAGAAACAATTAGTAAATGTGCAGTTAGTAAAATTACAATGAACTATGAAACAAAACTATGCCATGTTGGCATAGTTTTGTTTATTAAACATGTACAAGTTGAAATTATCTATTTAAATACGAAGTTGCATAAAATGAATAAGCAATTCTATTGAACGCGATGTTTTGTTACTTTTTTTACGAGAAAGCAACTCAACCAATGCAATTAAAAAAAAGGCTATAACTCACTCGTGAATGTGCGCAAGGAAAAAATCACAGTTTGATTATAGGTGCCGTTATGCGTCTAATTGCGGTGAAATTAGAACCACTTTATGAGCAGATGTGTTGAAAATAATATTATAGTAGAAGCAGTATTGATATACAAAAAACCTGAAACGGTTTTTTGTATATCAATGAGAAGCAGTCATAAAATGTTCATTCATAATTTTAAAAATATTGGGCAAAGGATATATATGACTTTTAAATTGACCTCAAGCTCCAATTGTCCCTTGACCATGATGATGCTAATGTTGATCTCGGCGTGCAGCGGTGGTAAAAGTGCGTTGCGCGGCGGCAGCTGGCCCGGCCCCAGCGGAGGCTCGTCGTTATCGGGGGCTATTGCATCGCATGCCGCTGCAGCGGGCACCGCTGCCCACATACTACCCTTGCGGCCCGTTGCGGTGCCTGCATCACACCAAATAGTACATACCATCGACTCCACAGAGTATGAACACCACCGCCGCCCGTACGTCACTAGCTTCGTGTGATAGGTAATATTCAATTGATCTCGTACGGGTTGCGGCTGACATGTATAATAATAAATCTAATGTCATAAAACACTTAAGAGTAACAAAAAACCAAAGTACAAAATGATAGTAAAAACCATTCAATCGAACACTTAAAATGATGAAAAATAAACATTTACATAAAGTAAGCACGTCAAAACAGCTTCGTGCCAATGTATAACAGTTTTTGTTACATAGATTTGAACTTTTCCTTTCCTAAACACATAAATGGAAGAGAAAGCATTTTATCGTGTGCAGCCAAGAGTGGAGTCGATTTTCTAATAGTTTTTTGAAGCGTTCCTCAACTTAGTATGGTAAGCATTCCGTGTCATGAACAGCCATATTATTGATTGTTAGGAAAACTTGCGTTTTGTGGAGGAGTACCGTAACATAACTCATGCCACCGCTGGCTTCGACTAGCCGCGAGCGTCCGCTACGTCATGCGCGACCGCGACCTACGCGTATGCCATATGTATCTACCTCCCCCATTGGATAAACTTAAAAATGAAACGTATCCAGTAAAACGTCATAATGAACTACGGCCTAAATATAGTAGGATAATAATTATATTTACAAGAAATCTAATAGATGCGTATTTTAACAATGAATGACATTTGCAGAGGTAATGAAATTCAAACATCCTAGGCGACACAATGCCATCGAGATGAACGAAGACGGGCAGCCGAATAGACGGTACACAGAGACAGATGAAGTGAGCGTGATCGCCCGCGGCCGGGCATGCGTCAGGACAGTACAGTACAGACACAGTGAAGTGATGAAAAGCGTCGGGCGCAGCCACATTCAACGGTGCGTGCGCGCGGCCGCCGCGCAAGCGATGTATGACCCATGCTACTACGTGCCCCCAATGTCTACCCGGGCTCCCGTCATCTGCAGTCTGAGAACAATCGGCCTATCCCGATTGACTGGTCAGACTCAATTGAGAGAAGACGAATGTTTTCGGTCTACAGTAACGCGGAGTCCGAGTCGAAATGCGGGAACTGGCGGCCGTCGGACGTCACAAGGGATCGCGTACACCAACACCGCGCACGAACCAACCCTGTCCGGGAGTACGAGCGGGCACGGGTATGAAACGAGTAGTCGCTTACCGAGGTGCTAACGGTCCGTCGCTGCTGACCAAACAAGCACAACACAGTACAAATCAGTACTACCCTCAATTGTCGCATTGTCTAATGATTGCTGTGTGTAACTGTAGGGAGACAGTCGAGCGGGGCGAGTGTTTACATAATTTATACATGTTAATGTCTTGTATGGGTGTTTAAAGCAAGAAACCGAGAAAGTGGTTTGTGGTAAATATAAGAATCGTGTAAATAAAAATTGTGATCGGGTCAGGTAGGTAGTAGACTAATTGAATGACTAATGGTAATTATACTATTGGGTAAGACAATCACAGAGTTATCTCAAAATTACAAGGGTCACAAAATATAAGTTAATACCAAGGCATTATATTTATTTCAAAATTTTAAGTGAGTGTTAAATTAATTAGATATGAAGTGGTAGTGTGATGAACAACTGCTCTAGAGGTTGAATACTTACGTCTGGCCGTAGAGCCGGACAGCGATAGAGTGCGTCCGAGCTCGCCCTTGACGGCACGAAGAGAGCGTAGAATATCATCAGGATCGCGACGCACGCATGAGGAGCGTCGCCGCTCATTGCGTCGACATGCTGCCATGGATGGCGACGCGTCGCCAGCTTCTACACAACCGCATCTTATGTTCGCTTATTGCCTAACGATAGACTTACCTTGCTGTCAACTGAACGTTTTATAAGTAATTCTGTGTTATAGAATATTGCATATAATAACAATCTTACAAAAATGTTTAAAAACTATTACTTTTCTCTAAATTCCGCTAAATACACACATCAACAAAGTCTAGGGAACAAGGACATTTCTAGTTTTTATTTAAAAACCCTTTCTTGTAATAGTGAGTGTTTTATATCAATAGAAGGGTATTTTTATACCGTTTTTAATTTTAATTTTAATAAAATCATTCTCATATCAATTTTTTTTTTTTAAGAAAGAATTGAATAGTGCTAATATTGAGTATTACAACCTTCTATGATTAGGCACAAAAATAACGAGGTAGTAAGAAATACAGTAATTAACCGTACTTTAAACGTTTTTAATAATCTGTAGGACCTCCTAAAGCATTACAGCTCGACAACGGCGTGGCATACTTAGTATGAGATTGTCAATCATCGTCTGTGGAATATGGCTCCATACACTGCGAAGGTGTAAAAAAAGTTGTTCTTCAGTGTTCAGATTTTCCAAAGAATCACTGAAAGCTCTTCTCCCAAGCAAATCCCAGGCATGCTCTATGGGATTGAGGTCGGCAGACTGAGGAGGCCATTCCAACGTCGTAATATTGTGCTCGCTAAACGCATTGACCACTACCCTCGCGGTGTGTGACCGTGTATTATCTTGCATGAACATAAAATCTTGACCGAACTGCTGTCGATGAGGGATTACCATGGGGTGTATAACCTCCTGAATGTATTGGATTGCATTCAAATTGCCCTGTATCCAAACGAGGTCGGTCCTTCCACCAAGGCGAATTCCAGCCCATACCATGATTGTTCCACCTTGGTAAGGATGAACTTCTTGAGGATTCTGGAGACGATTCCGACGTCCAGGAACTCGCCATATACGCACTCTTCTCGAATCAGGATGAAAACCGAAGCGAAATTCGTCGGAAAACAGAACCCGTGCCCATTGATGGTCGGTCCACTGTAAATGTGCGTTAGCCCACAATAAGCGACGACCTCGATTTCCACGTCGAAGAGCTGGAACCCTAAGCGGTCTGCGAGCATGAAGATTGGCTTCGTGTAGTCTTCTCCTGACAGTTTGATCGCTAATAACCACTTGATGCTGAGACTGGAGGCCTGCGACCAACTGACGAGCAGTAATCGTGGGTTGCCGTCTTGCGGAATTTTGCAAGAAACGATCTTGTCGCGGGGTAGTACCCTATTTCGTCCCCTGTGACGTTCGGCAACATCCCCTGTAGACCTGTAGCATGCCCATAATCTGCAAATTACGCTTGGTTGGGCGTTGACAGCATCCGCTACGTCGCGTTGAGTTCGTCCAGCTTGCAGCGTACCAACAGCCCTTAACATCTCTTCGCGACTTAAATGACGACGTGACATGATGACTACAGTCACAAAAATGCGCAAACCATACGTAAAAGACGTATTATTGATAATAAACGTTATTTACAATCAAAGAAAATAATTTTTATTTTGCCTCAGAGAAACTGCACAATCAAACACTTTCAAAAGTTTTCCCTCCATATTCGAAAATCATTACTTATTTAAATTTATTTTTAAATTTCGAACAACTCTGTAATCTACTTTATTCTATTTTTATTTATTTGCTGCCAGTTATTTGCAAAACAAGATTTACACGAAAAAAAAAATTGGGGTCATCTTGTTCCCTAGACTTTGTTGAGGTGTTTATATAGTTCGTTATACAAATAGAAAGTGTTTTTGAAACATGAAATGCAATATTAAAACTTCTTGTGCTTTACATTTACAATTGTACTCGGAAGGTGGCAGTGCAATCGGGTTACAACGTCTTCTTTAAGAATTTACTCCCGCATGAAGCCGGGACCCGTGCTGCTTGTGATATTAATCCTGTCAAATGTATAATTACCCTTCTCTTGCTGTTGAAATGAAGAACGCCTTGACCCGGGCAGGGATCGAGAGAAATCTTTTCCAAGTTGATAAACTTCGACTTCCAAAGTTTCAGACTGCGAAGAACCACGCCGAGAGCCTCCCACCCAAGCATGATCAGGGTGAAGTAAAGAAGCACATTCGCCGATTGAATCTACATCGTCTGAAAAAGAAAAAAACATGTTTAAGTCACTGAATTTTGACACAGGGAATTAAAAACCCTTTGTCAAGGTATACATTAAGCGCGGATCCAAAACATGAAGTAAATTAAAGTCAATACATCAAAACATGCTAGGATTGCCACAAATATATTATTATTGAACATTAAAATGCGTTTTAGGTTTGACATGCTGGATGGATATATGGTTGTCACTCACTACTGTAATAGTTACTGAACATATTCTCGATAGTCACTACCAAGGCATTAGGTATCGCCTTGTATTCTTCATTATCATCACAGTAACAAAAATACTTACATGAAAACGAAAGCGTCCATTTAGATATAAAAAGGAAAGAGAACATGGTACACATAACACGTTAATACTTTCATTAATAGATCGAAATTTTACCGCAGGATTTAGAATGTAGGACATGCAAATTATGTGTAGTTAAACACAGACTTCATAAATCTAAATATATCTAAATATAAAAAATGAAAATATTTGGAACATATTATTTACTTTAAATTCGGATTTCATTAATTTTAATTAGGGTGACGTTGATGGACCAAGTGAGAAACCAGTTGTGGTGGAAGACATCGGAACCAAGATAAAGAAAATAATGCTTGGATGTTTCGAATGCGTAGAGAGTATGAACGTAAGAAGATTGATAAAATAGATTTATGAGGCAAAGACAAGGTTATATGGCCCTTCCGTCTTTCGGTAAGGGTCGGCATAGGTGTACCTACAAGGATTTTGAATAATTTTGCAGAGGCTCAATTTTGTCAAGTTGGTTTTCAGTTGGTTTGGTGACATCTAAATACAGCTATTTTTAGGTTTTATAACCAGATGCAAGCGCATCTCGCATTTATATCGTCTTTTCAACTACAATGTAACAAAATGGCACATATATAGCAAGGGTTATCGAACAGCTAGGGAAAATGAAATGGAGAAATCAAGTGAGTGGCGACCATAGTTGAAGTTTAATACGGGTTGGATCCGCGTTTGGTACCTGACACGGAACGCTGGGAGGCGAAGTCTCCACGGCGTAATGCGCGCGCACCAGTGAGCGAACCGCGGGGCGAAGCGTTGGCTGACCGGATATTGCGCTCATCTAGCGTCCACCATACAGCACGCTCCTCCGCAAATGCTTTTTCCAAATCCATCTAAACATATTTTACTGATGTAGCTTGCAAAATGATCTCTACATTTTAGATATATTCCACAATTTTGTTGCTAATATACCTAATAATATAATTAACTTACAATGCATTCTCCAACCAGAACTGGTTCAATACCAGGGCAAGCATCCCAGAGTGTGAGCTCTAAGGCTCTGCCTGCCAATAGGTCTGCAGTTAGTCCACCAAAGCTAAGTGTAGCATTCCACACGGGGCTGCAAGATGCTGAGGCCGGATCAGTTTCCACCGGTGGGCAACTCTCACTACGGAGTTACCACATTAAAATGTTATATTGTCGGAAGTTTACGTCTTATATATAAAACTAGCTGACCCGGCAAACGTTGTTTTGCCAAATAAATATTTTTTAAGTAAATGTCTAATAATTAAAGAAAAATGTTAAGGGTGGACAACCCTTATCACTAAGGGGTATGAAAAATAGATGTTGACCGATTCTCAGACCTACTCAATATGCTCACAAAACTTTATGAGAATCGGTCAAGCCGTTTCGGAGGAGTACGGGAACGAACATTGTGACACGAGAATTTTATATATATAATTCTCGTGTCACAATATTAGTTACCTTACTCCTCCGAAATGGCTTTACTGATTTTTACCAAATTTTATTTACACATTCAGCAGGTTTGAGAATCGGCTACTATCTATTTTTCATACCCCTAAGTAATAAAGGTTGTTCCACACCTAAATTCTTTTTAAAATTTTTGGACATATTTTTTGGTTTTATTTTTTCAAGATATAGCATTAAAATTACATAATATAACCCTGAATTATCAACCCTCTACGTTCATTCCCTATTTTTCCATCGCGATTTTTATCTTTCGATTTTTTTTGTTGAATTAAAAAATATTTCCTAGATATAATATACGTGGCAAAACAACGTTTGCTGGGTCAGCTAGTATTGAGATAAAATTATTTTTAACGGATTTAATGTTACAGACAGAAATAGTATTAAAATGTTGTTGACTGATATTAGAAACATTTACGAATGGATCTTCAAGAAATATATTGTGTTTTGACATGAGTATTATCGAAATTTTAAGTTGTGATAGCGTACCTATATCATAGATTTTTTTTAATTACGAGTAGACTACATAATTACGAAAAACTTTATCATAATCACGAATTTCAAGATTCCGGATTTCATAATTTCATATGATTCGAAATTCCATATCATACATACATAAACTCACGCCTATATTCCCGAAGGGGTAGGCAGAGGTGCTAACACCCACATTTCGCCAGTTTATGTTTAGGTCCCAATGTAATAGGTGGCGAGCCTATTGCCATTAACCGGGCACTTATAAACCTGCGATAAATACACACATAACTTCGAAAAGCATCGGAAAGTCATTGGTGTGTGCCATGGTAAAACCTGAGATCGAACCCGAGACCTCGTCTCAGCAGTCCATTACCCATACCACTAGGCTACCGCGGTATCCGATGTTACGAGAATATTTATAATTACGAATGTCAGAATGTCAATTTTCAAAATTGCTTATTATGTTTGGTAACTTTTGCGGTGAAATAGCTCAGATGTAGATGGATTTTGCGATATATCCCTTCTGTATTAACAAATACTTTTTACAGCTACCGGTAATATTTATAGCATAAGAGAAGTTTTTTGAAAGTTACTTACAGTGATGGTAGTAAGCGTATCCTAGCGAATGCCTCAGGTTCGTCTCCATATCCCAGGGTGTGGTCTCTAGGCGGTAGATCATCAGCTGCGATGAGCACGACCACTAGCTTACGCAGATCGCACTCAAACCACACCTGCAGTTGTGCCCGACCAGGAGGACGCTCTCGTGCGCGGTCGGCCCGATCCTGCTCCTATACGTAAAATTTATAAATATAATATCATGTAACTGAAAACAATCGTTGTACAACAATGTGACTAATATTACTTCTATTTTATAACATATCATACTGCAATGATGTCAAAACATCCATGGGCATTCTCTGAGATCGAAAGTAGGCATGAGGTATAAAATCCCATATAGCAATAGGTAATTTTGGCCCGATGGTATTAGTCACATAGCGTATACAACTTAATTACAAGTATTTATTATAGCTACTAAACAAACAAACAGGGTGATATTGGTTTAAAAGAAAATTATAACATATAATTTCCCAAGATCAATTATGCAAAATCTAAACCAATAATAAATATTTGGGTAATGCATTGTACTTTATTAAGTTACATGCAGCAACCATCAACTATTTTATTAATCTGTTATCAGCAGTAGAAGGAAATCATTAGATTATTATTAATTATTCTGTGCGATGTATATTTGTTTACAGCAATGCATTCATATCGCCAATAATATTTTCAGAATTTGATTTTTCGAATTTGAACAATATATTATGTCAAAGTAACATGCGTCGGGCTGAGGCATTTCTATGAAACACAAAGTAATGAATAAAATCGGATGTGTTCATCCGCCATGCAGGAAGCTGTATCATGCTGATACCGGTCTCACAAGCTGCATGTCTGTAGCCGAAACAAAACGTTCAGTCGGACATTCTCTAAAATATTTCTTGATTTTGAACTATCAAGGGTAAACCCTTAAGCTAATTTAATCTATTCACAGTTTTTACTGCACAAGCTTCTGTGGAATGGAGGAAATCTACTTAATACAGTTGCAGATATATACGTTAGAATGTATTTTTCTACAGTGTATATTTATGTACTAGCTGTTGCCTGCGGCTCCACCCGCGTGGAATTCGGATTCCTTTATATTCTCACGGATACCACCCGTCGGCCATCAGGAGTGGTTATATTGGACTCGGACCTTTGGTCTGACTTTTTGATCGGTATTTCTCTTCAATTTATTTCGTCCCGCAAAATTTTCAATTTGAGATACCTATCTAAGGGATTATTCTTTCTAATTATATATCTTGAATGATAATTTTGATCTACATTAAATGTAGAATATACCTAACGAATTTAATTATAGTTAGTTCATTATAAGATGTTTGGCGTGACAGTTCAAAGCAAATCCGACGCTTCAACTTTGAAACGACGTTAAATTGACACTCTCGTATCACAACATATTCTATCTTGCTTTTTCACTAACAATGATACAATATCGAAATTTTCATAAATATTATGCGTTAACATAGACTGATTTATGGATAAAATTTGAAACCGAAATGATTTTTTCTAAACATTTCAATTTATGTAAATTCAAATTATTACGCTCATAGAAGTTTATGTCACAAGCGCAAAATTATAGAGATGTAGTCACTTGATTATCAAATGGAGAATCTAGTATTTAAACTGTGTTGATACAATCGAGTACCTATTACTTAATAATTATTGACTTTTGGCGTCACGGTATTATGTCACTTTTGACGGTGACTTTTTCTTAAATGGTGCTTTTAGCTGGATTCTAGATATTCACCCATTTACCGGAACATTACAAAGATCTTAATCACTAAGTCATAAATATTCAAAAAAATATAAGTGGCATATCGATATAATTTTGTTTGATAGTACCTACCTACCTCGTTTGACGCAATGTGCGATCAAGAATAAATTATTAATTTGCACACTAGCGATGATCAATCCGAGTAGGAGGATAATGATATTATGATACCTATATAGGTTGTGTGCCAATAAATACATAAATAATAATGTCCCACCACTTGTCCTTACTTGGTGACAGCTGTCATGCGAATCATCCTATAATGAACAGACTATAGATAAGGAACAATATTGCAATGTTAGGCATGTAATAGCTTCGAAAATGACACATTATTTATTTGTAATAAAAGATAAAATTGCGGACTTGCGGAATTAGAATTAGAATTGCGGGAAAAAAATTATTGCGGACTTTTATGTAGACCTTTAGGTATACATACTACATTTCCGCAGTACATTATTCTGATCTATCATCAACAGATTGCACAGCGCAAGCGATGTAAGGACATTTTTATGTCATTTTTTTACACCTTGGATTACAGTATTGTAGTTGTAAAAAGGATCTTTATTTTTTTTTAAATTTAATACAGTACAATTTTTGAATTCAAACCGATAGTTCCTGAAATTAGCGCGTTCAAACAAACAAACAAACTCTTCAGCTTTATAATATTATAGTATAGATTGAACCATTTGCAATATTAACTGATATAACACAAAACTCCTGCGTTTGTAAATAAAATGCTCGACAGTAACAGTACAGCTAAAGCATTGGGTAAGTTTTATTTTCCCATGTACCATTCTAGTTTAAGTGAACGAAACGAAGTATATTTTTTTACTGCTTTCTGCCCCTACGGATTCAGAAGTGTTAACTTTACATAGCGTAATCAGTAATTAAATTTTATAACTGTAATTTGATATAAATCAGAACTCCCTTGTAAGTTGACTATAGCACGAATTGCATTGGCGCATTCTCTCACATTGACATGTATGACGGTAGAACAATGATATAACAATTAATACTTTGAAGCATTGACGATACACATGTGTATTTTTACAATAACAAATGAAAAATGAAATACATGAGTATAGAAACATTTAATTTCATTATAACGAAAACACATCGTTTAATTTAAACTCGTGTAACACACAAAGGCTTTCACGTTTTATACGGTGCTTTCACTAGCTCAATATGCACATATCGACATTGTGCAGCTTCATGCATTTCTTAACCTTTAACCAATGAGTTTCAACAGTCAACTACAATAGTAAGAGCGGTTATGTACATCGTGTTGCTGTACGGTGTCTCATCGCATGACAGAAGCGTCGGTGTGCGCCTGTCGTTCAAGGTGTTCCAGTGCGGTGTACCGTGCTGCCACCACTCCAAGCTGCTAACGAGACTAGTCGCTGCGAACGCCTTCGATACAAGTGCAGCATCACACTAAACTAAGTCAACAGCAAGACTCGGTAACAGACACTCGATGCGCTAGATATGAGACGGGTACAAACGGGACTGCTGGCTCGTGGTCGCGTGTCGAGCGAGGCTGGGCGGACAGGGCACACGCCGCGCCGGTCACGCCTGGCCGGGTAGTCATCGTGGCTGCTGTCTTTACCATCCCATGGACACTTACAATATCCCTGTCTTCCCACTTTTTTAAGTGTATGAAGTGAGCTGTGTGTGCCAGATTATCTATCGCGGTTGTTATTTCGAAAATATAAAATTTTGTAATCATTGGTTAAGCTGAAAGCTGCGGCGTATCTAGCTTCACTACGTTTTATTCGCCTTGTAGGTAGACAATGAGCTCTAATCATCCATGGTATCCTATAGATGATACTCGATGCCGGGAGGAGTCCCCTAATCTACCATCAAACACTAAAACTGTGACTAGCATCAGTCTACACTTACTTATTACTCAGAGTTTCATCAATATTTGTGTATTTGCCGATTGATCCCTAATTCCGCCCGTTGTCCATGGCGACAATATGAAATTGGTCGGGTGATAAAAAAATAAAAATCTGAAAATAAGTAGGTAGCATTTTGTTCACACACTTCTCTTAGGATAATCGTCATTATATAAAGGGTAACGTATAACGAATATTATTATAATTGCTTAACAAATCAAATTAAAAATATACGTAGGTTTATAAATACTATAATTAAACAAACAGATCATCCCTTTATCTAAATAGTAAAGGTTAACAAAGTTATAGTACATCTACAGTCGTATAATAAAAACACTAATCTCTTATAAATAGACTAACGTGGAAGATGTTCGACTGATTAGTGTTACAGTATCACAGCAGATCAGTGGAGACCAGCCCCTGCACTCCGCCTCTCTTCCATCCGAAACCGAAAGGTATTTAGTACCTACAGTTAACAACATTAAATATAAACCTTTAGGTTAAGCATGGACAGAGGACTTGACTGGTGTTAACGCTGCAGTAATCGCGATACTCCGCGTGGCTTTGATTACATTGAACGAGTTATGATTTTTTTTTAATACTTATAAAAGGTGGGTTCCATCAGTTTCTCGTCATACATGTTATTCAAATAGAACGAACGAATTATATGACATTCCATCGAAAACGTTTCTAGATCAAATCCTTGAACTTCGAGTTGCTCTAGGGCTCGTCTCTTTAAAGCTCATCCTCAATTAAGTTAAATCGCTAATGATTAATGACTTCCGATTGTGATGCTAGTTAGTCAATCATCTTTAGGTGCCAAATCATTGTAAATTATATATAGCTAAGTACTCAATAACTAGCAATATTTCCACATTGGTTGGCACTACCCGTAGATGATCTATTAACCACAAGTACACAATGCTTGTACAAGACCACACCATGTGATGAATGATCCGAAAAGCGCAGAGGAGTAGGCACCGAGTGACAGTCTCTACCAGAGTTTATGAAGGAGTGAGCGTTCGGCTCAATGTCTTAGGGGTTCACAACACATATTGTTACAATAAAGCCTATGTATGAATATTATACCGGGGTTTTCGGCAATTTCCGTCGAGTCGGCGACGATGGTGATTTGTCGGTATCCGGTTCTGTGAACCAAAATACAGTTTAATTTACTCTCACCTAGTTTTGTTAACATTATTAAGTATAATAAAGAATAACATAGTAGTGAAACAGTATGAATACAAAATGTGAAAATACCGTTTCGCCCAAGAGGAAGGCTTGACATGATGGTGCAGAACAAGACAGGTACAGAAAAATGCTGTTAACATATCAATTAGTATAGGTTAAGGAAAAAAAAACAAGTCGGAAATTAAAAAGAAAAGTGAAAAATAGAAGACTATAGAGTATTTACATATTTTAATGATTTTGAACGTGACAGTGCAAGAAGTAGATACAATTGTGAACTTTTGGCTGATGCCTTCAGTTACTGGATTAAGATAGATATACTTCAATAGAAGTTATGATTTACTAAAATATATCAATGTTTTTGTCATATTCGACATGACTTAATATTTGTTAGCTGTTGGCATACGTACCGTACAAGGCGTGGTGGTGCATTGAACTTTGCGAGGATTGTGTGGGCTGGTCATCGAGCTGAGGCGCTGGCTCCACGAGCAACTCAACATTGTCCCCACCACGTTCCAATACTGCGCACACTTCTTCGAAACTACGTTCTATCAGCGGTATACCACCCCACTCCAAAACCTAAAATAAATGTAGATAATGAATTTTAACGTCAACAGTCGCAGTGTATGCTGAGTTCAATATAGAGCAAATCGATGTTCAAATTAAGGGCTTAAACCGACCCAGAATTACAGTTACGTATGATTGACAAATTAAGACTGTCATTTGACACGTACTAAAGGATGATGGAGGTATATCGTTAATCTAAAATAGCTGAGAGTTGAGACCATCACTTTGTTTAACTAGAGGCTCTCTCCATACTGCTATTGTAAGCGAACCCCTACCTGTTACTTCTTCAGTCTACGTTATTATACCGTTAACCGTTAATTAGGTATTACAGAAGGAAAATATTCCTTAATATATTTCTTTATAATACTTTCTTTGATTTTGGTCAGCCTTTGTATCGTGGCGGTAGTAAACGCAGCCGCTACGCAGGAGGCGTCAGTTCGATCATTCATTCAGTACAAATATTTGTATGTATGAATATGGGCATTTGCGTTGTTATACATACGTTAAGCTGTATGTGTGTGTCTTAGTTGTTATGCGATCATCTATGGCAGTCGTTACGGGTAGTTGGAGCCCTGAAAACTCCTACAACTGGTCTTAAAAAAAAAAAAACTGCAATGCTTCGATATAACCATTGGGTTGTGGAAATCAGATGGCAGTCGCTTCACGGGAAATATCGAAGTTCAGCCAAATCCACAATTAGACTGGTAAAGTGAACCCCAGATACCTACGCTTAGATGAAGAAGATGATCACATAAAGATAAAAAAGACAGTCAGTCATTTATCTATCTTATTGATCTTAATAATTATGGATTTTGATTAAAACTGAATCGCTGCATGTCGTAAGAGAGTTGGTAAACCAAGTTAACTCCAGCAACAATGTCAGTTCTTTGACTGAAATAGAATTTTAGATTGTACATACATTGTACGCTCTATGGCAAGTGATTTAACTTGACATAATCAAAGCTTAAAACTTAGAATATATGCATAGAGCATTGCGTAACAATATATTTTCTAGATATGTATTACTATATATGTATTAAGTAGGTACTGACTATCATTCCAACAATGGGTGACATTACGTCCTCGTTAAAGCCAACTTGTGACATATCGTCAGTGATATCATTCATGCATTGTCTGCGGGATGATTGTTTTGCGTCGTGTACATCAAAATGTCATGTTATTGTTTGTAGGAATACCTTGTCACCCTGTTGGAGGCCGGCTAGGTCGGCCGGCCCGCCGGGCACGGTCCACACAATGACAGCCTCGCGGCGCCCGCTAGCGTCCGGTTTACCGCCTACCACACGCATACCGAAACCGCGTGCTGTAATTAATAATTTTATAGGAGTTGGGCAAAAGCATTGTGTACTTAGGATGTTATATTGTACACATCATTCATAAAAGTCTTAGTCCGTATGTTACGGATATGAACAGTATAGATTACTAAACTAAAAATTTACAAGTTCACTGGAGAGTTTTTATCTGTCAGTGGGAAGACTGCTTGCCGTGCTTTTGTCTTCTGCACTGACGGCACAAACTCTCGGTTCTTACAGGGTTGGCAGCACGAGTGTGATTCCCCTGATACTGCACATACCCATAGGCCACGGTAACCATTTTCCATCAGGTGGGCCATGTGCTTGTCCACCTATTTTATACTTACAACGGTGGCCCTTATCATTGGGATCGCGGCGCAAGGAGACGCGCCTCGGCGTATTGTCATCGACATCGTGTATGACAATTTTAATGGCTTCAGCATCGACGGACATTTGACGCGCAGCCGCTGCTAGTGCAGCTGCGGTAGCGGCAGATAATGCTGCGGCTGGTTCAGTTGATGTATCTGAAGAACGCGATGTCAACGCAGCCATCGCGTTCAGAGCTCCCGTTCGCTGTTGCAAGGCTGCTATGTCTGGCCTGTTCAAAAATAAATATTCCGATAAATTATGCTATGGTTTCTAGTGGAGTTGAAGAAACATATTTTAATTTAGAGAGAATAAATTATACCTACGTCTTTTCTCATGGGGTTACGCTTAGATCTAGGGTCACGGGATTACTCCGGGTCAGGAATAATAGGTAATTACGTTTTTCCATCAACACTTTCAAATTTGTATTTAAGGACATTGCCAAAGTGCTTTTTGTTATATTAAATTCATAGTTTTAATAGTACCTATACCTACTTAATAACTAACTTTGTTTTAAAATAACTTGACTATAAATATTGTACTGTATTTTTGAAATCTAAGTGAATATACCTATATATACCGTGAGTAGGACCTACGAGAAAAGAATTCAGCAATAATAACACATAGCTTTTCTTTCTTTTTACATAACTTTTATTAATATACCTACACGCTGAGTTTACCTCGTATGATTATTGATATAATAGACAACTGTATGTCTTCCAAATAAAATTTCCTCGATCATCCCTCTAATAATCTATTTCAAAATCGCGCAATGCGCACGTCTCCACTAAACATAAAGCCCTTACCTGTTCAATGCAAACACATCTAAAGTTAAATTTAGCTTACAGTTGGCTGCCACGTCGCCTGATGGGTCGATCCTCATCAACGCTGAGGCCGGATATTTGTGGCGTAGAGTCTGTGTCGTCGGTGCGATACGAGCCACGCCTCGACGTTGCGCCGGCAACCATATCCACTGCAGACGATCTATAGGCACAGGCGATAGTTCAGTTTTGAGTGACATTCATGAAACATTATTATGACATTTATGACGCTTTAAATAATTTTAGGTTTATTGCATATTGGAAATTTTAGGCATATTGGAAAGCAATATATCAGGGGACTTGAATTGTGTAATGCAAATTAATGTCTCACATAGTTTACAGTTAAACTTTATTAAAACATAGGACCTTAGCGCGTGGGCAATGCAAGTTATGTCTTGTAATGTTTTCAGTGACTAATAATTACATTATTTTTATAATTAAAACTTAATCTCGGACCTGTGGGTTTCAATGTTGCTGAAATTAAAAGCTTTCATTATAACACTACTGTGATGTAGCTATATAGGTACTGGGCAGTTTCTATAGGTTGTGACTATTTTGGGTATTATATAATAAGTGAGGTTTATCCGTCCTTGTTCACTTATTTACTAAACTAATATAATTGGATGACCAGATCATTTATTTATTAGATAAGTCGTATTGTATACGCATACATTATAGACACTAAATGAAAAATTGTTATCTTTGCACAGGAAGTTAAAACAGCTGATCTACAGGCTTGACCAAAGATGTATAAGTTGTACCTTCTGGATATAGAAGGTGGTGCGTTCAGCACCGGTTGATGCGCTGGCGACTGTTTGGAGTTCTGCTGGTCCTCGTCGCAGGAGCGCTGGCGAGGCGAGCGCACGGAGCGGCGGCGCGCCGGTGTCACGGTGCTCGGCCTACGTGACTCTACCGTCGGCGTCACGCTGCCGCCGCCCTTTAACTGCCGCCGCGGGCAGCGTGGTTACGAACTCAAACTCGTATTTGTACATATACTTGAATACACTTATAGACAACGGGCCACAGGTGCTTGAATATATTTCTTTGGACTATTCCTTGTAGCGACTGACATTGTTCGGGCGATATGTTGTGTACCATTTTGATTTATGCTACAATTGTAATAAATTGGCTTCCAAGAAATATAAAATAGTTAAACAAATACTATATAAAACTTCAGAGTTCTAAAGTACCTCTCTGAAAAATTCAGAACCCAACGTTCAGATGCATAATTAAGAGGTTTTTGTAGAGCCACAGAGCTGAAAGTACTTATTCCTTGCTCTAAAGTTACAGCGGTTTGCTAGTGCAACAAATAATATACCTAATAATATTGGTATTTAAAGTATCATGGTCACTCACATCAGTATCAAAATAATCGGGATATTTACCATGTTTCATTGTTTTGATACTGACCTAATAATATTGTTTTAAATGCTCTTTCCCATCAATTTTATTACTCTACTACTACTAAGCTGACCCGCCCCAATTTCGCCCGTACCATATCTAGAAACCTTATATCAACTCTTTAAGCCCGTAATTGTTCAGTCTTCAAATATTGTATGGAAATCTGTCGGATTTGTTGACATTTATGATCACTGCTCCGCTCCATTGAGTGGTAGCGTGATGATATATAGCTTAAAACCTTCGTCGATAAACGGACAATTTAATATAAAAATATTTTTACAAAAGGAACCAATAGTTTTTGAGATTAGCGCGTTTAAACAAACAATTGGAATAGATATAATAGAATTCAGTGCTGAAATTCTAACACGACAACCGATTAGCATTACCTTCTCTAGTTCTTTCAACGATGCAGGTGATACATCTGAGTGCCGTCGAAGTTCAGGCGACCGAGGTGGCGCAAGACCAGTGCTACTACCGCCGCTGCCGAGTCGCGCTTCTGAGTGGCGACGTTGGAGTGCCTCTAAAACAGGCACATCGAGCAGCGAGTCTGTACTGTCCTGGGCAGCAGGGGGCAGCCGCGGAGCCGCTTTGCGACGGCATACCGAACACCGCCATGAGCTCTGGTAAAATTAGAACTGAATATTTAAGCGTAAATAGATTTGCTGGATTTAGTGATTAAGTTAGATATACCTAATGAGATTATGTAACAATTGCTAGTCTATGTAACTTATTAGTATTTTTAAACGTTGATCTATAAAATGTGGGCTATACTTTTTGACTATGTGACCTTAATTGTATTAATATACGTTACGTTCTATACAATTAACCTACTTTATTTTAACGTGATTAGTGTATAAGGTTACTGTCTATATAAGGCTTAGTATCTTACAGCGTCTTCATCGCTGGCTGGTTTGGAGTACGATGAACAATCTTCGCAGACGCGATGCTGACATCCATTGCAAGTATGGAACACTTCACCTGGCTTCAAAGCCTTCAAACAGACACGGCACGCACCCACTCGAGATGGTGCTTTGCCGGCCTCCCTGCAAATGTATTTACTAATTGTTTTAAACAAATAAAAAGCAATGTCATTACAATATCATTACCAAAGGATCAATACGAGAAATGTTGATTAAGAGATGTTGATTGACTCTTAATTAACATTTCTCGTAAAGGGTAAAGCTCGATCCAATTAACAGGAAAAGTAATTCTATAACAAAAGGAATGTTGTTCCTTTCAAGTATCTACTGTCCTCCTGGGTGAGATTCATTGTTCTTGGTATAAAATCTATAATAAAAATTTATAGTTGTTGCTTTACTTTGAAAAAAGTAATGTCGAGTATAATATAAAAAAACATTTTATTACCAAAAACACTTACACATATAGTTACATTTCTGGTGGCCCCACACTAGGCATAGGCCTGTCCTGTGGGTGCCTGTTACGGTACTGGTTTACAACAATTTAATATTGGTTCGGTTTACGCTATCATTGGTAACAAGAATATATAATATATTTTTTTATATACACACATATATAGGGTGTAGTGTACAAGTCAATGCGATTCTAGTATCTAAATATTGAACCATATTTGAGAGATAGGTTAGTATTAAAAGCTTTGATTGTGATCATCTGACCTCTGTTATTGTCAGGATATCCCTCATAATCTAATGGCAATGATCATAAAAGGAGTCATAGCATATTCACCGTTCAGTTTTGGCCGTTGCAGGTGGAGGCTGCGCGGGTGGCGGAGTGGGCGCGGGCTCCGCTGCGACCTCGCTCACGACCTGTCTAGGGCCTAGCTTCGTAACTGAAACAAAACTTACATTATTCCAACTCATTATTATACAAATTACCTTCCTATCGATCCGAATACTAATAATAAACTTGCTCTCAAACTAGATGAAAATTAACTGCTTTGAAATCAACTGAAAGTCATTCAAACTCAAATTACATTCAGTTCATTGTTATGAAATACTGAATTGGAATGAACCGATGGGAATTCAAATAAGTCCGTAGTTTGTGTCTACCTTCCGAGCAGGAATCTGCTAACAATGCGTGCACTCCCCCTTGGCCCGGTCCTGTGGGAGAGGCGTACCGTGCGATATTTTCGCTATGAATATTAAGAAATGTTCATGAATTCCACTGTGAACTTCTCTCAGACCCTATCAAATACCTAATACATCGATCTGGGTTTCATCACGTCAAGATGCTTTTAATTTCAAAGTCTTTATAAACTGAAAAATGTGTCTTACTGTAGCATATCTTATTCAGATTTCAATAATATCATTAGTGTACTTTAAAAGTTAATTAATGTAATGTCGATTATGTTATTATTAAATAAAAATTATTAGTATTTTAATTAACCCCATGTAACTAGGCCAAAAAAGTCGAAGCGGTTAGTTTTAGCGGGTAAATTCACCGTCTCATATCTTAAGTGACAGTATGCTATTTTATATCACTTGTGTGAGTGCTAGTAGTGTACAAAAATCTCGGTAAATACATCATATTATATCATAACGTGGTAGATTAAATCAGCTGTTGCTTGTGGATTTATGAACTCTTCTAAATCTGCTATCTAAACTTCTGCCGGGCTCGGAACTATAGATACAACCATCAATAACGTGTTATTTATGTAAAGACGTCAGCTTTATGACCTTTTATGCTTATCTATTCGCCTTGAGAGTCCACCTTCCACAAAAGTTTCATTCCGTTAGAAATTACCATAGTAATTACTCGTTTTCCGCGTGGGATACAAACTTTTGCTTGTTTGCTAGCAGTAATGTAAAACTTCATTATATTAGTTCCAATAACATTTTGTTTGTTGTAACTTCTGTGACTGCTATTATATACTACATACATATAATCACTCCTTTATCCCCGAAGGGGTAAGGCAGAGGTGAATTAATACCCACATTTCACCAATCATTGAATTCGGTCCCACGTAATAGGGGGTGAGCCTATAGCCGTATTCCAGGCACTATTGTTGACTAGAGCCATGCATCTGAGGCTGAGTCTGGATACTATACCTTAGTCGCCTTGTACTACACCGCATGGGAAGATATGGGGTGCTCCAAATTCTACTCTGCCGGGAACCACGCGGTTAATAATAATAATATATACTAGGTATACATACATCAACTAGTGATTTGGTGGTTCATTAAAAAATGTACTTCTGCGGATACGGATCTGAATAAAGAAACTCGGTGTCAAGAACTGTGGATCGGAAACGAGATCAGAATTCCACGCTAGCGCTGTCACGAGTAACACGTAAAATAATTTCAATGGAATGTTATGGTTTTTCATTGCCATTTTGTGTGAATACAGCTTTTGCCTAACGCCATAGTGGGGGGCCTGAATGAAGGGTCTGCTATATTTACCCCCTTGTCAGGCGTAAATGCAAGACCAAAGTCTCTAAATGACTACAATCACTATAGGCTGTTCATTATAGGATGATTCGCGTGACAGCTGTTACCGAGTAAGAACAAGTGATGGGACATTATTGATTAAATCGATTTATTTATGGATTATTAGTTACATACCGTTTTGAAAACAATAAAACTATAAATATTTATTAATCTATTTATTGCCACTCAATCTATATAGGCGGCATATTGATATCATTATCCTCCTACTCGGAATGATCACCGTTAGTGCAATCTTGCAAATTAATAATTAATTCTTGATCGCACATTGCATCAAACGAGGTAGGTACTATCAAACAAATTGATGTCGATACGCCACTCTTCTTTTTCTCATCTCATCACTCATCTTTCAAATCTTTCTTTCTTAGAAAAATCTTTCAAATCATTTTATTACTCCGGTAAATGGGTGAATATCCCGGTTAAAAGCACTATTTAAGAAAAGGTCACCGTCAAAAGTGCCATAAGACCGTGACGTCAAAAGTCGATTTATACATAAATAATTATAAATACATATATATATATATAATTAGTTAATAGGTACTCGATTGTGTCAACACAGCTTGAATACTAGATTCTCCATTTGATAATATTTGATGCATAATATTTATGTAAGTTTCGATATTGTAGTAGTGTTAGTGAAAAAACAAGATGGAATATGTTGTCATACGAAGTGTCAATTTCAAGCATCGGATTTGCTTTGAACTGTCACGTGAATCATCATATAATGAACAGACTATAAACTATGAAGATTCTGGACCTACTGGTATCTACACTAAATTGTAAATTCGTCTATGATTTATTTTGTAAACTGTAGTGTTAAATTTCTTGTATTTTAAATTGACAAATAAAAATATAAATAAAATAATGTGAAAAAATAACAGTGGAATCGGATATCCGCACATCACTAATATCTACTTACCCACATATAATAAGAGTCATAATAAGCCACGAGGAAAATTAATCTAAGTATAGAAATGGCTAAAAGATATGAATATGATTACCTACATGAAACAAGTAATTTTACTAAGTTATAATATGCTAAGAAATGATTAGCAAAATTATTCTTCCTCTTTGCATGTCGATGACAGTTATAATTAGAAAAGTTAACAAAGAAATGTCTCGTCACAGCTTGTAAGCGATCGATTATAACGACACGATTGGCGAAACTGAAAAAGGAAAATATTATCAATAAATTTATAAATATATGAACGGTACTTACAAAATCTGATAAGACTAGCAAGATACTAATTAATATCTCAATTACTAGGGCGTAAGGTGACAGAATAATATTCCATTGCTTCCCGGCTTATATTAGACCCTTTGGGTTTGGGAACCATGGTGCTCAAATCTTGTCCTAAAAGGGGCTGCCGTGCCTGCCTGATTCTGTTGGGGTGACAGGCCAATCTGCGCTCGGAGAACCCACTCGCCCCCTATGCTCCAAAACTAAACTAGGTACATGATTATAGTTTGTAAGAGTTTTCTGAAACGCTGGTAATAAATAAAAAATTTTGGTACTATCCGTGTGTACTGTTGATGGAGCACCGTTGTGCTTGTTTCCCTGGGGCTTTTTTCAACCTTATTTATGTACATATTACACACCGCGAACGTTAACTTAATCACTTGCATAAATAAATCTAGTAAAAGCAAACTAACATGTTCATATCAAGTAGGAGCTTCACATTAAAAATAAACATATATTGTGTTCCTCCAGAATTATTTACTGCCAGGATCGCAGCAAGTGACAAGACGTTGTTCCTACCCACGCTAATGGGACATACACAGAAATAGACTTGACTATAAGTATGTGTGTATATACCACACGCCAAAGCAGCATTTGCTGAAATTCACTTACATTTACGCAGAAATAGCTTCTTGACATTGACATTTTTCTTGGTAATTTGCTGTGTGCACAGCAAATGCTGTTTTGGCCTGTGACTCCCTTTATTGTATGTTAGCTTCAGGTTCATCTTTACCTCAGCAGTCAAAATTATATATAATTGCCTACACCGCATTTCTGTTCACTTCATTATTCCATGCATGTATTATCTTACAAAGCTTACAGAAAAAACGTGACACATAGCCCCGTTAGGTATAAGTAGTTCAGTGTACATAGCCATTAAGCCCACACAAAGCTTAAATATCTGTGTGTAGAGTGTAGGCGTTGTTTTGATATATTGTAGCCATTTATGCACTGTGGCTCGTATTTTCCATTGAATTAGTGTTACAGACTCTTAAGATCTCCCCATAGTGCAAAATGATTTACATTTAACAAATGTAATACGTTGCTAAAAATAAGGTTCCAAGTGTGAATGTATAGAGCTTTTAATTCAGACAAAATAAAGATTTGAGCTTGTATAAATTCGCATAGAGCTGAAAATTGGTGCGGGTCATAAATACACCATAATTTAAAAAATATCTAAAATCGTCACCATTTTAAAATTGAAAGTAGTTAAACCTTTTATAAACAAAGTTACTTGTTCTCATAGTATGATTCATCAAAGTAGGGCCTGAACCGCCACTGGTCCTATAAACTTGACATTTTGGCAGTCGATACTGTTCATAGTGCCAATATTCACCAAAAAAGGATTTTTGGAATATTAGTAATTGCGGTTACAAATATTATTTTCTTAAACAATTGCCATAACAATGAAAGTTTCCCATCTAACAGGTAAATATTATTGGTACACTAAAAGGTACATAAATACCTTAAGACGAATTTCGAGGTCGGTACATAAAAAAGTTATTTCTAATTTGCTTTTATCCCAACACTGAATAGCTACATCAAATGGATTGCGGCTGACGGAGGCCTCGGGGAGCGGCAACACATTGAAAGCCAAGTTACAATAAGGTTCGCATTTTTTCTTCTGATATTTGAAAATGAGCTATGTAGTTTCAATAAACGTAGCGTTGTATAAAAATTTTGCAGTGTTTGAAAAATCGGAAAGATTGGTTTTAATACATAAATTGACTAGCGAAAAGTGTGTGATTACTTTTTGTTTTCAATTCACCTTCGCTTTCACACCATTCATACAACTATCCATAAAAAGTTTGAACAATCGAGGCAGCGATCCATGTCCGTGCCTAACACATTTCGAAATATCAAACCAGTCAGTAAAGGCGCCAGTAAAACGAACAGGCTTTGGAATCCTTGTCGAAAAATGTGCTCGTGTAAGAAAGTTATCCACTTCAATAAATAATATAGTGAGTACTTCCCATAACTCATTCCCCTTCACCTTATGATAAACCGATTTGCGATCTTTAAACACGCATAACATTTTTGGCCACGCAGCGGGACTTTGGAAAGGGACTAATCGGAACATCTCTGTACCTTTCGAAATTCTGCCTGCAGCTCCTCAATTTTATCATCTTATTTTAATTTAAGTACATGATTATAAGTCCTTTATAAGTGTGTATATGAATAACACAAAATGATTATAAGCCCAATAATATCGTGGTGTAGGTACATTTTTTATAAAATTACAATAAAACTTTAAGTTTATTGGAGATTTTGCGGTTAAAAACCTGAAATGTTGTATCTAAAATAAAACTGGTGGTGGTTCTTAACATAAAACCTAGCACAAATTACTGCACCTTTTGCATGTTATGTATAAGCATATTATAATTAGGTTATATTTAAGAGCTGTAGCTCTTACTGTATAGAGTGCGGTAAGATTAATTTGTGGCATACTTGATTATGACCGGCGACAGGTAGACAGCTGGAAGATCTCAATCTATTTGAAATGATTCGATAGAACAAATTCATTTCTGATTATCGCAGTAACTACATACGTCCTGAATTTGCTATTTCGTTATTTCTGTCTACGGTGCTGTGAAAATGAGTATTTTTTTTATAATGTAATGCTCGATACCATTTGAGAGCCAGGAGTTGTTTTATAACTTTCGAACGACTGCACCGGGATGAAGCCAGTACGCGCAGCTAGGGATAAATTGGACAACATTTTGTTAGATGTTCAAGTCATTTTTTTCTATAATATTCATTTGCTGTATCTTCATTATTGTTCTTTTTACTTTTAACTCCACTTCTGTACAGTCTGTGGCGTGGTGGCAGTGAACGCAGGAGGCGCGGGCCCCGCTCAGTGCAAATATTTGTATACAATATGGGTATTTGTATTTGTCTGGACGTATATCAGAGAACATCGGTCCCGGTTGCCATACAAACAGATCTATGGCAGTCGTGACGGGTAGTTGGAGCACTTAAAAGTTCAATAACTGATCTACTGCAATGCTTTTGGGTAGTGGAGGTCATATAGCAATCTATTCATGTAAAATATCAAAGTGCACCCAAATCCGCAGTTGGATGTTATGTATATTTGATTTCTTAAACCTAATGGAAATTACGTAAAAGGTTTATTTCCCGGTAGAGCAGAATTTGGACCACCCCATCTCTTCCCATACGGTGTCGTACAAGGCGACTAAGGGATAGAGCTGTTTGACATCAGACAGATATATACTCAGACAATAGTGCCCGGAAGACGCCAATAGACTCACCTCCTATTACGTGGGACTGAATTCAATGATTGGTGAAATGTGGGTGTTAATTCACCCCTGCTTAACCCTCCGGGGATAAAGGCGTAATTATATGTAATATTGAAATAGTGCTCAATAATGTTCATACACAGAGTAGCTAATGTAAGCTGGGTCTATGGCTCATTATGATATATAACTTCGTCAGAATTCTAGCAGTTCAGTTAACTGAAAGCTAAGGCTATACTTCTGTGCCTACTGTGAGTAGCGTAACATTCAAAAGTTTGTTTCCCTAATTAAATCTAGCTAACGTCAGTAGCTTTATCTTTGTTCAACAACCCAAGCGCATAATACACTGTCCCTTTAAGTCGAGTTAGATTTGTGTAAGTTGTACCTTTGTCCTGCGCGGTGAGCAGTGAGGATGATAATGTTTGACGTAGTTTGCCGAAGGTCCCTGAGGACTCAATTTGCCCGGGGACGGTGCTCGATGTGTCCTCCGTTGCCACCATCTGAACAACAAAAAAATGTAATGTTATATAACAGTACAATATTAGGTATATAACAACTTGTGTCATATTCATACGGGTGCTGACTGAATTATGATCACTGTTTATTTTTATAATAACAAAAATAACCCTAAATTACGATCTTTATAAAAACACTTGTGTTGTAAAGAACTTGTATCATGGATAGCGACGCCGTGGGGCGATAAAACTCTTCATACAAAAATAACGACTCGGTAATACTATCGTAAATTTTATGGAGAGCAACAGATGGAGAATGAAATACATCAGTGACAAGAAAATCAATATTGTCGTCTCCCGAACTAGACCGTGAAGCATTTTATTTCTTGGCTCGCAAGACTTCTCGAACTACCTATGCTCAGGGACGCAGATAATTTAAATGGGGTTTCTACTTATTATTTACTTTTGTATCGAAATCTGTTATATAGCTACCGAATCTAAAGTACATATATAAACTTCTGGCAATTATTTTTTTTTCAAAGACTAAACAAAGCTCATTCTGTTAGCATTCAAAATAATGTGCTCAAAGGCAGTTTGAAAAAGAGGTGTCCCAGATAGGAGGAATAGAGAAGGGATCGTTCACAAAGGAAACTCCTTACGGACGTTGCTTAGCGAGACAGTACAGAAACCGTAGGAAGAATGAAGGCAAGTAATGTTATTATCCGAGAATATGCGATACTCACACACACTTTTAGTACCCTGTTTGTAATATTTGGATAATGATGTGTCTTTACTAGATGATACTCCCGTCTTTACCCGCGTGGATTTCGGTTTTTGTTAACCAGTTCAATAATTTGATTTAACTACACTAACTACCGCAAAGCTACAGCGTATTAATGAAAAAAAAACCCATCGAAACCCATTTAGTACTTTTTTTATACCACGTATGTGGCAGACAAGCACATGGCACACCTGATGAGAAGTTTACCGTGGCCTATGGACGTGTGCAACTCGAGATGTGTCACATGCTGCCGACCTTAATTTAACATAAGCTACTTTTCACTATCTTTTATAGCCTACATTATGATCATAACATGTTTAATTTCATGAACAAAAAAATAAATTTGTCGCAAGTGAACACGTAGAGGACGATGATGGAGCACGTAGAGTGCAGCGGTACTATTTCGTTCGAATAATACGTCCGAACGGACTGAAATTGTAGTTTTGCAGAACACGCTAACATATTAATACTAGTGTACCCTACAAAACTAACGCTAACAGAAATTACAAATAAGTCATTGTAAGCTCAGGAAAGGTACTTGATTACTCGTTGTACCTCATTTATGGAATGAAAATCAAACTTTTTATATCACTTAGGTGGCAGACAAGCACACGGCTCGCGGTGGAAAGTGGTGGCCAATGGACGTGTGTATTTACTTAATTAATAACATTCGGAGCTAAAATAAATAGCTCCATCTTTATTAGCATTTTTACCAATGAAATCAAGGAATATACAGTTTTTAATTTAAATAATAAACAGTAAGTTTATATGATTCTTATCTTAATCTAAATATGTATTTAACTTTTATTGTAGACGTTCAAAGACATTTACTATTTAAAGAACTCTAAGTAAGGTCATTGATGTATGATATTCATGCATAATATATAATTTTTGAAGCTACTGCCATAGTTCATTCCTCAGGGAGAGTGTGTCGGCCGGCGGCTCCCGTTCACGACTGACCTCGCAGTTTCCTTTATCCTCACGTTATTGGATTTGCCACAAAGCCACATTCGTGACCAAGCACTTTTCCCTTATAAACATATCATTAATGGTATATTTAGGTCAGATTAAAATCAAAACAAACAAGGTGCTGTGATTAATACATTAACCTACAATTCTGTATAAGAAGATAAATATTTTTTAGGTATAATTTTTTATTTATTATGCGCCGTTTTGGTCGATGATTTGTTGCCATCTTGTGGGTAGTGCCATGATTCCAATTCTGTAGAAATTTTGAAACTTGATAAAAAAATCCTTACAGGTAGTTTTCACAGAGTTCTTTTGAGGTTAACTTTACGGCTCTTAAAGAGTTCGGAAGTGACCAAAATAGGCGGAAATCTCATGGAGCAAGGTCAGAGCTATAAGAAGGATGCTTCAACACATACCACCCAGGCTCTCTCAATTTTTAGTGAGTGGCTAAACATGAGCGCAGTCTGGCATTGTCATGATGGAACACCACACTCTTCCTGTTCGCCAGTTCCTGCAGGTTTTTCTCAATAGATTCTGTTAACCTCATCAGTTGCTGACAGTACAGGTCAGAATCGATAGTTTTACTCTGCAGCAAAAGCTCATAGTGTACGATTCCTGTCAAATCCCACCATACACACAGCATCCACTTATTTCGAGCAAAGTCGAGTTTTGCCACGGTCTGTAGGACTTGTAAATGGTTCGCCCACGATCTTTGTCGCACATTCTTATCGCAAATGACCCATTTTTCATCACCCGTAATAAACCGTTTAAGAATTGGTTTGGAATTGTTACGTTTCAACAAAGAATTGTAAATGGAAACACGTTGCATTAGGTTTCTCTCAGTGAGGTCATGTGGTACCTAAATATCAAGTTTTTTCTTGTACCTTGTACTTGTAAAACTGTTTTGTGACCAACATTCAGTTCTTTAGCAATATTGTAATTTACTAATATGTCAATTTCGCTCTACTTTTTGGGCATGGGTATGGCACTGGTTTTATGCGGGAAAGGACGTCCAGCGCGAACCTCATCTTTTACCCTAAAATTTCCGTCGCATTTTTACCTTTTTTGAAATTAAACTTTTAAATGTATCGAATTTCTTCGTCCCATACGTTCATTTTGCTTGCGTGAAAACAATTGAAAATTTAGGGAACTAGTTCTTTTTATTTATTCCATCTTCAGAATGTCAAGATTTAATGGTATAAAACCAGTCAGTTACATATAGTACAATCAAAAAGGTTTGACTACTAATAATACATTCAAAATACGAAAATACTTTTGCCCCTACCTATTATATATCTAATGGTTAAAATGCGGAGAGATTTTTTCATTATTTATTAAAACCATAAATTGTACTTAACTTTTAAGTTGAGATACGTTGATCCCAAAGGGACCCAACGAACCGTTTCTCGCATCGTTACCACAAGGGATAGGCCCACTGATAATATGATATTTATTTTTATTTGGCGTTCTTTATTTCTGTACGTTTTCGTAGGTATAGCGTTATTGTACCGTAAACATATATATTCGAATAAGTTTATCGCTTAATGTCTATACTTGTGTAAAACAAAAAGGCCGAAAGTGTGAAATGTGGAACACGTTTTCAGTCTTTTTGTTTTTCTAATACGACGTGACTGGAATCATAATATAAATCCACAACACTAGGTGCTAGCACGTTGAGCAAACAAACAAGCGCTTCGGTTACTGCTGTCAGCGGAGATTTTTGAGATAAAATAGGTCATGAACACGGCTTGTTCATGACCCACTGGAGAGGTACGAGGGGTGAGGGATGTCGCGGGGTAGCCGCGGCCCTGGTTGACCCACTTGTTGCCTCAACCCGCTATTTACATTACAACTCTAATTGCTGTTGGCAAACGGTAGGTGTAAGCCTTTACTTTATCATCACCGTGGGTTCAACCTTTCCTAAATCGTCGTTCGATTTGTGCAAATGTAATCCATTACCAAACAAATTATTTTTACGTTGCATTTAAGACTATTATTCTCTTAGAAATGCGTTTTTTTTGTCGATTGGTGTAAGCACAATGATAGATATTATTAATAGATAGAAACGTCATGCAGGAACATCGCGGTTTAAAAAAATGGTGTAAACACTAAATATATAAAAATAACTACTTACTCGCGTAAAGAAATAACACGTCATTATTATTAATTTATATTAATTATGTAGGTATAGTAAAATTTGTATTTTTCCGCTCAATAGTAGTAATTCAAATCATCTCTCAATTGATTGACACTGAACACACGCTTCCTGTACCCATCTCCCTCCCGCACTACCTTTGAAGTGAGATAGCAATAGTTTTCGCCCCGCTCAATTGTTGAAATAGCCGCATCTTGACTTCCGTTTTGAACTAGTAGCATCAATGGCGGCGGCGCGTGCGACTCTCAGAAATTAATAATGTTTGTTGGATTTTAACCGCTTTCATAGAACTTTACTGATCGGATTGTGCCTCTCGTGTCCCTCAAGTGATTTAGTGATGTGGGCAGCAACTCCTGAGCCAGGAAGAGAAGACCGGTGCACCGGCTCCGACAGCACGTGGCGTCATAAAGGTTAGTGCATCCTCTCCTAATTTCTTGGGTTGCATTCACTGCCTAAACCACCTCCGCGGCAACCCAATCATCTATCTTGTTTGTTGTGTAAAGTGTCATATGAAACATTTAGCTTCACCCCCCGTAAAATACAGTCCACTAGCTCACGTGGCCAATCGCGCCACCATTCTTTTGGTCCTTATCGTACCGGATTCTTAGTCGTAGTTCGCATTTTGTTATTTATTCCATTGGGAATAAACGCACCGCACCTAAATACCTAGTTATTTTAGTAGAAAACCCCGCATCTAGGCATTTAGGTTTAGATCTTAGGTATCCTAGACACCCTAGTGCATAGGCACAGTGTAATACCTAACGCATTTGGCTATTTCAATTTCTAAGTTGTCCGTTCGCCGCTAGTTCGCATCGTATTTACCTAATACCTACGTAGGTAGGTACGCGGTTATACCTCGCTCGCATTTCATTCAAATTCATACGAAAGTATTTTAATTTGAATTGATATTACGCAATACTTAATCCCTGAAATAATAGTTGAACCTAGACAGCGACCTAGCTCGCGTAGGTACGATCTGGTTGTTGTTATGCGCGTTTTGTTCAAGCTTTTACTGGTGGTAGAAACTTGGTGGCACAAATTTGTCTCAAGTTTCGACCGGGTAGGTACCACCGTGCACTATTGCGAAAAACCCTCCATAGCAATTCAATCTCGGTTGGATTGTGTTCAGGGGTCAGCAAGTGCATAGCCGGGCAGAGGTGGTGGTTGTCGCAGCACTAGTGGGACCAGTGGGTCTTGGCGTAGTCTAGTGGGGATGGCGCGGGGCGATGCGCCGAACAGGGAGACCTGTAGAAACGGTGGTGCCGCTGGCCGCCCGCGGTATAGTACAGGGGCCCAACTGGGGTTAACCACCTTGGGAGGCTGCCTCACCAGGCCGCGCATAATCCCGATATGGTTCGTCGTGCCGGTTGGTGACCGGAATTGGGAGCCCGGCGACCATATTCGGGAGGGTACGGGGGCCCTTCCGTTCGGCGCGTCGGCTCTCGCCATGCCTCACATTCATAGATAAAACCAATATCCCGCGCTTTGTCACACGGTGCTGCGGCGGCAATCACCTCTTTTTTCACGCCTTCTCCCACCCAAACTCATGGCAGCGCAATTAAAGGAAATAGGCAACACAGCGGCTCGACACACTCCCAAAAGCTTGCTATTTGAGGTGGAGTCCACTAACATCTGTGGGCTCCATGCAAACCTCAACGCTGTCCACCAACACCTAGAGACGGCGAAACCTGCCATGTTTTTTCTAACGGAGACGCAAATACACCGCCCTGACGACACGACCTACTTGCTCTACCCTGGCTATGTTCTTGAGGAAAGTTTTCGTGCAAAAGCCGGGGTGTGCGTGTTTGTTAGGGCGGATGTTTGCTGTCGCCGTTTGCGCTGCCTAGAGGACCCATCCTTCTCCATCCTTTGGGTACACGTAGACCATGGCCCTACGAGTCAGATCTATGTGTGCCTCTACCGTTCCCATACAGGAGATGCTGAGACAACTCGACTCTTTGAATATCTGAGTCAGGCGGCAGATGATGCGCAGGAGCGATTTCCGAATGCCGAATTGGTGTTTTTGGGGGATTTTAACGCCCACCACGAGATCTGGTTGGGCTCCTCCAAAACAGACCATGCGGGAAGAGCCGCCCACGCGTTTGCTCTGGCGCACGGCCTGACCCAATTGGTGCACGAGGTCACTAGGATACCAAGAAGGTCGGGCCTAGCACCTTCTCTGCTAGACCTTCTGCTGACGAGTGATCCGGACCGGTACAGTGTATCGGTGCGAGCCGCTTTAGGCAACTCCGACCACTGTCTGGTCTGTTCCACGGTGCCCATTATAGCGCCCCCACGACCCGTGCAGGGGAAGCGGCGTCTCTGGCACTACTCGTCAGCGGACTGGGATGGACTTCGTGACTATTTTGCGTCCATCCCGTGGGTTGAGCGCTGCTTTGAAGGTAAGAACCCATCGGATTGTGCTACTGCTGTCGCCGGTGAGATCGGTCTGGGTATGGAATACTATATCTCATACACCGATGTCACCGGTGACCGCGGGGTGCGCCCTTGGTTCGGGCGCGAGTGTGCGGAAGCTGTTGAACAAAAACAGTCTGCGTACCGCGCTTGGGTAAGGGCGCGCGCCACGCGCCATCCCAATCTGGGCCACTTCAAGGCGGCGTACAACAGAGCCACAAAGGTCTGCAGAAGGGCCTACGTCAGAGCGGATGCCCTGCGCATAGCGCGGCTTGGTCAAGAGCTAGTGATGCATCCCACGGGAAGCCGTGGCTACTGGCGACTGGCTAAAGCCGTGCAAGCCAACTTCTGTCAGCCTTCGCTGCCTCCGCTGCGTAACCCTGATGGATCCCTGGCCCATGAGCCGCAAGAGAAGGCAAATCTGCTGGCTAATCTCTTTGCGGCCAACTCCCGAATCGATGATTGTGGTACGCAGCCACCAACACTACCCGACAGTGACCACGCGATGCCTGATATCCATATCAGGCAACGCGATGTCCGTGCAGTGCTGCAATCACTCGATGTCCGGAAAGCCAGTGGTCCGGATGGTATTCCAGCGGTAGTCTTGAAAAAATGTGCAGCGGAGTTGTCTCCAATGCTTACGCGCCTGTACCGGCTATCCTACAGTTCGGGTACAGTGCCTTTGCCTTGGAAAGAGGCGAATGTTCAGCCGATTCCCAAGAAGGGGGATCGCTCGGAGCCAGCCAACTATCGACCCATAGCCGTCACCTCAGTGCTGTGCAAAGTGTTCGAGCACATAATCAACAAACAGCTCATGCGGCACCTAGAGGATCACTCCTTAATTAATGACCGGCAATATGGCTTCAGACCGAAACGGTCAACGGGTGATCTTCTAGCATACGTTACCCATCTTTGGGGTGAGGCTATGGACAAGCACGGCGAGTCACTGGCAATTAGTCTTGACATCGCCAAAGCTTTCGATAGAGTCTGGCACAAATCGCTTCTTTCCAAGCTACCTGCCTTTGGTCTGCCTTCTCGGCTGTGCAACTGGGTTGCTAGCTTCCTGCAGGGGCGCCGTATTCGCGTCCTTTGTGACGGACGAGCTTCGGAGTTTCTGCAGGTTAATGCTGGCGTGCCCCAGGGGTCCGTCTTATCACCCACTCTCTTTCTTCTGCATATCAACGACATGCTGTCTACCGGCAATGTTCATTGTTATGCAGACGATAGCACTTTGCATGGGAGTTATCATGGACATCCTGCGGCCAAGCAGTCGGATATCGCGGAGAAAAGGCAGCTTCTTGTCACTGAGCTTGACGGGATCCTGAATCACATTTCTCAATGGGGCTCTGAGAACCTAGTTGAGTTCAATGCCAAGAAGACGCAGGCATGTGCGTTTACAGCAAAAGTATCTTCTTTCCTTCCCCTCCCCACTCTTCAGAGCACGCCACTGCCACTGCAGGACAAGCTCAATATCCTAGGTATGGATGTTCGCTGCAACCTGAATAACAAAAACTACATCGAAAGTATCATCAAAACAGCCTCACGAAAACTCGGAGTCCTGAACAGAGTGAGACGGTTTTACACGCCGGAGCAGCGGTGTCTTCTATACAAGACACAAATTCGCTCCTGTGTGGAGTACTGCTCGCATCTCTGGGATGGTTCAGCAAAGTACTTACTAGATGCTCTCGACAGGTTGCAGCGACGTGCGGTCCGCATCATTGGGAATCCCGACATCACGAACACCCTAGAACCTTTACAGCTGCGTAGAGATGTTGCGTCCACGGCTGTATTTTACCGTTTGTACCATGGGGAGTGTTCTGATGAGCTCTTCCAATTAGTCCCACCCTCCCCTTTCCTACACAGGACAACGCGTGCAGGTCTTAGATGTCATCCGCACACGGTGCAAAACATCCGATCAAGAACCAAGCGGTTCGGAGACTCTTTCCTCTGTCGCACCATTAAGGCCTGGAATTCATTACCAGCTCACGTGTTTCCTTCTTCCTACAGTCCCGGGTCCTTTAAGCGGGGCGTGAAAAAGCATATGATGAGGCCGTCAAGCTGAGTGTCACCATTGTCACACGGTATGTGTAAGTAATGGTGACCCTCTTTTCTGGGACTTTGCCTTCAGCTTACCATCAGGCAAGGCGAAGTCCAATTGACGTGTCCTATATAAAAAAAAAAAAAAAAAAAAAAGCTTGCACTCGCAGTTATAAGTACCTACCTACCTACGGAATATCGTTCACGCCGCGTCGCTGTTCTATACCGCTAAGATTAAGTCATTTCATTTGTTGTTTACCGCACTTTAGTTTGATATTTAGTTGTAAAAATGTCCCCAAAGGTTGGTAGTACCGAAAGTAAAGTTCAATTGAAACTTTTATACGCTAAAAGAGAAATGATTTACTCTCGCGTACAATAGATTTGTGATAATGCACGTAAAACCTCTGATTTGGCTATTAGAGATTCGTTCTTATGTTCTATAGAAAACTTAGATAGTTTACGCGCGGATTTCGAATCCTTAGTACATGACATCAACGTTTTAGAGTTAGATTTAAATCCCGATTACTCAGTGAGTTATCAGGCCTTGTCGTCGTTTGACGATTTGTATTGTCGTATCAAACGCGTCGCTAGGAGTTTGGAGAAACCGTCTGACCGACCCAATCCCACTCGCGACCGACCTAAGTTGCCACCAATTCAAATACCCGAATTTGATGGTAACATCCGCAATTGGTGTTTATTTATAGATAGTTTTGAGAATACAATAGATAAGAACGTTTCGTTGTCAGATCACGAAAAATTGCATTATCTCGTTGAAAAATTAACTGGTAAAGCTATAACCGTTTGCGCTGGAATTACGTTTAGTGCCGAAAATTATAAATTAATTTTAAATACTTTGAAAGCTAAGTATGAGGATAAAAGATCGGTAGCTAACGCATATTTGGATCAGATGTTTGATTTGAAATCCATTACGGCATGTAACGATCAAAACTCAGAGAAGTTTCTAGATACTTTCGCATCATCTGTTTGCGCCGTAAAGAACCTAAAGATCGAAGACCTCTGCGACTTCTTATTTTTGTATATGGGTTTAAAGAAATTAGATTCCGAAACCATTCGTTTATTTGAGTCGGATCATCGCGGCAATAAAATTCCTAAGTTCGAAGACTTAGAAAGTTTTGTTCGCGAGCATATAAAAATATTGCAACGCTCTTCATCGAAACATGAAGGCGCGAAGAAAGTTGTTAGTTCCGAACGTAAAATAGATGCGTCATCGAAGTCACTGAAGTCAACTCATACTTATGTTAATACCGCACCAGCACATGTACAATCACCTGTTTGCTCTTTGTGTAATGCTCATCATTCGCAATTGTACAAGTGTCCGGGTTTCCTAAAGTTATCGCCTAATGATCGTTATAAATTTGTTCGCGCTAATAATTTTTGTTTTAATTGTCTCGGTACTAAACACCGCGTTGTTTTATGTAATAGTAGAAATAGTTGTTGCAAATGTCCAGCGAGACACCACACTTTACTTCATTTTGAAAATAGTAACGCCGCATCCAATGTGAGCACAGTTGGTTCGTCGAGCGGTGGCACACCGTCGCATAGCGCGCCACTGCCGCAGCCCGCGCTCGCGCGCGGTCCTGCCCGCCCGGAGACCGCTGCGAATGACGTCACCTTGTGTTCGTTGTGTGCTGCTGCGCTCACTACTGTTGTTCTCGCGACTGCTCGCGTTATTATTGTTGATGCATTAGGTAAACCGCACATTGTTCGAGCGCTATTAGATGGCGCTTCGCAAAGTAATTTTATTACTCAAGATTGTTGTCAACGTCTTGGTTTCAATGTTAATAAGCGTTCAACCCGCTCAGTGGTGAAGGGTTTTGGAGGTTTACAGTCAGCTGTTCATGGCACCGTTAAAACAAGGTTTGGATCTCGTTTTAATAATAATATTTGGTTTGACATGGATTCGCTCGTTACAGATAAAATAACTGAACAGTTGCCTACCGTCCCGGTTGACACGTCTTTATTAACGAAATTTAAAGATTTGCCTTTAGCAGATGAGACTTACGCTGTTCCTGGAGTCGTCGATATATTGATCGGCGCTTCGATTCTCCCGCACCTCCAGTTATCACGTAAGGTTCAAGGGGGACCGACGTACCCCGCTCCGCACGCACTGGAAACAGTTCTTGGTTTTGTTATAATTGGTTCCGCACCCGCTTCTATAGATAGTTTTAGTCACTCGACTGCTTCGTTCTGTTGCACCGTCGAGCCGCCACTGGAGTCTACCATCCGCAAGTTTTGGGAAATTGAAGAGGTCAATGTCCCACCTATCCTAAGCCCTGATGACAAGATGGCTGAGGAGATTTATTGTCGCACGACTACTCGTGATGAGCAGGGTCGTTATGTTGTCGCGCTCCCTTTCAAGGGAGATAAACACCTCAACAAAGTCTAGGGAACAAGATGACCCCAATAATTTTTTTTCGTGTAAATCTTGTTTTGCAAATAACTGGCAGCAAATAAATAAAAACAGAATAAAGTAGATTACAGAGTTGTTCGAAATTTAAAAATAAATTTAAATAAGTAATGATTTTCGAATATGGAGGGGAAACTTTTAAAAGTGTTTGATTGTGCAGTTTCTCTGAGGCAAAATAAAAAATATTTTTTTTGATTGTAAATAACGTTTATTATCAATAATACGTCTTTTACGTATGGTTTGTGCATTTTTGTGACTGTAGTCATCATGTCACGTCGTCATTTAAGTCGCGAAGAGATGTTAAGGGCTGTTGGTATGCTGCAAGCTGGACGAACTCAACGCGACGTAGCGGATGCTGTCAACACCCAACCAAGCGTAATTTGCAGATTATGGGCATGCTACAGGTCTACAGGGGATGTTGCCGAACGTCACAGGGGACGAAATAGGGTTACTACCCCGCGACAAGATCGTTTCTTGCAAAATTCCGCAAGGCGGCTACCCACGATTACTGCTCGTCAGTTGGTCGCAGGCCTCCAGTCTCAGCATCAAGTGGTTATTAGCGATCAAACTGTCAGAACAAGACTACACGAAGCCAATCTTTATGCTCGCAGACCGCTTAGGGTTCCAGCTCTTCGACGTGGAAATCGAGGTCGTCGCTTATTGTGGGCTAACGCACATTTACAGTGGACCGACCATCAATGGGCACGGGTTCTGTTTTCCGACGAATCTTGCTTCGGTTTTCATCCTGATTCGAGAAAAGTGCGTATATGGCGAGTTCCTGGACGTCGGAGTCGTCTCCAGAATCCGCAAGAAGTTCATCCTTACCAAGGTGGAACAATCATGGTATGGGCTGGAATTCGCCTTGGTGGAAGGACCGACCTCGTTTGGATACGGGGCAATTTGAATGCAAACCAATACATTCAGGAGGTTATACACCCCATGGTAATCCCTCATCGACAGTAGTTCGGTCAAGATTTTATGTTCATGCAAGATAATGATATAATGAAAAAAAAATTGGTATGAAAATGTTTTTATTAAAATTAAAATTAAAACCGGTATAAAAATACCCTTCTATTGATATAAAACACTCACTATTACAAGAAAGGGTTTTTAAATATAAAACTAGAAATGTCCTTGTTCCCTAGACTTTGTTGATGTGTGTATTTTTTCGCTCGGTGACTCCCGTGTATCCGCTGAAAAACGCTTTCTTTGTTTAGAACGAAAGATGCAGGCGTCTCCAAAGTTAAAGCAAGCCTATGATGAGGTTGTTAACGAATATTTAGATAAAGGTTACATCTCACCTGCGCCTGCGGACACTGACGAGACCCAGCCTTCGTACATTATCCCGCACCACGGAGTTATTAGAGAAGATAAGCTTACTACTAAACTCCGCGTAGTTTTGGATGGCAGTGCTAAGACTAGCACTTCCGTGTCGCTTAATGACATTTTGTATTGTGGTCAAAATCTTCAAGGTAATTTATTTGACATAATTGTAAATTTTCGCTTATTCGCTGTTGCACTCTCTGCAGATATTCGACAAATGTTTTTGTGCCTTGAAGTGCGCAAATCCGATCGTAGGTTTCAACGATTTTTGTATAGATTTTCACCGCAAGAACCTTTAATGGTTTACGAATTTAATCGTGTTTGCTTCGGGCTTAAATCTAGCCCTTTTCACGCACTTCGCACCGTCAAGCAGTTGGACGCTGACGGGGGCGATGCATTTCCGAAAGCGAGAGCCACCATTGAGACTGGCTTATACATGGATGACTTCGTGTATAGTGTAGATAGCGAGGCAGAGGCTGTCGAGACGGCCGCTCAAGTTATAAGTCTCATGAAGGCTGGTCAATTTGATCTCGTGACATGGACGAGCAACTCGCAAACTGCGTTAGAGTCGATTCCACCGTCGCACCGATTGTCTTCGGTTAAGGAATTCGATGAAAGTGATACGCACAAGGTGCTTGGTTTAAGCTGGTCGCCCGCATCTGATATGTTTAGTTTGAAAATTAGTTCGACCCCGCAAAATACAGTCCACTAGCTCAGGTGGCATGAGAATCGCGCCACCATATAGTATTAATTATATCAATAATATTATTATTATTACGAACTTGATTATTATCAATGACGTATTCTTTTACGTAACGCACTGTGGCGTCTCTGATTGTGCGTAAAATTATGATTTTTGGTCATTCCATTTTAGCCATTTTAGAGTAGGTACCTACGCACAAATATATAATTTATAATACATCATTGGAGTAGCAGATTAAATGCATTCTCTTAAGAGCTTTACATATACATATTTAATTACGGACAGAATGAGGAATATATTGGCAGTTTATTTTCGATATGTGTGTGGGGTGGAAGACGCTCCAGGGGCCATGTTCACAGGAGAAAACGGGACGTAATTACGCATCGGTGTCGTACAAGTCGATCGTTGTTGAGTATCCAATTAACTTGGAAATCGAACAAATTACACATATAGGTAGGTACAACGTATCAGATAAATATAAGAACGATAAATGATGAAGTATGAACGCAATATATTTTTTTAATATATTGGAGTGGCTATAATAAATGCCTGGGTGATGAAATAAAGTATGGGCTTTAGAAAGATAGATAATAAAAATAAGTTATTCGGGTTTGGAACTCTGATTTACGTATTATTTAATTATATACATTTAATGATATAATGGTAGAAAATTGAAACAAATTTCATAATTTAATTCTGTAGATATTATTAGGATTTGTAGCTTGAACTTTTAAGGGGCTGCTATCCGGTTTTTAGTATTAGTCATAGTAATGGATCTTTGCGAACAAAATGAATTTGATTTATATCATTTTATAAAAATATTCTAACTTTAATAAGCTACGCTTAAATCATATAAAACGTTGGGTCCCAGTAGGCAGCCGTACAGCTCATAAGGATCTGAAGAATTCTAACGATATACAATACTATGTAAGTATACATATAGCTTATAAATTAGTTTTCGCTAAGAATTTTCATTACAAAGATAGTTAGAACAAACTACGAAATATTACTACTGGGTAGAAAGGGCGGGTATGGACGAACTATTAAACTTTCATGTTAACGGTTAACCTTTGTAAAATTTGTGTAGGTTAAGAAAATAACTAAACAAATTTGTAAAATTATAATATTTAAATAGCCTATTTAAGCATCAATATGGAATACCAATGACGTAAAACGCGCGCGTGTTGCCTAAATGAGATGACATTCGGCCTAAAAGTCAGAATTATTTAGAATTAATTCGCTTTAAATTATAGAGTAATAAACGGTTCCCCCCCGTTTCGCCGAAATTTTTATATCATAATTTTGTTTAGCAATTTAAGTTTAATTGCGCAGAAAATGGTTTGGCATATACTCATTCATCATACGTTCAGAACGTATAATTTTGTAAGTCAGAATCAGCTTTTGGAATAACTTTCAAATCATAATAATCAAAAAATAGAATCATCATGAGGCAGAAAATAACCATCTCCTCCCTAGCTTGTGGGCCGCCTCACCCCTCCGCGCCCCGCGTGAGCTTAAATAACACTCTAGGGGTAGGGCATCCGGTTAAAATTTAGTACAGGTAAAGACTACTCACTATAAAAGGATTATATAGTAACAATATCAAGAATGCATGCGAAGCCGCAGGGTTCTGCTGATCATTTTGCCTAAACATGATTATTTAAAATAATTGTTCTGCCTCGAAAATGTTCGATTAAATAAAATTATGCCAAATCGGTTATGCCCAATGAACTTCGGAGTATCAAGTTTCTGCCAGATGGAGGGCACCCGTAATAAACCCACAACCCACAAGCGTGGTAATATAAACATGACATTTTGGCCCATGTATAATCTGTAAAATTTGATAATCATAATCGATTGCATGAATTTGAGGTTTAGGAAGTCACGTCGCCAAATGCCACTATCTCATTTGGTCATCATCATCTTCCTGCCCTTATCCCAAGTTTATTTGGGGTCGGCGCAACATGTGTTCTTTTTCCATTCATCTCTAGTTGCAGTCATCTCAACATTCACTCCCTTCTTAACCATATCATCATTCACACTGACCATCCACAACATTTTAGGTCTCCCACTCCCATTATAGCCATCCACTTCCATAGTTAGTGCCTTCCTTACGACATTACTTTTATTCCTACACATTACATGTCCGAACCAGGACAAACGAGGAAATCTCGTAGTATTTCCGTGATTGGTGCAACTCTCAAACTTCCTCTAATATATTCATTCCTAATCTTATCCATTCTTGCCACACCACACATCCATCTCAACATTCGCATCTTGGCTACATGCAGCCGTTTTTCATCCGTCACCTTTACGGGCCAGCACTCCGATCCATAAAGCACGATAGGCCGGATCATGCTTTTCTAATTTTTTCCCTTAAATCGAAGGGGCATTCGCGAGTCACACGTAATTGCTGTAACCTGCCGCCATTTCATCCATTCAACGTTAATTCGGTGCTTTATGGCTCACGGCTTACGGTAGTGAACCGAGGTACTTGAAATCGGATCAGATCAAATTCGTAGGTATATGAGCGCCATCAAGCGCTATGACTGCGGGACTAGAGAGACCACCGAAATCACAGAACATGTATTCAGTTTTGGTTCTGCTAATTCGGGCCAACATTCTCTTGCCTTTGCTGCCACTTTTATTATATAATTTACTCGGGACCTCGGTTCCATCGTCACGAACTAGGACAATATCGTCGGCAAAAAGCATAAACCTTGGTTCCTCATCCTGTATATCCGATGTCAGTACATCCATTACTAACAGAAAGAGGTACGGGCTTAAAGCTGACCCTTAGTGTAAGTCTACAGCCACACTAAACCTGAGCTGCCGGTACATAGCACGGATTAACTCTACATACTTCACTACCATGAGCGCAGGCCTGGCGGTAACAGGTTGAGCCGCCTGTCACGCCGGCAGAAGCAGGCCGCGATGGCGGTGCGCCCTGTGCGCCTCTTCGTTGCCAGGGACGAGCTCCGGTGGTCGGTGTATCCGTGAGGACTTTTTGCACGTATAAAAAAGATAAGGAGATTTGCTTACAAAAATATTCAACACAGAATTGAAGCAATGTTTTCTTATCACACCTTGTTAAATCGATTATTTTCATGGTAGCGCTGGCACACTCAATAAATTTTCAATTTCCAAATAAATAACCACATGTCATAACTAGGTACATGTTATTTCAGCTTGGTTCCATTTGTTTTCGTTAAGTTACACGGACTTATATCAACACATTCAACACTCATATACATAACATCGAAATGTGACATGTTCAAACAATAACAGACTAACAATTTTATTAAGTACTAGAATAAATTGGCCGACCCTCCATCTTTTTGCCAGAGTGTACATATCCTTCAGAAATCACATTGAGATAGTTTGAGCGCGGCGGGTCGGAAGTACATGTGAATAAATCTAAATTAGCCACGGCTGAATGTCCGCCTAAATCCACTTTAATTCTCTTCACACACGAGTGCGCACACACCAAGTAATGCTACCCTAAGTTTATATTATTGACTAGCTGTGCCCGCGACGTCGCCCGCGTTTACTTCGATCTGGGTGTTTATTTTATTCCGCGGAACTCTGATACTTTATAATAAAAGTTGCCTAAGCCATGCCTTATAACATCTACAGTAAAAAATCCCGTCAAAATCTGCCTAGGCACTTTGTAGATTACCTTTTACAAGCAGATAGAGAGATAAATGTAAGATAATGATTAAGATAGGAAAAACCCGTGATATTTCCCTTACATGTGGAATGCTCTGACCACTGAGCTATCGAACCCCGTTTGAAGCTATCCAAATCTTCCTATATATATTCGTTTTACGGCGACGCGACGGTGGGATTTTTTCCTATCTTAATTAATTTTAATAGTAAACTAAATGCTTTAAAATGTAATTCAAATTTAAGAAATTGTTGTTTTTTTGTTATAGATATACATTCATTTGCAATCTTTAAAAGGCTGCCGGCTGTTGCGTAAGAAACAGTCATTCCAAACCGACCATATGCTTTTCATGAAAAAAATATCTATTTTAAAATCTATTGTCATGTTTCTAATCTTTCAGCATTGATTTTATAAGTCTATAGGATGCTTTCTAATAAGAAAACATAGTTTCTATTGGTGTAACTGTTAAACTTGGAATTTTTGCTACTCCAAATTACCTACGGCTTGAGTTTAGAGACGTCTCAATTAATCTTATTCAGCAATAAATGCCACAAAATTTGTAACATTTCTTGCTCACTCGTGTAAACTTTTCTTGAGTAATGGTCGCTGTTAAAGCTTCGATCGTTCTAAAACTGTACGCTTCAGCATATAATTGCCTTAACCTCGAACGTAAAAGCTGTAAATTCATTGTATATTATGTGTTTATTGCTGCTATTTAACTGACTTGAGTAAAGGGGGAGGTTATCTAAACTAATATTATAAAGCTGAAGAGTTTGTTTGTTGAATTGAACGTGTATATCTCAGGAACTACTAATTTAAATTGATAAATTCTTTTTGTATTGAATAACCCGTTATCATCACAGTACTATTAATAGGAGCGAAGCAGTGATCATAAATGTCAACATATCAGGCAGATTTCCATTCATTATTTGAAGACAAAAAACATTTGGGCTTTAAGGGGTGATATACGGGGTTTTAAAATGTGCCGCATGCGAAGTCGGGACGGGTCGGCTAGTATGTTATATGTAGAATGTCTATCGATCGATTTCTTCGTCATTTGAGTTAACATTACATAATTAGTAGTCTGCTATAAACCTGTGTGTATATTAGCACAAAATTCTGCCATGATAATATAATTGCAATATTAAGAGCACAAGTTTCGTACAAACTTCTCCCATGTAAATTCTAATTCAGTAACTCATTGCTCGGCACACGAGAGCTGTAAGTTTCTAGGGTTAGGTTACATTAGCGGTGCGATTTACAATATATAGTTATGCGATTAAATTAAGTTTTATTCAATAAGATTCGTACAATACATAAACAATACTAAAAATTCAAAACCAGAAACTATTATTAGGTAGGTACTTAAATCTAAAATAAATAAATAAAAAATTTAGAAGCAAGCTATAAGCAAAATTATTAGCAATCCCGGTTGACAGATTCAAAAGTTTGGCTGAATATTTTATTCTAATAGCTTTTCTTATTTATTTCAAAATAAATATCATTCTGTGGGGCTGGTCTCTAGCCGTATTACTTTAATCTTGTTGTGTGACTTTCATAGTGTGAATTGGACAGTCAGTGTTCGTCAGAATACTCAAGATACTAGAGTTAAGTACATGGTCAAACTGTTTCAGATATTATTTATTACTGTAGTGGATAAATTAATTTGTATTATATAATAATACAACTATCAACGGACGACAACGGCCCGATAATATTTCTTTTAAGAGACGGTGGTAAGGGCCATACTCTCTCCATCGTATCGCAAAACGCTGTCTAGTGTAGTCTCAGCGTTAGTCAGATATTTATACTATGCATACATATATTCATGTGTTTCCTTTCTTCCTCCGGGGTAAGCAGAGACAAAATGGATGTGCCACTATTCTTTCAACGGTAAGCTTTTCTACTATTTTTCTTTGTTTATTTCGTTTTTCAATGACTTAAGTTTACTTAGCCCTACTTACTTACTTACCTCTCCTATCCATCCATTAAAGGACAACACAAATTAAGTGAGGTTTCACTTAACATATTTCAGGATATCAAAGCAGTCTTTATAGACGCTATTAAACTGAATATAAGCCTATTACCAAAGTACACGCGGCGCGCCTTATACTGGTGAACATTCCATGCTGCTTTCATATTTCATACTTGTATACCACTTAGGTTGCAGCTATGCACACGACCCACCTGATGGAAAGTGGTTACCGTGGCCTATGGACGTGTGCCACATCAGAAGAGTAACACTCACGCTGCTTCTATGCCGTCAGTGTAGAAGACAGAACAGGACAAGCCTTTGGTCTTCCCACTGACAGCAAAAGAACTCTCCAGTGAGCTCTGGCTACCCTACTCACCTCTGGGAACACAATACGAGGTTATTCTGGCCGCGGTATTCTGTAGGGCGGAGATACTTCCCTAGTCGGACTACTCAATTGGACGGAAATACCTTCGTGTCCTGCCTCTACTACTTTCATTGACCTTAACTTTGATGTGGTATATGACATACGACATTGTAGGTATATGATATCATATGTCACACTTACAAAAATAAAGCGTATACTAATGCTTTTGATTAAGAACGATCCACAAATATTTTGCTATAAGCCATTATGGTAGGGTCGTAGTAGAGGCGTAACCTCAGTAAGCCTTTCATCTATGCGGGTGAGCTGGGCGGAGGCGAGGGCCAAATCGCATAATTTGACCGGGTTTCGTGTTATGCGTTCGCACCAACCCATTACCTCGTGAACTGTGTACTCGAGGGCTCATAGAACATTTATTTTACCATGAATATATATGGCAAATATCAAGTTCTTTCTGTACAGAAGTAATATGAGCAGTAGTTGTTAAATTAATTGAAATGAAATGAAATAAAATTTATTTACGGAAAACAAGCATTGTTACAATAATTCTGCCAAACTGTATAATAGTTTGTTGGCAGAATTACATACAAGGATTGCCTAGTGGTCAAATTTCTACCACTTTCACCTTCTTACTCTAGCGACTCTCATCTTCGATTGAAATTTGTATTGTAATACAAGCAATGATGTATGTACCATCACGCTACGTGGAAGAAATACTCTAAAAAGACGACTCACTGTGTATTGAAATCAAAGCTTGTGACTTGAAAATACTGTATGAAATACAAGCTTTTAAGTAATAAATGAAATAGCTTAAAAATAATTTTTTAAGTTTGAATATGATTAAATACTTTTATCTGGCATTGTGAATTTATTCACTGTTGCATAATGCGATCATGCAAATTGAAAAAGTTCCACTTTACCGTTGAAATTGTACAAAATTAATTACATACTAGAAGCTCGCTACCGGTCACGGGTTAACTAAACTGTTTTAAATTCAGATACATAATACATAAGCTAACTAGCTGACTGTACATACACACACGGACGCGATTATGTAATCATCAAAGTAGTTAATTACTTACCGGTGGCATTAACGGGGATCTGACCCGGACAGTGATGGAATTACCTTTTGATTGGAATTAGTCGTTTGTTGTGAGCATTTATGGTTTTATACAGGTAACACCACGCTGTCGGCACACAACAAGACTGTTTATATTCGCTGTAAGAGATGCATCGAAGCTATTCAATCTTTTTGGTCAGGTCAAAGGAATAAATCGAGTTAAAAATCCTCACACTTTTTAGTAAGTACCTACATTTACCATAATATGAGAATACAAAGAGAAATCGCGTAGATGATTATTGCGACTAAACATAGCCTACGTCCTTTTCTAGTTCTAGTTTATTTCTCTATCTGAGAGATCATAGGAGGTAGGACACGACGGTATTCCCGTCCGAATTGAGCAGTCCGACTGGCGAAGTACCTCCACCCTACAGAATACCACGGCTATAATAACCTCGTATTGTGTTCTCGGCGGCGAGTAAGGTAGGCAGTGTTCACTGGAGAGTGTTTGTGCTGGCAGTGGGAAGACCAAAGCATTGTCCTGATTTTGTGTTCTGCACTGAAGGCACAGAAAATCTCTGTTCTTACAGGGTCGACAGCACCGATGTGACTCCACTGGTGTTACACGTTCATAGGTCACGGTAACCACTTTCCATCAGGTGGGCCGTGTGCTTGCTTGTCTGCCATCTAAGTAGTATAAAAATAACCTATGTTCAACATTAGACAGCTAAAGTCTAATAAATCAATTTGGTGTAGCGTAGGTAGTATCCTAGAGCAAAGATGGATGGATATACCTACCTCTGGCAAATATATTTCACTATAGACGTTTGTATAAAAATGTAGTACCACGATCGTCAGTCATCTTTCTTGTTAGATTTCAATATCGGTTGAGTTGAGCGAGCGCCGAGGGTAAGAAGCTGTGAGTGTGAATTAAAAATAGCCCGAGGCAATATTATTTTACTTGGAAATAAACATAATCCAGCGTAAAATCAATACTTGAGCAAAGTTTTATTATTCTGTGAGTGGGATTAGTAACTGACTTTAAATTAAAAGCATCTCCGTTTTTAAACAGACTTATTTTAATAATGGCTAGCTACTGCCCACGGTGGTGCTCGGCGGCCCGTACATTCGTGGCAAACGAATTGCCACTTTTCTAGAGGGGCTGGTGTAATACTGCATAATATTCCCGATCTATAGAAACCTATTCAAGGTATACAATGTGCTAATCCAGAGAATAATCTCTGTGCTCAATTTACCAGATCCATTTGGCCATTCTGACGTAATTAAGTAACGAACATTTAACGAAAATTTCTCAGGGTAAATGAATCGTTTTTATGTTACCTCTATCAAACCGTGCTAAGCGGACAGACAGACCTTTTTTGTAGCGATCGGTCGCAAGATAGAAAGTATTGCCAGACTTATGAAGTTAAGTATATCTTAGTTTAAAAGTTTTGTTCTTTTAGTATTATTAAGAAACTCTGTTATTTGCGGTTTTGGAATTGGGATTAGTTTTGTTTGGGATCATTATTTTTATTTTTATTTAAAAAGTTTTTGTTAAAGATTTGTAGTCAAATATTTGTAAAACAGTTATTACGAGTACATATTAACTTTATTTTTCATTTTCAAATATCGTAATCTGCCAGATTTGGTGATATTAATGATTATTGCTTTGCTCCTTTGATTAAAAGCGTGGTGATATACCTATAGTCTGTTTATCGAACAGACTATTCCACTCCACACAAAAAAAAAATTCAATTCCACCCAATAGTTCCTTAGCGCGTCCATCCAAAAAAAACAAACGAACAATCAAACGAACCTTTCAGCTTTGTAATATATATCTTGTAATATAATAAAATATCTAAGTATCTGAACATTCTGAGCATTATCAACATATATGAACATGAGTGAATGAATACTATAAATAGCTACTTTGATATTAACACCATTGAAGTGTAATGATAAATGTCATGTCTATTTGATTCAGCTGGAGGCGTTATTAGTTTGATAAGGGTTCAAATATCAATTTCGAAGTTAAACTACATATATGCATAAGATAATGGCTTTGATTCTGCTCCCATAAACTACATACATCAATGAGTATCAAATTTTGAGATTATCTGATAGATATATATGAAAGATTGCCAGTTGCTTTTTTAAGTATAATAACATAACACATAACATAAACTCACGCCTATATCCCCAAAGGGGTGAGCAGAGGTGCTAGCACCCACATTTCGCCAGTTTATGTTTAGGTCCCAATGGTGGCGAGCCTATTGCCATTAACCGGGCACTTATAAACCTGCCATAAATACACACATAACTTCGAAAAGCATCGAAAAGTCATTGGTGTGTGCCATGGTAAAACTTGGGATCGAACCCGAGACCTCGTCTCAGCAGTCCATTACCCATACCACAAGGGTACCGCGGTTACCATGACGAGTTAATGAATTATATCAAATTATTTTTTGTTCAAATATAGTGAAAGATTAGATAAGATCATATTTATTGATTCAAACATAGAATTAATACAAACAATGTAGGTACTGGTTTTTGTATTACAAAACTAGATTTGTTTTAATTATTGTGATGGCTCTCCTTATCACAATTATCTTACCTTTTTGAGGAAAGTACAAGGTCCTTTGACAGCCTTACACGAGGACATAAGTCTAACATATAGAGGCCTTTAGTAATTTTCCATTCCACGCTCGCGCTATAATATCACAGTAATGGGCTGTCGTCGTTCCCCGTAGTTGCTGAGTTATTGTAAAGTATGGCCTAAGGATGTCAACAGGAAATGTGCATGATGTGGTAATACAATTATTATGATTAACATTATTATTATTATTCACCTATCTATATTATTATATAATTAATTGTACATCAGTGTAAAGTAGTATATGTACATAGAAATATGAAAAGCGATGAACGCAAATACAATTGAACGGATTTTGATGTGATTTTTAGAAAGGTTATTTTTTTTTTTGATCGCATTCGGTTGAATTGAATTGGAGGTTTGACCAAAAGTTGTGACAAACGATATAGGGATATATGTTCAGCTAGTGAATGATACATCATGCGAATAACTGCAGAAATAAAACAAAGAAACTACTGTGTATAGTTTATCTTTCAATTAGGAAATGCTAGTCGGGTTGTTAGTTCAATATATCAGCGTTATAGTTTTCATACAAACGTTCATAAGAGACGTTGTAAGACATCTTTAATTTTTTGAAGTAATAAGTTTGTGTGTACGATGTGTAGGATTCTATAGGGACAAAAAAAATCGAAATAAAGAGACCCTTCAAATCCGTACTGTCCATAGACCGTCACAGTTTAGAAAAGTATAAAAAGTTACAAAATTTGCACATGAAAAGAAAATTCTAAATAATAAACTTGTAAGGTATAACACGTATTTCCTAGACCATTTTCCATGAAATTTCATGACGATAGACCGACTGAGAAGGACCCTCTTAAGTCTTAAATAGGATATGAAACTAAATAAAAAAAAAACGAAAAAAAAATATACAAAATCCTATGCTGCTATTTTATTGTACAATCACAATCTTAGAACTTTTGTATCGAAGTTAATATGTTATAGATCAACGTACGTTATTTGCATGGAAATTCTTTCATTTGTTTGTTTCAACTTAAGGCAAATTAGCATTTAAAAAGAAAAAATATCCATAAAACATTTACTCAGCGAGCGCCCCGTTCATTTCGTTTTCTTTTGATTCGATGCTGAGAAATGGGGTGAGATTGGTTTCTAAAGTTTAAGCTTTGGTAAATATTTTGCCGGTACTTCGTATACCTAAGTCCTATACAGTGTGGTCAACAAAAAGCCGCAGTGTCGGGTGTGGTTTTTAGCTTCTTACATTCTGACATATTTTTTTATTTTTATATAGGACACGTCAATTAGACTTTGCCTTGCCTGATAGTAAGCTGAAGGCGAAGTCTCAGTAAAGAGAGTCACTATTACATTAATATACCATGTTACAATGGTGACATTCAGCTTGACGGCCTCATCATAAGCTTTTTCAAGCCCCACTTAAATTACCCGGGACTGTAGGAAGAAGGAAACACATGAGCTGGCAATGAATTCCAGGCCTTAATAGTGCGAAAAAGGAAATAGTTTCCAAACAGCTTGGTTCTTGAACGGATATTCTTCACCGTATGCGAATGACATCTAAGCCCTGCACGTGTTGGCCTGTGGTGGTAACTCATAAAATTTTAAATATTGCCAAGTGTTTTGAACTAATATAAAGTGATTTATTTTAGGTAAAGAGTAGCGAACGACTCAATGAATGAGTTGCTTTTAACTACGGGCTTTGATAAGGTACCTTTATGTAGCTGGCTGTGTGCTAATAGAGTCGTCAAAGTGGGACGCCATTACTGTGTGCGAACTTTATTCAGAGGAACATGCATCCCACCTCCCCACCTCACCCCCACTCCACCACGGCTCGTTCCTGAGCAATTTCCAGGATTTTTCTAAAAACTATTAAAGAAATTTCCTGCTGCCAGTGTTTTTATTTCTACTTTTTACCGGCGCGACGGGCACGATAGCATACAATTATACGAGTAATTAGTTTAGTAGGTCTTTGTGTCTATTATTAGTAAAGATACTCTGACATTAAAAACTCAAATAAGAGGGTCTTAATAAGTATAATAAGTCATAATAAGCAGTGGACTGCGGTGGGCTAATTGGTTGATTGAATAAGTATTAAGTTTTCTATAGCAGTGCGATAGTTTTATGTATTTGATACAACACTAATTCAATATCCTTTGCAATCATTCGACCGATCACTAAAACACGATAAAACACGATAGGTTTGCGTCTTGAAGATCTTAAAAGTGTGCCACCTTACTAATCAGAATTTTAGATTGACCACTATTTAGGTAGAAATTATTGTATGACACGCATATATAGTATGAATCTTAAGAACCTGAAATTATCGATGGTTTTGTTTTTTTATGTTTCCGACCCATGATAATATGCATTTATAAATCTGACTCAAAGTCACCTTCTAAAATGTTGGACTCCAGTTAAATTACGGACAGTACAAGGCTCATTGAGGCTGAAATGCGTGTAAGAATTAGTACTTAACATATCTCTTCTTCTTCTCGTGTCTATAATTTATTATTGGCACTAAATGGTTTCCAAATAAAACAAAACTTATACCAATTCTCAAACTTGGCTGAATCTATGGATATATCACTCTTTTATCAGTTTCTATCTCGTTATCTTTAATGGTTGCCCTAAAAGGACGACCTCCGTGCAAATCATTAGTAAAATTGCACGTTAAAACTTATTGAACCAATTACAAAATGAAGCACAGGGTGAGGCTTTGTTATGAAATACCAATCGAAGTCTATCACAACTTCGTTGTTTATTAAGACAGCAACGAAAGTTATAATACATTTTAGAGCGAAAATTTTCTCTTGTTAAAATCATTTCGATGCACAACACGCACTTTTCAAATTGCCATTAATTTGTGAAAACAAAAGACTAGCGAATTCAATATACTCCTTATATAGGAGTATATTGATTCGCTATTCTTTTGTATACTCTCTGGTTCGATTTTTAATTAAAATTTAGGCAAGTTTCAGATTAGCATGCCTATTTACTTACTGATTTTAAAAACTAATTGCGTAATGCAGGTATTTTGGTTTGTATTGAGTAAATTGTAAAGGAAATTTGGAATCACGCAACAAGATAAACAAATAGTTACATCTAGGAACGTCTTTTTCCATGAAACATTCTTTCTTACATCTTGTTTCTTATTCATAGTTTATCACAATAGACTAAAAGTTCGGTAAAGTAGCTACTAGTTAGTTTGACTATAAATATGCAAAGAGCTGACATGATAGGTCGTCTTCTGAAAATTTCGAGAAATTCATTGATGCTTTGTTCATTCCGCGTCTTTTAGATCTATTATTGTGAACAATGTAATAGCGAATTAATATATTAATTGTGGTCCTAGGAAAATACGTTGTACGTTATTCAGGCAGGCAGCCGTAAAATCTTGTTCGTATTAGTATCCGGAGCGCAAGCTAAAGTCAAAAGGATTACTAAAACGAAATAGAAAACATGTTTTATGTAGATTGTAGATACTAGAGAAAGTTTGTAGGATAGATCATAACGTTGGTACCTATTCCTTTCCACAGATTGGAATATACTTTTAATACTGTACTGTATTTCTATCAGGCTAATCATAGAAGCGAAAAAAGGGAAACCGTCGAATGAACAGGTAGTAATAGAAGTGAAAATCGAGTTTAGATACCCGGAATGCATAAACGGTGAAGGAACTAGTTTCCACTTGAAAGTACCCCATGTAGGTACTTAATGATCGAATCTATGCTTAGAAATTCAGAAACATCATATTTAGAAAACTTAGACAGTTTGAAGCTGGAGCAGATCATCGGCTCTGCAAGGAAACAGTAACTATCTGTCAAAGCAACCTGAATATTGTTGAGACATTCATGTCTCTTTGAAAGGGGCTTTGTAGGGAAATGGATTGAGTGGACGACAGATGTCATAGATTGACTACACGTATATGTCTGGCTAATGGATTATCGTTATAAATTTATGATATGTTTATATATTAAATATATATAATATATTAAAAAAACATTAAAGTAAACATTAGGCTCTGTCTTAACAAGCTTATTATATTTGTTATTTATACTTGAAAGTTGTTTATAAGTATATCTACCAGTGAACTCAGGTTACGTTTAATATTCAGTGACATCGTCTACCACATAATATAATTGTTAGAATTCTATTAAATTTAGACATAAAAATTAATTGTTCCTACCTATGTAATGTTTGCATGTCACAATAGTTGACAAAATGTGTCTTATGCTCATAAATTGTTTGTCACCCTTTGTACTTACCACATTTTATGCAAGTAAATAAATATTATTATTTTATTATTAATTGGTCACTGGAATATACGCAAATACTGAAAATAGATAGTTATATTCCAACTTAACATACGTTGCAGAAAATAATTCCGCAGTACACTACACATTATGGTATGGAATATGGTATAGAATCAGGTATGGAATATACAAGTATCCATAAGACTAAAAATAAACATCAAATATAAACTAAAATTAAAAAGTTGTGTATATTACTTAAGAAGTGGCACGAGAAAAAGCAGAATAAAACGTTTTACATTCAGTCAACAAAGTATCGGGAATGAGTGTTTTGTTTATGGTTCCAAATTCAAATTTTTGTTTTTTTTGTTGTTGTTTCATTGGCACCACTGCTTTCCGTTTTGGCGCGGAGTTTGAGTTGCATCTGTCATTTATGTTAAAAACAGTGCTGTTTTTAGTTTTATAATATCTAGTGTGTAATGCGAATTTCATAATGGACAAAAACATCGTACAAAGAGTTTGTCTTAAATTTTGCATCGCCAATGGAATTTCATGTTCGGAGACACTGAAAATGTTACAGAAGGCTTATGGTGAATCGACTTTATCAAAAACACGTGCTTATGAGTGGTACAAAGCGTTCAAAAGCGGTCGAGATGTGATGGAAGATTTGCCTCGTTCTGGTAGGCCATCAACGTCTGCAACTGAAGTTAACATCGCAAAAGTGAAGGAAATAGTGACTGAAAATCCTCAGTAAAGTCTGAGAGAGATGGCCGCCGAACTTTCTGTATATCACGAGTCGATCCGTACCATTTTAACTAATAATTTGGGTATGAAACGTGTTGCTGCCCGGCTAGTCCCAAAAGACCAGAATTTTCTTCAAAAACTAAATCGCATGTGAGTCGCTGAGGACATGCTAGAACGGGTCAATACCGACCCAACATTCATGAAACGCGTTGTTACTGGTGACGAGACGTGGGTTTACGAGTTTGACATGCATACTAGTCAACAAGCTTCGGAATGGCGCCTTCCAACTGAACCAAAACCGAAAAAACCACGTCAAAGTCGATCAAAAGTCAAAGTCATGTTGACTGTTTTCTTTGACTATCGCGGTGTTGTGCACTCGGAATTTTTGCCGGAAGGTCAAACGGTAAATAAAGAATATTATTTGAGCGTTATGCGACGTTTAAGAGAACAAATTCGACGAAAAAGGCCAGATTTGTGGAAAGAAAATTCTTGAATTTTGCACCACGATAATGCGCCTTCGCGCAAGGCCATCATTGTGAACGAATTTTTGTCCAAACACTCAACAAATACCATCGAGCAACCACCATATTCACCAGATATGGCTCCAGCCGACTTCTTTCTTTTTCCTACACTCAAATTATCACTTCGTGGCACCCGTTTTCATTCAGTAGAAGACATAAAGGAGAATTCGGGGCGAGAACTGAACTCAATTCCGGAAACAGCGTTAAAAAATGTTTTGATGATTTCTGAAGGAGCATACTTTGAAGGTGATAAAATAAATTTGGATGAATAACAATTTTTTTGTGTATTATTGATTTTTTCCCGGTACTTTCTTGACATAGTAGTATATCTCTAAATCGCCGAGTCTCAGATACTCACAGTTGTAGCGTCAAATGGCATTAACTGGTATGTTCTAAGATATAGCATTGGGTTTTGGTCTGTATTAAAGTGTGTCTTGGGTTAGACGTAAGGAGCATTAAACTTGAATTTATGGGCTGGAATTGGATTGCTAACGTAGTAACCCTGCGTCACATGTGGTTTTGCTATGAAACATATTGAGATTCCATCTTATCAAAAATAGAAATACAAAACAAGTGTACTTAACTCTGTTATAAATATCGTAAAGGATTATCGACTGTAGGTATGTCGACAGGAAGCTGTGGATATTCAATTACATAAAGGTTGGTCCTTCAGATTGTCGATACACTCAAACCTTAACACGTCAAAATTTTCCGACGGCACACACAATCGACCATTTTACCATTTTATGGTGCGTGTTGTTAGAAGAATTTATAAATAGAAGACTCATACTTTTCTGAAATGAAATGAAATGAAATATGTTTATTTGCAGAAATATGGTAGGTACAGGGTTTTAAACATAAATATAAGAATCGCATATTTCGTCAGTCAATGTTCTGACATGCAAAATATAATGTAGCTAAAATAATGCTTAATTGAAATATTTGGATCAAATCGCCATGTCAAATGCTTTCATAAATCATTGTCAAATTAAATTAATTAATTAATTCGGAATTAATAACATTGAACTCAGAAAAAATTAAACAATAATCAATTGAACACAGAATAAAACATGGTATTATGTCATAAATTAATCACAGTCAAATAAATAAATGAAATTTAAAAATTCAAAGCTACCAATATTGAATTCAAAATAAATAATAATCAATTGAACATTTAATGAGAATAAAATCAACAATTACGCTCACTTAAATAATCATTCAACGAATAGAACATTCGATCCAATAACCACAATTTCAACCTATTTTTAAATTTAGTTGTCGGCAATTCTCTCACAGATGATGGCACCTTATTAAAAATTTTGATGCACATGGCGTAACAATTTTTATGGAACAATGTAGTTCTAGGAACAAAATGTAGAACCAATCTTTCACTGTCACGAGTGCTACGTGGATACATATCCTTGGCCGTTTTAAAAAGATTAGGGTTACTTTGAACAAATATACAGATTTCAAAGATGTACATACATGGCAGTGTCAATATTTTAAATTTTCTAAAATATGGTTTACACGATTCATAGGGTGGGATTCCTGCCATAGCCCGGATGCATCTCTTCTGGGCTAAAAATGCTCGAATAGCATTTGTCGAGTTTCCCCATAACAACAAACCGTATCTTAATACAGAGCTAACATGACCGTGGTACGCGAGAAGTACTGTCTGTTGGGTTGAAATTTTTCTCAGTCGGTTAAGCACGTAAACGAAACTATTAACTCTTTTACAAACAGACTCAACCTGTGCTTTCCAGTTGCAATATTTATCCAATGTAATACCCAAGAACTTCACACAATCAGTTTCTTTAATAGTAGTATCCTCATATTTTATATCCTTGGGTTTGAGCTTTGTGCCCTGTGTTTGGAATTGTATATAATTTGTTTTTGAAAGATTAGCCCGTAAATTATTATTTTTTAACCATTTAATTATAGATATGATTGTGTCATTAATGTCAATGTCAAAGTTTGCTGTGTTATTAGATGTCACTATAAGAGAAATGTCATCAGCAAATAATATACATTTATGATTAGTTATGTCAGGAAGATCATTAATATAAATTAAGAATAACAGTGGGCCTAGAACACTCCCCTGAGGAACACCACACTCATTTATTAGAAATGTCGATCTCTCTCTACTAATAATTGAGTTATTTTGATTTTTTAATATGTCTACGCATTGTTCTCGGTTTTTAAGATAGCTAGTAATCCAAGAATGTGCTGGGCCACGAACTCCATAATCATCTAATTTTTCTAAAAGTAACTTATGGGGCACGAAGTCAAAAGCCTTTGTCATATCAAAAAAGATAACCATTGTAGGCTTTTTACGGTCAATATTTTCTAACACATTGTGAACCAAATCAAATGCTGCAAGTGTAGTAGATTTTCCCCTCTGAAAGCCATTTTGCTCTTTTTTGATCAATCCAAATTTATTAAGATATCCTATCAATCTCCTATGCATGGCTTTTTCGAATATCTTTGATAGGATTGGTATTAGAGTAATGGGTCTGTAATTACCTAGATCTAACCTATCCCCTTTTTTGTAAAGCGGCTTTACTACAGACTTTTTAGTCCTTCAGGAAACATACTTGTTTCAAAGGAAAGATTAATTAGATAAGTAATTACTGGCACTATTTCATTTACACATTGTTTCAACACATAGGTGGTAATTTCATCCACACCGACAGAGTTTGTGTTGTTTAGTGACAGTATTATATTTTTAACCTCTATGAAGTCAAATGGTTCAAGAAACATGCTATTTTGTACCTTTGTTTTATTGGTATTAACTAGATTCTGGACATTTCCCGTTGATGATTCTACAAAATACTTATTGAATTGTCCGGCTATCTCTTTCGGTTTTACAATTAGATTGTCGTTCACTCTTATTTCAGATATAACGTTCTGTGAAATATTTCTGCCACTATCCTCATTTATAACCTGCCAAGCAGTGCGACAGATGTTTCTTGAATTTCTCAGCATGTTAGTGTTGTAAAGTTTTTGTGCTGTATTAACACAATTTCTTAAAATTTTGGAGTAGTTCTGATATTTATTTTTACTTTCCTTAGTTTTCTGCGTGTAAAACTGGAAGCGAAGTTGTCTCTTTGTTCTTAAGCTGTTTCGCAAGCCTTTAGTTATCCATTTTACATCTCGTTTCTTTGGCTTGATGATTTTTTGAGATATAGGAAAACAAAGGTTGTAGAATAGACAAAATTCAGTATAAAAATATTCGGATGAAACATCCAGATTGGTACACAGAAAGGTGTCCGTAAAATTTATTTTTTTGAGATATTCACGAAACTTTGCAATATTTTCTACAGAGTAATTTCTCATAGTTAGAGACATTTTTTTGAGTCTTGTAATGTCTTTTGCTATCGGCAGACATATTAATTGGGCATGATGATCAGAGAGGCCAGTTTTTAAGACATTAGTACTAGTTTCTTTTAGGTTACTTATCACATGATCTATACAATTATTTATTCTAGTCGGTTCATTTATAAAAGATATCAAATTGTAATTTTTCAAAATGTCCTGTAAATTTTGCGTTATTTTATTAATTTTTAATGTGTTGATATTTAGGTCACCCATAAGCACAAGTTTTTGCCTCTTAACATTACTAAACAACACTCTGTATAATAATGTATCTAAGTATTCTAAAAATTGATGTACATTAGAATCAGGTGTGCGATATACACATATTACATATAAATTCAGGATATCTATTTCAATACCAGTGCACTCAAATACTTTTTCTTTAGAATATGACTTTATTTTTGTTAACTCTTTATATTTAATACCTTTTTTGACGTACACACAAACACCGCCCCTAGAGCTAGGCTTACTTCTGTCTTTGAGAAGCTTATCTGACCTGCAATATATCGCAGCTAGTTCATAACCGACCAGCTTTGAATTGCGTATGTCTCCCTCTTTTATAAATGTCTCTGAAAAACATAGTACCTCCGGTTGTGTGTTACTAGCTTGTAGTTCAGTTAGTTTTATTTCAATAAGTTCCTTTTTACATATTAAGCCTGCAATGTTTTGGTGGAATATACGAAGTTGTTTTTTTGTGTTACATTCAGTTGATCCGAAAAAGCTTGTCACCAGTACAATGTATTGTATTTGTATTTAAGTTATTACGTGTGAAAGAGTGTTTAATCGACTTTGAAAAGTAGTACGGTATTGTTCCCTTAACCCTGTTAGATGGCATACTTATATTACTACATCGGTCAGAGAGTATATCATTGTTATTCCTTTTTTTTATAACCAGAAAATAATAAGGCATTGTCCCTCGTTTATATATAAATCGTGTATCCATTTTACTTGAAGGATGCCTTCCTGGTTGGGACTTATGTAGATCTTTGAAACGTGAAGTCAAATTTAAATACTTAAAATTATAGTCATATTGGTCAATTGATAAATTAATATTAACACACATGTCAGAATAAAATGAGTTTTTTTGGGAATTTTTATAAAACATATAACCCTTTTCTAATGAAATAAACTTGCAATTGCTAAATTGAGAGCATATTAATTTTAAAGAGCTATTCAACTTGACTTCATTCAAGTACTTATTCTGATTAACACTTATTACAATAACCTGGTTATTTTGAAGTAGTTTCAGAGCAGCAGACAGTTCCGAAGTGATGTGCATGGGGTTTGTATCATGTTCTCCTACAGACAATATGATTTTGTCCCCCTTTTGTATATCGGTGGAGTAGATCGTCTCTAATATCGCTATTGAGCTTGCTTCCGGTTTTATAAAACTTGATACGGTGTATTGTTCGTACTTTGAATTTAAACGTGACCTGATCAGTTTCACTGACAATCCTCTACATTGACTACCTCCAAAGATGTAGATTTTCTTTAAGGTATCCAAATCTGTTCTATTAGTATTCGTTCCTAGACTCCGTGCATAATATATTGTCTGTGTACTTGTAGTATTCTCTATGATATCGTTTTCTTTTGTATGCATTTTGATGTCACTTTTCATAATATGTGGACTTGATTCATTAGTGTCCCCGAATCTGGAAGTGTCCATAAGTATATGACGAGATATTCTTCTTTTGGAATTAAGCTGAAGTTTAGAATTTTGTATGGGAGATTTACAAACGTTTTGAAGTTGTGTAATTTGTTGTGTTTGAACTAAAATTCGGTTTTTTAATTGGTTTATTTGCAAATTTAGGTTGTTAATTTCGTTATTGGCTACTTCCAACTGTTGCATTAGTTGTTCATTATGCGATTTTAAGTCCTGTGTAATGTATATGTCTGGTCCACTGGATAAATCTAAACTTTTTGTATAGCCATCTTCGGATTCTAAAGTGTCCAATGATGATCCTTGAAGGGATTCCAATGATTTAGTTTTAAGTAGCGTTTTGCGCCTTATCGTAATATTTGTAGTCGGTTCGGCCAACGGCTTTTCTAAATCCATTTCAACTTCAATTGCGTTACAGTACTCTAATTTATAAACCTTGATTGTACTACTTCCATTAAATGAAATATCACAAAAAGACAATTGTGACCAAGATTCGAACTGCAGCCACTACACGTGTCGCAATTCAAAACAACGCCGTAAACCACCAAGCCAAGATGTATTTAACAATCAGGTTGAAATTAGCGTATCCTTTCGTAGTTTATAATTGTTTGATACTAAGGATGACTCATCTTTTTGAAATTTTTTCTCACATTCCAAAGTCTTGTCTTGAACACTGCAGAACAACTTGTTTAAAATGTATTAGTCTTTTTATCACAGTTTGCACTTATTTTCAGAATATTCACTTCTGTTATATCTTTTATTTGAGTACACATATCACTTTAATTGGTAATTATTTGATTGTTTTGCAACTTTTTATGAACAGATGTTATTTCACTTGAAACTTTGATATTTTTGCAGAGAACTTTAAGATAACATTTTCACTCTTGCATAGGCCTATGAGACACTTATTTACAACATTAAAAGTTAGTTTTGTTGTTTTAAATAAAATAAAATAAAACAAATCTGCGGAGCACTTTCCAAGATCAACCAACCAGACAGCGCCATCTAGCGGTGTTGTTCTACACTGGGAGCTTACCATAGACGTACCACTCTCATTTTCCTCCTCTTTTCGGTCCCTTTTCTTCTCTGCAGGCTCGCCTCTCTATAGATATAATAATATATGATTGACTCTACTAGTCCTGTAAACGTTCATGGGCCATGGCCTAACCAACGGAAGGTAGCCATGGCCATGGCCATGGCTACCTTCCGTTGGTTAGGCCATGTATCTTCTCAGTATTAAAATAAACATCAAGGATTCCTACAATGGCAAAGATCACCATCAAACATTACTGAACAATCGATTTGCGCGGTCGTTACTGCGTCTCGACCCCTTGAGATTTCGGAAACTTCTATTTCAATTACATTCTATATTTATAACTAATATTCCAAGTGAGCTTTGGTTTAAGATAACTTGGCCTGGAAATGTTTGACTCCGATTACGAGTTAAACTTTATTGGTAGGCAAAATTTGAGCACGAACCGAAATAAGGAAGGCTACATTCAGGCAAATAAGAGACATAATCGTACCGACCTGATTTAAGTAATTAGTGCGTGAGCCCACAGATTAAATAAACCTTTGGGTTGCTCCCGAACTCTATTTATAATATCTCAATCCTATTGAATTTCATCGAATTTTGATGTAACCTTTGAAAGTTAGTTTTGGAATTATGATTGAAATATTTCTGAAAAAACTTCTGTAACATAAATAGAAACCTAATATCTACTTTTCTGGAGTTTAAAATATACGTTATACTCGTTTCTAATTTTGAAACAGCAAAACTTTTTAACTTTGAATTAACAACATACGTTTCTAGTGTTTAATATTTTGTTTTGAACAACGCAAAGCAGTACTTGTTTTAAAAGCGGTTTCGTTGTGGGTGCGGGAAAACGCCATATTGTTTTCATGAGAAAGAAAGACGTTTCCGCTCGGCGGAGCGCTAATTCATCTCACCGGAAGCGCTAGTGAGCTTTATATTGCAATCGTTTTCACCAGTTCCCTGATAAACGAAACATTGTATTGCATTATAAAAATACTCGAGTATCATGAACAAACAATAGATATGCTGCAATGTAATGGAAAGCTATTACCAAGTTAATAGAAAATTCAACCTTTTCAATAAATTTTAACAATTCCTTTCCGAGAATAAACGCTGAACTGCCTTTGTGCTTCTGGACGTATATCGTTCGAGAACGTTAACTAAAGATTGTGCAGAATCGAAAAGTAGTTTAGTTTCGAAGAACATTAATTTGTAAAAAGATTTTGGTTTTTATTCTGCAAATATGAGAGTTCTAATACCGAGTTCTTTTCTTACAAATTTTAACCTCACGAAAAGATTTTGGTTTTTATTCTGCAAATATGAGAGTTCTAATACCGAGTTCTTTTCTTACAAATTTTAGCCTCACGAAAACTCGGAGTCCTGAACAGAGTGAGACGGTTTTTCACGCCGGAGCAGCGGTGTCTTCTATACAAGACACAAATTCGCTCCTGTGTGGAGTACTGCTCGCATCTCTGGGATGGTTCAGCAAAGTACTTACTAGATGCTCTCGACAGGTTGCAGCGACGTGCGGTCCGCATCATTGGGAATCCCGAGATCACGAACACCCTAGAACCTTTACAGATGCGTAGAGATGTTGCGTCCATGGCTGTACATCAGTAGCGGTACCGTCTGTACCGTGGTGAGTGTTCTGATGAGCTCTTCCAATTAGTCCCACCCTCCCCTTTCCTACACAGGACAACGCGTGCAGGTCTTAGATGTCATCCGCACACGGTGCAAAACATCCGATCAAGAACCAAGCGGTTCGGAGACTCTTTCCTCTGTCGCACCATTAAGGCCTGGAATTCATTACCAGCTCACGTGTTTCCTTCTTCCTACAGTCCCGGGTCCTTTAAGCGGGGCGTGAAAAAGCATATGATGAGGCCGTCAAGCTGAGTGTCACCATTGTCACACGGTATGTGTAAGTAATGGTGACCCTCTTTTCTGGGACTTTGCCTTCAGCTTACCATCAGGCAAGGCGAAGTCCAATTGACGTGTCCTATATAAAAAAAAAAAAAAAAAAAAAACTATATTATATACTTTACGAATTTGACTGTGAATGTAAAATAATTATTTTTTCTGTTTATTTATTATGAGGGACTTTTATACAATCGTACATGCCAGTCCATATGTGTGAAGACATTGATCTTAACTATGTTTGGATCAATTTACATTTATATATTTTGTTCGAGTAACACTAACAGTTCTTTGGAAAGAACTGTCTCGTCTTCTGATTGTGTGACTGTGCTTTTATAATAGTGTTTCTGGTAAAGTACAGGTATACCTACTGCATATCACATTATTTGTTAGCATGATGACGGCCTTAACTTCCTATCTCCTATCTAAATTTTCCTTCTTCCGGCAGGTGGTAACACGTGAGCGTTTGCAAGCGTCATCTGGGCAATGAACAAATAAACACTCAGATTATTTAATACCTTATTGCCTTTAGTTCACTAACATTTAGGTAGAGGAATAAGATAGGGGACATACTAAGTTATTGTTTCTGTTACTACCGGTAACCACTGACCATTAAGCCGACTGTGCTAGTTTTTCAACTTGGTAGTATAAAAGAACAAAGTTGTAAAATGATCGCGTTGTACACAATAAGGCCTATTTTCTACTACGCGAGTACCCATTTGCGACTAGTACCTTAGTGGAAAATAACCTAAAGACGGTGTCATAGCGTAGCTGCTACGCCGTAGCTTTATTTTTATATTCATATATAATACCGGTATGTGATTGTTCATAATTCGTATTCTCGTAAACAACTTGATCAATTTTGATGGCGTTATCTGGATAGTTCTCTATGCTATATTGTAAACGTAAATACGTTGGAACTATTATCAAGTTTCAGAATAAATTTATTATTCTTTTTTAACAACGAAGAAAAGAATATTTTATAATTCTGCAATTATTAACGACCCGTCTTAATAATTATAGAATCAGTTTAACAAATAATAACCTTTTAACTGTTATCAGTTGTAGTATCACACAAAAAAAATGATTTGAATGTAAAAAATGAATTGATTAGTTTTATTATTGGTTTACTTTTTTAACTATATGTTTCTTTACGTAGATCTGCAGTGAAGTAAATCTGTAGATATTTTGATGTTGCGTTCTCTCTATCGAAGAGCTTTATGTAAATTGCATAAACTTTATAGCATGATATATTTTTAGACTAATTAGAACGGAAGTAATAATTTTAATATTTTTATATATAAATTAGTTTAACTGTGAACCAATTAAATGAACCACGTGAACAATAAAGTTTCCGTACCCTATCAAATTATCAGTCCGATGTACAATAGGAATAATCTAAAACTCTATAAAACTATAGCAAAACAATCTTAACCGAATTCTCAGTCTTCTTATTAATGTACAAAATCATATCATCGTGTACAATCTTGCATTAAAATGGCCAAATGTACGCCCGGACCAAATCGCTTGTCAGGTTGAAATCACATTTTCCCCGTCATCCTTTTCGTCTTTGGCTTTGACTTTATGACTAAATTTTGTTTATTATACTGAGTAGGTATACTATCTACTTTAATTAAGTGGTGACTATATTGTTATTATTGGAGGCTCGAAGGGCACTAAATATTTTAATTTTAAATCTATTCTTAGAATCATGGTATATGTCGATGTTAGATGTGGCCTTAGATATTGTATTGAATTCTTTGCACAGTCAGTGCAAAGAATTCATTATTCATTTAGAGGAGAACTGAACCCGATGTTCGATTTGATGGTTAGTAAGTGGTACACATTGGAAGTTGGATATCTTGGCATTCTTCGGGGTACCTGAAGACTGATACGCGAAACCAATTCGCTGCAGTCCAGCCCACAAATCGTTAACTTATGCAGGAATACAAGACCCTGCACTAGACGTCGTTCACTTATTTATATGGTTTTCTAGTTTTAGCGAACTGTCCTCTTCATACGGACAACATATATACAAGGAAACGCGTAAGTAATGCGTGGCGTGGTACGTACTATAAATCAACCCATATTTAGAAAAAGAAATGTAACTGCACATTACATACATAAGTTGTTCGTTCGTCATATCGTTGATCTCGTTAGACTCTTGAAAACAGCGTTTTATAGAGATTTATCTCAATTCATGTCAGTTTGCCGTACACTGATCCTTTTAAAACATATGCTTTTGGTACATTTACTTAAATTTATTGTACATTACATTTGGTAATGCAGTACAGTACTTATGTATTTTACAGATCGCACTATTAAGTACACAACCGCGTACATAGAGCCCTTCAACTGAAATAACTAAACTTAGTTTCACTAACAATGGTTGACCTACTTCCATTCATTGTACGAAAGCAGAGAAACGTAGATACCTAACAATGTTTTTTGCTATTTTAGGATTAACTAAGAGTCAAAAAAAATGTTGAACAGAGCATTTTCTGCCTTAAGTACGTTTATTTCTAATTTACGAAACTGCTACAGCCATAGAAAATTTTAATTAAAGCGAGCCGGTAATAAAATCTAAACAATGATTACAGTTCACGCAGATGCTGCGCTTTATGATAATATGCGAAAAATTAAAATGGGTAGCGTCCGTGCTTGTGTGCATGTGTACATGTTCGTAATTAATGTTCTTTATTGATATTTTGTCGACACTGTGGCGAAGGAAAATGGAAAGTTATGATTTCAGTGCGATAATATTAAACTGTTGCAAGCGGTGCTTGGTTGGTATTGTGTTCAAAAAGCAAGAAGAAAAGAAACGTAATAACGTGTCTGTATTTGTATGGATATACGAATGAATAGATTTTTCTTTTTAATTGCATAGGGGACTTTAAAAGCTATAAAATAACAGACGCAAGGTACTAAAGTGCCTTCTAAGAATCTCATAATTGTGTCATGTGCAAATCAATCTTGAATATTCCACTGCAGCAGTTTTGCTGTGTGGGATATTGGGGTCGATTTTGTAGCTAGGCTGAAAGCTGACCCATTATGTGAAAAGACGCGGAGGATAAGAACTTTATGACAGAAACGTTAGATAACATTAGCAGCTATATACCTACAGTGTGTGGTATTACATAGAGTGCATGACACACAACACTAATTTGAAATACAGTAAAGTTTGACGTAATTCTGTGACTGTTTTGGAACAAAGTCAGCACTAATAAACTAAGTTCTATATTAAAGTTCATCAACAATTCCCCGCATATGATTGTTTCAACATTATGGTGCGCTTCGTCATATTAATGTATAATCACGTACAGCTAGACTGTAAAAGTTTTAATATAATCTAGTTGCTAAACTATCCCTCTGTTTAATATCAAAATATTAAGGTCTCATCATTGGCCAATAACTTTTGTAACACGTTTTTGGTATGGTAAATTATAACTTGCGACATAATAAGTATAATTATGATATGTGTCTTAGTAGTTATCTTTTAGATATTTTGAAGTGAAGTAAGAGTATTCTGGAATTTTATAGGTGCGTGTTCTAAACAATAATAGTAGAAATATGACTGTTGATGACCTACGACTGTATGGTTTTAACATAAAATTATTTGACTGTGATCTTTTGAAGAGGGATTTATTTAGACTAGCGACTCCAATTCAATTCATTCAAATATTTGCGCGAATGGCTTTACACTCTTACAGATAAAATCAATACGGTATCCTATTGAAAATCTAAATATGAAGTATATTACGTAACAGCATCTTTATCAGATATTATAGTTGCTTATTATAATTACCAGTTAAGTATTGTAGTCGTTTTTGTGGATTATACCAATAGGTAATAGGTACTATAACCAAAGCAAATAAGATACGTTATCATATTTTAATGAATTTCATTGAATATAAACGCGTTGAACGTATTTTCATTGGTGAAAATCAGCATTAATGTTTTATTCCCGCCGGTGAATACATTCGTCAAAGCTCTTTGGGAGAGTGGATAGGGTTGGGTACGCGCGAGTGCCACAGGTATCAATGGCCGATCGATAACAGTTTACCATTTTGGTATATTGTGTGTTTGTCCTTTTAATATCATATAACAAATACAGTCTAATATAGTACGAGTAGTCTAGTTTCATAAAAGCGATGGTGGCGTAATGGTTAAGATAATAGAATTACAATTAAAACCAGCGAGTTCTAACCCCACCCAGTTTGTAAATATAAAAAAATATTGTATTAAATGAACGACTCTGACCCCAAAATATATTTTTTGGAAATCTTGTCTGTTAGTCAGTTTGTTCGCGATGGACGCTAAAACTACTGTACGGATTTTGGGCAGTTTTTATATACAAATATTAACACCCAGACCAATGCAAATAGATATTCATTCATACATGCATGTGCATTAAATCAAATCTGGGACTTTTAGCGTAGCAATTGACAATAACTCGCTGTCCTTACGCGCTTCCCCAATTGCCTCATCAAGATATTATCTCAAATTATATCGCTAACCCGGATTCAGTCATTGCTGAACCACCATATTTAAATGCAGAAAACAATCTCATAGTTTACTCTCTCAGACACGATAAACTACTAAAATAAATTATCTAAAGTAAAGTAAGGTATCTTTCATCCTTTAACATAAATTGAGCACCCTATAATAAATATATACCTAAAACGACTCAGGGGTATAATAAGTAATCTATTGTGCCCGTAGGTAATGTATGCAATTTCACCTGAATAGGACTCAAAGCACCCTTGATCACTAAAGCCGAGAACGAGAGGGAAGTCGTGATGAAATAAATTATACCTTTCTTGAAGAAAATCTGCATCATAATACGTTACGGTTTAAGTATTAAAATTACTTTACTTTATTCAAGCATTTCGACTAGTAATCTTAAAGAAAATTGGCACAAACCCAAATTATTTGCTCACTAAAAGAAGAAAAAATACCAGTAAAGGGGTATAAAGCACTAAGCATTCGTAGGAAGATAATTGCGACCAAATTTGTTTTTGCTTATTGTATTAACATAGAAATGTACCTATAATTGGGGATTATTTATTCAAATTTATTTAAGTAACTTTCAAATATGTTCTTCAAAGCATCATAAATTACATGCAGGTAATAATAGAACAGAATTAAGATGAGTCTGACTAATAATTTATCTTAATACGAATAGAGCTATTCAAAAAATATCTTAAAAACTTTTATATCTCTTTTATACAAAAGTAATGGGCCCTACATCTATATTTCGTAACGGGGATATTTTCGACACAATAGATAATGGCAGATCAAATCAATACAATATCAATCACTCACCTTTTTCATAAAGGACATAACATTTGTCGGCAACATGGTGGAGTTTTCGTTTTTCAAGTTCCACTTCACTTTCACATCATCACTCACTAAGGACTAATAAAACACTGACTTTGTCTTAATCTGGAATCAACACGCTACCGCCAAAACACGACATTTTATATAAATTTATCCACTGCGGTAAAACTACACTTCACTGATTTCTGTCTTGAACAATTGTACCTGAAAAAATAAATGAGATATATTAGATCAAAGGGCGAATAAATATAGACGTTCGGTGTGGAGAACAGTAGGTTGAGGTACCTATGTGTACTTATTGTTGTGAAGTCGGCATCATGTTCAAGTCTCGATAAATGCCAACCGCCCCGTCGAGAAAGCCGAGAGAGAATGAAGCTATGCTCGGAACCACACGAGCGTTCAACAGGTTAGTACTTTGTTCGCGGATCTTATCGTCTTTCTTTCAACTGATGCTTGAGTACATAACCATATGGGTTCATGTTGGTTTATTGTCTAGCTATTCATACGACATTAAGATTTGCAGGTAACCTGCTTATGAATTTGAGCATAGAAATAAAGCTGGTTTTACATTCGAAAAATTGAAAAAGCGATTTATTGATATCATTAAACTATAACAGAATCCTAATAAGATTGGGCAATTACCTCTTGTTAATTGTAAGAAACAACGACATCACTAGTAGGCATGTGAAATAATCTCGCTATTCGTAGAAGTAGAAAATGATATTCACTCGCAGGCAAAGAGAAAAGAAATTTTGGAGTTGAATAAATTTATTATAAAGTATAAATAATATTAAATAGTAGATACTTAACTGCTGACATATTATATAAAATTAGTAATTTTGATTATCATGAATATGGTTCGCCCCTAAAATTAATAAACGTCAAGATGTTTGGACCAACTTATATTAATATTATACAATATTTTATAGGTAGCCTAGTGGTATGGGTAATGGACTGCAGAGACGAGGTCTCGGGTCCGATCCCAGGTTTTACCATGGCACACACCAATGACTTTTCGATGATTTTCGAAGTTATGTGTGTATTTATCGCAGGTTTATAAGTGCCCGGTTAATGGCAATAGGCTTGGCGAGCCTATTGCCATTAACCTCTTACATTGGGATCTAAAAATAAACTGGCGAAATGTGGGTACTAGCACCTCTGCCTTCCCCTTGGGGGATATAGGCGTGAGTTTATGTTATGTTATAGGTCCCCTTCTTTAGTACCCTTCTTAGAATGAAATCTTTTATCACCGGATCTTCGAACCAAGTAGGTAAGACAATCTCAGCGAACTTTTAATATTCTGGCTAATATTGAATACAAAGTGCAAAACAAATTCTAGGCACCTATTCCCAACAAGATATTCGTGCAATATAATTACCGTATTAGGTATATGCTAGAACAATCGGTCAAAGAAAATACATTAGGTAGGTACGATAGTAAAAGGTTTTAGTCTTACTTACGCTCTATAATTCCACTTAATTCTGCTGCTGGTAACAAAATGCCTTAGGGTTGGTTTCTGAGACATTCACTGGTAATGGGCGATAGCTTCTAATGAGCCTTACCTTACATGGCTTGACGTAATTTGGACGCGTAGCAATTGAACGTTATGTTAAGCGATATAGGTACGCGTCAAATTGCCTCATTTGTTACTTTTGATATAGCTATGCTTACCATGAGTCTAGATAGCGTTGTGAGGAATTTTGTAGAATACTTATTTATTTGTTTAGCTCAATATTGTACTAGCACTCTATTAATTTATAATTCAATATGATTTTTACTTAGCCAAAAAAAGTAATAGATACAAAATTATTTATGCCGCGTGGTTCCCGGCAGAGTAGAATTTGGGCCACCTCATCTTTACCCATGTGGTGACGTACAAGGCGACTAAGGGATAGGGCTGTTTAACATCAGACAGATATATACAGCCCAGACTCAGCCTCAGATGCATGGCTTGACTAAAAATTGTGCCCGGAAGACGGCAATAGGCTCACCCGCGATTACGTGGGACCAAATTCAATGGTTGGTGAAATGTGGGTGTTAATTCACCTCTGCCTCAGGATAAAAACGTGATTACATGTATGTATGTATTATTTATAGGATTGGCTTATATATCTCTACTTATTGCACTATTGACCATATAACCGTTGGTTTATTCAGTGTATACTTCATGTCGTTGAGGCCCAATCTCAACTGCAAAACAAGGAACGAGGATCTAGCGCAGGCTTTCCTCTCCGCCTTTGAAAGTCAGATGGCAGATGCACCCGAAATAATCCGACACACCAATCAAAAAACAATAAACGGATCTCGGGCTCCAAAGTGTAAACTTGGGCCACAACTGGGAAATCATTATGAGGATGATGATATTTTTACTAACAACGTAATACCTATTATTATTATAGGCTCATCCCCTATTACATGGGACCGAATTTAATGATTGGTGAAATGTGGGTGTTACTTCACCTCTGCTTAAACCTCCAGGGATAAAGGCGTGATTATATGTATGTATGTATATACGTAATACCTACTTGAGTAGTCACATTCTAAATCTAGTTTACTAAAAGAATTGATCCACAAACGGGTGAGCTAAATTAGGAATAAAGAGTCCGGAGTACAAGTAAAGGTCAAAAGGTTTATTAAAACGAAATAGAATCCCATCGAATGGGCTGTTTTCTTTTTATTCGAAGCTAATTGGTTCGTATCTCGTCAGAGATGAGCAAGCTTTACTTGTATGCCTTGTACTCATAAAAGCTAAAAATTTCTTAACCAGCGGCAGGTACAGCTGTGTATTATATGTATATATATAGTAAACTGTTATTAGGTATTACTTATAGACAAATTTAGCGACCAATTGTTTAGACCAAAGTAATCTACAGGAAAACTAAGGTACTTCGGGCATAGCGTTCAGATCCAACTGTAGTATAGTGGTCACATCAGACCAATGATAAGCATAGCTTAACTAGCTTGTGTTATGGAATCTAGAATGCGGATAAATATACTTAGATACTTACTTTTTTGTAAATATATACATATTATACATAGAAACACACAGACCAATGCAAATATACATATTCATGCATACAAATATTTGCACTGAGCAGGAATCGAACCCGCGCCTCCTGCGTAGCAGTCGAACGATCTACCGCTACGCCACAGAGGCCGCCAATGGTCTGTAGTAACAAAGAGATGGATCTGACATAATAAGATAGCAGCAGGTAAAACTGAGAAGGAGATAGCAGGATTACCAGCAGCGTCCTTCTCCTAAATTATTATCGTTATTCAGAATAGCTTACCGATCTACTTTACTTATTTGGATGTAAGTCGATAGGTACATATCTATTGACGAGTTCAAACCTTAATAAATGAGGCCTATCGATCAGTCTTCGCTTTCGCCTCTCTTTTACGGACCTTTTATTCGTCAACAACAAAACGATCGTCCCTAAGAAAATATTCTCTATTAGTATCAGTTAACAGTAGATATTCGCCATGTAATTACCAGATAAATTGGAACAGATTTAGATCCTATTTCTCAACTGTCGAATGAAATCGATTTCGTTTACCTACGATTCGATTACTCGTGGGTTAGATATTATTTGCGCAGAGTTTGGCACAGATATGTAATTAAATTCATTTGCTTATCCCTATATTATAATGGTTATCTTTATAGTGTTTTTTTCTAGTTTTTGTCTGTGACCCTTGGTACCACACTGTGTCCTATGAGGGTTTACAGAATTCAAAATGAAAAACTGTACATAATGTATATAAAGTATAGGTGCGTATACTGTATAAATGTATATAGATAATGTGGGTACATACGTAGGTATGTACCCACATTATATACATATATATATAGTAGGTGTAGACCTACTATATAAAACTCATTGCAACCTGAAACGGTGCGCGCAGTGAGGTAATGAAAATAATTTCATTCCGTGCACGCTTAACCGGTGGATTGATCGCGGTGCGGTTTTCCCAAAAGAAGAATTTTATGATTAAGATACTTACAGGGTCAACAGCACAAGTGTGACGCAATTGGTGTCACTCATGTCCATAGGTCTTGTATTTTACCGGAGAGGTAAAAAAAATATTTTTTTCTACATGTGAGCGTTAATGCCGTTTGCATCTATAATTTGTATCCCGGGGTACACTTTCCTTTAACTCCATTACTTAGTTTCTATATCCATGAACTACGAGGGAAGCCTACACTAGAACTGTCATCAATGAGCAAATATAGTGGCTTACAGGTGAGGTTGGTTTAAGTTCCAAAGATTATGGTTTGACTCCTTACACGTTAGGTATATATTATTATTTATTATGAGTTAAAAAACGTCAACATTAGTACTGAGTTAGAAGATAATTCAAGTAATTAAAACTATAAAAGTACTTATCTAAGTCACGTTTACTTTTGTGCTGTTAAATATGTAGGCAATGCAACAGTAAAAGGACGCTAAGTTGGGAGGTTACCTAAACACAAGGACCAAATTGCACGCTCCTATGAGTACCTACCTATCATCGGCAAACTGTGTCACTGAATCCAGTGGACTTGCACGTTCACCGAGGGAAAATGTAGAGATAGTTAGATCGATACTCGTTATTTTCTGTCTCTAACCAGGCACATACGTGGACGTAGTATCTCGTTTAAGCTCGAATTCAAACGTGCCTAACGGAGGAAATTAATGAACGGCATACTGGGATATCGATCTCTCTGGGGTTAATCTCGCAGAACATACATACACTATTAAACTTAGTGACGTATTGAAAAATGGGTTAATCAAAACATTTGAAACCGGTGCAGCATATGCATGAAAGAGAGAGGAAGTTCGTGAGGTGTGTAAGGCGGACTATTGCCTACCCCCCAGAGGGGCAAGGAGTAAGTATGCGTTTAATATGAAAGTGTAAGCATGTAAAATTTATTTTCTTTAATTTTGATAGTTGCTTTTAATTAAAATATAGCTATATATACCTAATTAAAACCCGGTATGAAACAAGAAAATATCAAGGAAAGCCGTGGTCGTATGCCACTTATTCATAGAATATATTTTGTTAGACGAAGTGGCATATGGCACGGCTATCCTAGATATTTTGTTGTATAATGTCGGGTTTTAGTTTTAAAGCTATTTTTTTATTTATATTTTATTGAGTCTAGCAACAGCTATAATTTATACATATTTGTACTGTGCTAATTTAGCCCTTTCAGATGATACCAAATACTGTATATTTATATCAAGTTTATTGTTTAACACAGTACTTTATGTATGTACCGCTAGAGGGCACTACATTAGATTTAGTGATACGCCTACAACCAGCGGACGGCCAAGACCCTTCTAATGATACCTCATTTTTCCAGTTCTAACAATTAATTGAGGAGCTATGAGCGGAACAGATGAGCCTACATACATAGGCACATACTTACATACATAGGTAGATACATAGCCTATCAAAATCATAACCTTCCTTTGACTTCGCCGTAGTCGGGTAAAAATAGAAAAATAATAATAATAGGTAGGTATGTGTATGTTACTAATAAATACCTAAGTAGATATCGGCTTATTCGTGTTTTCTTACAGCAGCAGAATTATGTAAGAGTGCCCACTTGGCACTCTTACATAATTCTCTTATCATTAGGTGAACAGAGTTCATCAATCATTAGACTATGGTGTTACATTTTAACTTGTTCAGTGAACAAAGTCGGTCAGAGGAAAATTACGTAAATATTTTGCCGGGGCATTGAATGCGATATTAAATCGCGCGGGTAAGTCGATTACAGGCGGCTATCTAGCGCGGCCCGCTGCGCCGGATTACCGTAGATAATTGGAGCCGGCTCTGTGAGAGCCGAGTGAAACGACTTACTTTGTCTTTTATGTTTATATAGGTACCTTCTTCAAACCAACTAATGGGTTTACTACAACTGAATTATATATAACAATGGGTTAGAGTAGCTACCTTCTTCAAAAACGTTGTAACAGTTAAACCTTTTTTCGTGCGGAAATCCCCTGTCAGTCAATGGGTGTGGTTAAATAGGTTGGATTCGGATCGACTAAAGCCCCGAAAAGATGTCGGAGTGCGCCACGTGTCGTGTCGCTTTGAATGAACCTGACACACCCAGGCCTGCGCTCGAAGAAACATTACGTCACTTGTCTACCCTCTGCTAGCCAGGGGGACAGGAGGTTAGTCTCCGACCAGTCCTCTATAGAGTTGCTGCAGTTTACGCCAGAATTTGTCGTAGGTAGTTGCGTCTTCCCTGCGGATAAGAGTCATAACCGTCTCCGTTGCCCAGGCCCTCGACTCATAAAATTATTTTAATATGCTTAAGTCTAAAATTGAATGCAGAGTTTCATTGCAATTTTACATTTGCTTTACAAAAAGATTTTCTTATTTTGGACTTCAAACACTGGGTTGGAAAAAAAAGCATAAAATTAAATGGATTTTTAGCTGTGTTTGTGGTATGATAGTGGTTTAGCTTTAGCACAATCGAGGCTCTGGATGCGCCGCGACTAGTTTTTTTTTATGCCACTTAGGTGGCAGACAAGTGCACGGCCCACCTGATGGAAAGTGGTTACTGTGGCCAATGGACGTTTGTACCTAACACCAGAGAAGCCACACTCGCGCTGCCGACCCTGTAAGCACAGAGTTTCTGTGTCGTCTATGTAGAGGACAAAGCAGGACAAGCCTTTAGTCTTCCTACTGACAGCACAAATTCTCCAGTCAGCTCTTTTTCTTTTTAGATTTTTTTTTATACCACTTAGGTGGCAGACAAGCGCTGTTTCCGGTTTCCGGATACAGATTTGAGTAGATGTTGTCGACAATTCAGAAACGATTTTCTTTTATACAGAATACGTCAATTAAACTTCGCCTCGACTGATAGTAGCTGAAGGCAAAGTTTCAGAAAAGAGGGTCATCCATTACATACATAAGTATACCATGTTACAATGGTGACACTCAGCTTGACACCCTCATCATATGCTTTTTCACGCCCCGCTTAAAGGTCTCGGAACTGTAGGAAGAAGGAAACACGTGATCTGGTAATGAATTCCAGGCCAGACAAGACAAGGCAGAGGTGCTAGCACTCACATTGCGCCAGTTTATGTTTAGGTCCCAATGTAATAGGTGGCGAGCCTAATGACATTAACTGGGCACTTATAAACCTGCGATAAATACACACATAACTTCAAAAAGCATCGAAAAGCCATTGGTGTGTGCCATGGTGAAACTTGGGATCGAACCCGAGACCTCGTCTCAGCAGTCCATTACCCATACCATTAGGCTACTGCAGTTTTTATGATATATTTATACACGTATATTTACTCGACAAGTCAAAATAAGCATATTAGGTGCACAGGGGTGTACTGGGAAGGGCAGAGGGATTTTACCTTTTTCCACTTTGCCTCCCCAATGCTTTTACTTTATTTTCAAGATAGGTACGTTAGTAGATGGATAATGAAATCATGGAGACTATGAAGCTACGACCTACGATACGAAGGAAGCTACTATAGATTAGCATAGGTAGGTAGATATAGTTCCCTAGGTAAATGATATTTTAATGGATGTTTGACTATTATTCAGATAATGGCATTAATGGTATGTGAATAGACCTATCTAAACTCACTTAAAAATATATACTAGGTAATATAAAAACATATTGAAGTATGTTTTTTGGTTGAACGCTAATCTCAGATACAGGGTGTTTTTTGTTGATTAGTCCGTTTATCGAGTAAGGTTATAAACTATAGATATGTCATCATCTACTCTAGAGTGCAGAGCAGTAATTATAAATGTCAAGTAATCCGGCAGATTCTAATACATTATTTGAAAATAGACATTGCGGCTTAAATGGGTGATATGGGGTAATGCCAAGGGCGAAAACGGTTGAATTATGAATCTAAACATTCTGAACGATTCAGCGACTTACTGAAACACACATGAATTTTTATCGTCGGTAGCTTACTCGAGGAGCAGGCCTTCCGATCGAAAGGTCCCAGGGTCAAATCCTGTCCATTAGGTATATTACCAACGTGAACTCACGCCTAACACAAGCAATTTAACTTAGATGCAGCTAAGATGAAATAAAAATAAGTTTATAATTAAAACCCGACTCTTGAAAAAGCACGCTATAAAAACAAGAAAATATCAAGGATATTTGAGATTAAAATATCAAGGATATTTGAGATTACTAGGTCCTTTCAGTTGATACCAAACACGACATATTTATCTCAAATTTATTTTTAACATAGTACTGTACGACCGCTAGAGGGCGTCACAATAGATTCAGTGACACATTATATAGCCTATAGATATACATAGCCTGTCAAAATCATAACCCTCCTTTTGCTTCGCCGTAGACGGGTAATTAGTAATTTCGGTTACTAATATTTCTTGAACACTTATAAAAAAAATACATATTATATTCAAGTGCCGTAGGTACTACCCTTATCTATGTGGATATGAACTTTGAATGGATAATTGACCATAACCAAATTTGTAGCTTTACCTGATTCCTTTGATGATGATGAACCTTCAGCTGATCTTTTAGAATATGTATTGTACCTATCTCAGTAAGCATCAGATTCATTTGTTTAGAAAAGTAGATAGGTACCTACTCAAAAAAGTAGATAGGAAATTCAAAATACCTACTTAGTTATAAGCATCCCGAGTGGTTATACCATCTTAGGAATTAGTTTTCCAGTATTAAGTACTAGCCGACCCGCCCCAGTCTCGCCTGTGGCATATTTTGAAACTTCATATCACCCCCTTTTCGAGGAGGTAGGACACGACGGTATTTCAGTCCAATTGAGCAGTCCGACTGGGGAAGTACCTCCGCCCTACAGAATACCGCGGCCATAATAACCTCGTGTTGTGTTCCCGGTGGTGAGTATGGTAGCCAGAGCTCACTGGAGAGTTTTTGTGCTGTCAGTGGGAAGATCAAACGCTTGTCCTGCTGTCTGTGCGTGTCTGTGTGGTTACAGGGTTGGCAGCGGGAGTGTGACTCACTTGGTTCTGCACACGTCCATAGGCCACCTACCTACAGTATAAATCAATAAAACCCAATGATATACCTATTATAAAATTTATAAATTATATACCTAATACAATACGTCATGGATAAAACCTGCTTTTTTCCTAGCTTTGTAACATGGGATCATTGTTAAAATGCGGATACACATAAATGCAATGAATGCAAATATTATTTACATTATTAATACATATGTACCTACTACACCGAGCAGGCATCGAACTCGTGATCTTTCGATTTTAGCAGTTGAACGTTACGTGCCTATATAGAACGCTAAGTCACACTGGCCATACACGTCACCTAAAATCTTACCTATGTAGTTACACTTGCAAACACGACGCTTGGATATATACAAATATGACTTTGAGAAAAAAATTGGATGTATAGGCACCAATAGGGACTACAGGGCCCAAGTCACCTGCAAGCCGGTATATGGTGGGTCCGTTAGATGGAGCTCTGGTGGGGCAGGATTTCGCCACAGCCGCAAGCATTCCCGTAAAAGGGAAGATCAGTAGGTAACTATACCAATCAAATGATGGAAGGTGAAAAAGTGGGAACCTCTTGTTCCTTTAGCGTAGACTAGCTATTGCATATGACTGCTAAAACTTATTCAAAACGATCAAATTAATACAAGCACACTGCACACGATAAAATGAAGGAAACCCTGCTATTTTTCTCAAGTGACTTCAAAAAACCTGATTTATAGGGTTGGGTGCTGGCGTGTTGCTTCCCTGTAAACTGTAACCCTTGTATAAATCTGCATAGACGACGTGGTCCAAATTCCACAAGACCCATAAGGTAGGTTATTGTTTGCCACATTTTTTACTCTAAAAATTTCGAGTCAGACTAAAACCGCACGCTGTCACAGTTCTTCAGACCCCGGGTGTAAGGTGGGGGCCACCTTACACGGTCAGGACCCAAGCGAATCTTTCCACGGACTTTTACGTTCGTGGAAAGATTAGATTGGGTCCTGACCGACATCGATATTATGCACCCTAATGTTAGATCACGTTAATTGAGCTAGACCTCAGAAAAACCAGAAAATAATGTTGCAACAGTTTTTATTATTATTACCACTTTATCAAACGTTTTAATAAGGGATTGAAACAAACCATAAGAAACTTATAATACATCTAATTGATAATTAATTAGACAGTTGGATCTTGCTGCATGTATCATTATTTTCAAAGATAACATATTTTCTTACCAATTAAATTTAGAATACATTTATAACGTTCCACTGAAATCTATAAAAGAGAATTAATTAACATAGATATCACAATATAATAACTTAATGAAAACGACATCCTATATTTATGGTACACAGCAGTGAGTTTATTTGGGACAGTGATGTTGAAATAATTTAAAGTACCTAGTGTTATTTTTTATCACCTTAGTTTTATACATTTTGAGCACCGCTGGTGTCTCAATAAATTGTATTTTATTTTCAGTGCTAATTGTACAACTGAACCTTACACAGCAGTTGCCTGTTAAAAGTAATAAGGAATGTATAGGATGTAAATGAAGATGTCTAGATAATTAATTAACAATTTAAAGAAAATATATACAAACAGTACTTATTCAAAGGCAACACTTTTTTGAAGTAATGGATGGACGTAAAAGTAAGAAATCAACTTAACCTAATTGAAATGTACGAGAAGTACAAAGAACAGTAAAAGAGGAGCAAGCCAAGCAACTTGGTTCCTATTCATATCGGTTCTGGCATCATTGAGGTGAGGTGAGGTGATTGTCAGCTTAGATTAGTCTTTCAGTACTACCAGTCTGCATTTGCCCAAGTGTAGTTCATGGAATAAAGGCAATAAAAGACCAAACTTTAAAATTGGAATACTGAATTCTTGTATGAATCTTATTTGCATGGTTGTAAACAATATCCCAAAAGTCACCTTGTAAATTTGTGAAATTGAAAAAGGTCACAGAAGTAGTTTTATTGAATTATTTGTCACATTTTAAATAAGTAAATATACTGTGTTGGATTTATTTGAGATGCAAAATCAAGAAAAGATGCACGGATTGTGTGAAAGAGGATATGATGAAGAGAGTGACTGAGAAGACCAGTATGTATGGAGAAAAGACACATTGCACCAACCCCAAATAATTGGAACAAGGACAGATAGGTGACGATTTAAGAAACAAAATCAATAACCACTATTATATTCAATAATATTAGTAGACAATGAAAATAATAGCGGTTTATAATTTTGTGAACATTTACAAGATATTAACCGTTGACAAGTTAAGTAACATTTTTAACGGCACATGTATGGATGAGTTCTTTTGAGATTTTGTTTAGATTCATAAAAGTAAAATTCACACAATGTCAACATTCCATTGTATAATGTCTCTATTCTCCGTATGATAATGATTTCATTATCATCCGATAGAACATTTTCCTCAGCTCAAAATCTGCACAGAGTTACAGATATTTTTTCAGCACAGGTAAAATACATTTACAATGCTTTGTATTCACATAACGAATTGAACTGAAACTACATACACACTTACACACTTGCTACCAGCTTCACTAAATAGTCAGTATAAATTATTAATTGTAATAATTTTTTATCATATAAACATATTCAGATTGGCTAATTAAAATGGAACTGTAACAGGGATATTACAATGAAATAATATAATTATGAAGTTGCTAACTACTTCTGGTTATCAATTAATTCATTTAAAATATCGTTTTTGTTCAGTGCACTAGTTATAGTTTTTAAAAAATTAACCTGTCAGATTTTTGTTTCGCTATGGCACAGAATTGTATATTTTAGGTACATATTGCATATTTCGTACTTTTTCAACTTAGTGAAGCTGACATAGCAGAACACATTTAAATTATACTGTGCACCTAATCAATTTGGATATAACTCATTTTAAAAGCTTGTAAATCAATAAACCATCACCTACATTTGGTACTTTAATAACCTGTATGAGTGCTGATTTCATTGACATCAACCAGATTTGAGATAAACCGCTTTACTAGCACAGTTTGGTAATACAATTGTTTCAAATCTATAACCAGCAAGCTTTAAAAATAGTATGAAGAAAATCAATAGTCAAATAATAACTTAAATAATGAATTGTAATATCATTGTAGGTACCACATTACAAATTTAGATCTTAATCCCACCAGCACTTGGTAATAAAAAGAGCAAAATAAAAGTGAACAAATGAATAAAATTGGATACAGTTATTAATTTATGGACTTTGGAGGAGGTTGAAGTCAATGGCATTAAGGGACAAATTCAATTATAAAATAGTTAGTCTAAAAGAGAACTTTACTATCATCTTTTCTATTTTCTTGTAGTTACATACCAACAGTCAAGATACAACAAGTTACACCTTCTATGAAAATACACACAGCTTATTTGTTCATTATTTGGAAATATTCACCATTCTGCGTCACCATTGGCTTTTTGAAATACATAATCTTTCCCACCTAAGTTCATGATGCCATCTTTAAGGTAAAACTTCCACTTATTGCGACTGCGAGTAATTTTGTCATATTGGCATACCACCACATTGTCAGTATCAAACATTTCACCAGGCTCTTCATCGGATACATCGTCTTCTGAATTGAGAGGTTCTTCCTCTGCCCCACCACTCTCATCTCGTTCCTCCTCTTCCTCTTCAGCTCGTTCCTCAGGGGACTCCTCCTCTTCATCATCATCCCCTGCCGCATCGTCAGAACCGTCACCAACGTTAGAGCCCTCATCGTCAGATGAATCTAAGGCACCATCTAAGGAGAATGGAGCAGTCCCACTGCGTCCACCTCCACCACCATCAAATTCATTTTGTTGACCCGCTAATGCCGAGTTAATGTGTTGTTGCAGTAAAGTAGCGGCTAAGGGTTGAGGTAAACTAATTGTAGCATTAATAATAGGACCTGTAAGCACCTGGTGCAATTTGTTACCATTTAAGGCTGATGCAGGTATTTGTATAGTAAATGAGCGTGGTTGTGATCCAGGTACTCCAGGTTGAGCAGGTAAGGTCAGTTGCACTGGTACTTTGTTATTAGGGTCCAGCACATGATGTGGATGTGCACCAGCAATGTTTGAAGCGGGTTGTCCGTGCTCTACACCTGAGTTTTGGCTGGAGCCCTGTTGTCCTAAATGACCATCTGTTCTTTTAGGTATAGTGTTATTACCATTGGCCTTTTGAAAGTTTTGTAGTACCGGCGGAGCTGGCATTAACGGCTCGGGCTGAGGAGGATCCATGGCCCCACTGGATTGTAGCTTAGTTTTCCACAACTGCTTAAGCTCTTGTAACACTTGTTCATCTACACCATCGTCTAAAAAGCAATCCCTCACTCCGGCTATCACGTCGTCGACTACAGTAGTATATAGTTTCATAACTGTTAACTGACTCATCGTCATCTTGACGGCTTATGTCTATATACAATAACGCTAGTAAAATGCGCAGATCTACAAATGAATAGGTTCACTTTGAAAACTTAGCGATGATAATAGTTAGCTGACGAATGCGCATCCACTTTCGTCTTCACATCTCAGTTCAACAATTCAATGTCAAGTAATACTACGAGATTGACACAGTCATTCGATAGGACCAAGATGTTAAATACTTTACTATTGTCAATAAATAAAGAAAACTCCACGAAAAACAATTAACGAGTTCATGTCCACTCCATGATAACTGAGCAATACCACGAAAATATTCAACATAAATTTTGACAATTATTCACTAAAACATAACCTACAAACAAAAAGCTGATTTACTTGCCAGTTAACGAAACGAAAACTAGTCTATGGCATCCAGTACAAGAGGATGAATATACGCATGCGCGAGTTCGGAGCCGGACGAACGCTACAGGCGACGCCCCGTTCCACGTGCCAATTTTGGATGGAGTTGCGCCTAGGATTTCTATATACTAAATTGATTTAACTCCGTGTAAGAACAGGTATAATAGTATAATAGTACACTAATGAATTAGATAATTAGTTGTAACTAATTTGGATTCTATAAGTTATAAAATAGGAAGATTTATATTAAACCTTAAACCAAAGATTTTTTAATATTCTATAGTTGCTGTATGTAACTTATTTGAAATACCTAGCGTGAACATCAAGAATAATAATTATAGTATAATGTTAGGTATAAATAGATTCCGGTCAGCGAAAGATGAAAAAAAAAACATTTTTCATAAAGTTTTTAAGACAGTTTTTTCCTGTCAGTTAATATTTTATATTTTATAGTCTTCGAAAACGTCATGATATACCTACTTTTTGATACTCACTTATATATATTTTCGGATTATTAATTCTCAAAGTGAACTTTTTATTGTTTTATATAAAAATACCAAGTGATTGTGATTTTACAGGCATTCAAAGTTTTAAAAAATTTCGAATCCCCCTTGAACGTCACAAGTTCTTTGCTGCTGCCTCGCGTTTTACTAGAAATTTCAGGCACTACTAAACCGATTTGAAAAATCTTTTTGTTTTGAATAGACCTTTTATCGAGGAAAGTTATAGGCCATATTCTTAATTTTCGCGTTATTAGCCTATGACCTTCTACGATAAACGGGCTATTTAAAACAAAAATATTTTTTGAAATCAGACCAGAACGTAGGTAAGTCAGCAATAACTAAAACTGACTGGGCAAAATAATGTGACGTCATCCGCATCTAGCACGAGTCGGTCGCTGCGCAACCACTTTAATAGTTCCATGTTCCATTTATGTTAGAAGCTAATTTATATTTCGAAATATTTCTTTCAGATGTATTTTTGTTTGCAACACAGAATACAAGAAGCAAAAATTCAGAATTATTGTTTAGTGAAGATTCTCCTGTATGATCGATAAATTATTAACTTGGGCGCGAGTGTGGCTCCTCTGGTGTTACACACGTCAATGGGCTACGGTAACCACTTTCCATTAGGCGAGCTGTGTGCTTGTCTACCACTTAAGTGGCAAAAAAAACCTGTAATATTTAATATTTTATAGTAATTGAAGTGGCCAATAATTATCTAACAAAAAATGGGGCATGAGTCTGATGTTCATATAACTTAGAACGTAAGCACACTAACCTGATTTATTACTCATAAATATCTTCACAAAATGTATTGAAGAGTACAAACACGTAACTTTTCAACCTAAAGGTATGTTCCCAAACTCTGTAGCACGCAGCAGTGCTGCATAGCTATGCTGCACGTCAGTGTTGCACTATTCGTGGTGATGTGCTGCTATTTATTTATTCATCTGCATGCAGCAATGTTGCGCAACACGACTACGTAGCTCGGAATGTAATGTCATATAAACTTACTAGAGATTATATGGGGACTGATAGTGCTGTGCAGCAGTACCTATCGTGCAGCACTAATGCGAACTGTAGAATTCACATTCGTAGGTACCTACCTTAAATGTGCGTTTTTTATTTGTTATTTTAATATAGGTATGTTGCTAAGGACTTTGTGCAAAAATTAAAATAATTGTTCCGCGTAGACTGATAAAAACGCAGGTAATAAAAAGGAAAGCAAATTATAGTATCAACTCCGTTTGGTTGGTGTATAGTCAGTATTACAACCTGTTGATTTTTCAAATTTGCCGGGGTTTTTTTGAAACATCTTTCGCTGGCCATACATTCAACATATTTACATTTTTAATTGAATATTTTTACACGACTGTGCCAGCGAGGGTAAAAATATAGGTATAGTAAAAGAATAGTCTAGTACAGTGAAGGGCAAAGTGCGGCCCGCAGGCCAGTTCCGGCCCGCCTAACCATTTTATCCTGCCCGCAAGACGGTCCTTTCACGATAATCATATTTGGCATGTCGAGAAGCATCAAATAGATTCCATATAATTAAAATATTAGACGATTAGGTAAAAAAAACAGCTACTAGCCACCTAGTTCATGATTGTGTTGTGGGTCGCGGGGCCCAAAGAAGCGTGGTGAAAGGACATAGATTAATTTGCTCGAACACACTTTCCAGCCCGCTATTAAAAAAGTTTGCCTAGTAAGTACCTGAGCTAGTTAGTAGCTAAAATGATACGTAGTTAGTAGACCTTTGAGATATATGATGTACCCGCTAAAAGCCTGTGACAGAGCCTTGTTTATCAATCAGCTTTAGGTGAACCGGCTAGCAAATGAGGCTGACTTAGATCTTGGAAATCTAGGTGGACCCTGTAAAATGTACGTATCAAATCGATACACGAGGATAAAACTCGTCTCATAAATATTTTCGTAAATAGAATTTCACCCATCGTCTACAAAAGTTAAATAAGTTCTTGGATCAAGATCATATCGCTGCTTAGGTAAATAAAGGGGTAATCATGCCGTGGATATCACGAGGGCAAACGGTTTCATAATAAACTGATTGAACTGATGGCTATAATCTTGATGTTATCTAAAGTAATTTTATTGTTATGGCTTTTCATTACCTACTGGCTGACTGTATTCAGTATAATGGGCAAGTTACATTAATATAAATCAATCTATTCATTTATGTATTTGTTGTATTATTATCAAAGGAAAACTCATGTATTTAAATGTCTTTTAAAAAAAATACTGGCAATTCTTTTAGTTAGGCCATAGTTTGTGGAGGTCAAATGGCAGCCGGTACAGGAAAATATCGAAATTCGCCATATAAGTTTACAGGTATATAATATAATTATTAATAATTAAGTATACTATAATATACCTAAGTATTTATTTATGAAATACAAACAGTGCCTCTTTACATTCAGTCAGAGGCTCAGAGCGCGACATGATGGCAGGCTAATGGCAGGTTAGTCTGCTCGCTGGCTATTCGTGCGCGATCGATACGCTCCAGAATGTCATTACCCGCTCACCTGAGTCGGGCTTAGCTGTTGACGAGACAGCTCGTTATCATTACTGCCTAATTCTACAACATCTACTGGCTCGATAACGTCAAGGCTGCTTGTTTAACATAATATGTGTGTACCTATTTAACGGCAATGACACCTTACGTAGATACGTACTTACATACTTTTATATTTCACAGAAACATCTACTTACCTTAAGAACAAGTTTGGATAACATTTTTTAATATTCCTGGTCCGATCGCTCGCCATAGCCATTAAAAAGTAAGTATGAAAGCTGGAAAAGCAGCGTGATATGATAAGGTGACAGTCGAGATGCTGAAGGCTGGACATGGCCTCGTAGCAAGACAGTTGTGCCGCCTTTTCAACATATGTTGGGTTAACGGTCGTGTACCAAATGATTAATGTCAGGCCGTTATAGTTCCACTTTACAAAGGAAAGGGCACGCATCAGGACTGCAAAAACTACAGGGGCATTAGCCTACTCAGCATCTTCGGCAAACTGTATGCGAAAGTATTGATTGAGAGAGTTATGAAAGAAACCGATGAGAAAATATGGGCTGCACAAGCGGGTTTTAGAAAGGGAATGGGATGTACGGATCAGGTCTTTTCCTTGCAAAGCAATGCCATTTTTTGGCCTAGAGTCAAAAGGTCTATAGCGCATTCGTGGATTTGGAAAATGCCTATGACAAAGGGATGAGGAATGAATTTTTGTCGGTACTGGCTATGTATGGGGTGAGTAGCAACCTTATTCGAGCTCTGAAGTCTCTCTATGAGGACACCAGTGCTTGCGTGAGGATACAGGGTCATACACTGAATGGTTTAGCATCCAAAAGGGTCTAAGACAGCGATGTGAAACTTATTCATTGACAGTTGTTTGCAAGATTTGAAAGATGAGGAATGTGGTTTAAGCATGAATGAATTACCCGTCAAATGTCTTCCTTATGCTGATGATCAGGTATTGCTTGCGTCATCGGCAGATGAGTTGCAGGAGATGGTAACAACTATGCATGGAGCTTTTGAGAGGAAAAGAATGAAAGTGAATGTTAGTAAGACAAAAGTTATGGTTTTCGAAAGAGATGAATGCGTGACCGAGTGTAGGATTTGTATAGATGGAGAAAGAGTGGAACAAGTGAATGAGTTCATATATTTAGGAACATTGTTTACTAGATATGGAAAGCATGAAGAAAATGTTGAAAGGAGAGTGATAGCTGGAAAATAGAGTGAATTGAACACTTGTATAGTGACCACTACACAACTTTATGAGCAGCCAGAAAGTGTCCGAAAAAGCGCGACTGGCTGTACATGGAGGAGTATTTGTGCCAACTCTTATGTATGGTAGCGAAAATTGGGTGTGGCAGAAAAAGCATCAGAGTAGAGTGAATGAGTAGAAATGTGTATATTGCAAAGTATGTGTGGAGTGACCTTGAGAGATAGAGTGAGAAATAGCGTGATAAGAGAGCGTTGTGAAGTGATAGAAGATGTAGTGATGAGAATTGAGACAGGAATGTTAAGAAGGTTCGGTCATGTTGAGAGTATGAATGAAAGAAGACTAACGAAACAGGTGTATGAGGCGAGTGTGGATGGTACCGTTGGAAGGGGAAGACCTAGGCGCACATACCTGGACCTAATCGGGGAAGTTTTAGAAAAGGGCAGTTCAGGAGTACCCTAAACCGATGAGCATGCATGAAGAATGTAATGAAAGTAGGGGAAGTCCGGGACAGTTGAACCACTTTTAATATAAAATATCATAATAACTTGTTTATTGGGTTTATAAAATCGATTATACACTTATGCGATGCCTTACTTTAGTAGGTACATTTGTGCTTAATTGTATTGCTAATAAATGCTCACCGTTAAATTTTATTGACGTTTTACTAAAAAATGAGATATGAGTCAAGTCTCCCCACCAGCAGGGACACTTGAACCGGGGTATGGGGAGAGTTGACCGTATTATTTTTGTGGAAAATAAAAATAATTTTTAGCTTCAATCAGTTTTATTATTTTATCTAATACAATAATTTATTGGTTTTTAACACTGCCATCAAAGAAAATGTAATTTACAAACACATATTTGTAAAATAGTTCCAAAATAAACAAAATTTATTAAAATAAACAAAATCACAATACTTAGTAACTTTTTACATAAACAATTAAACATAATTAAACTTTAGCAGTGTTTGTAATATTAGCTTCTTTTTACCAGTCTTTATATAGTGTTAAATTTTGTTGTCAACAAATAATTGACGAGAAGCTTTTCCTCGGCTGTTGTAAATACCTGTGATACTTTGTATTGATTATTTTTTTCTTCAAATTTATGAATTTTATTTTCATTTAATTTATACCGTCTCAAAGCACTTCTATCTATGCCATATTTATTTGAAGTTTGTCTCATAGAAGCGCCTCCCTTAATTTCATCTAGGTATGGCATTTTGCTACTCCACTTTTGTGTGTTTTTGTCGATTGCGTGCATTTTCAGGAGGCTTGTATTGAAACGACATAGTACAAGTTGCCACTGCAAATACAATAAATTATATTAAGACAGAATAAAAAAAACAATTAAACAAAATTTTGTATAATTTCCCAGCACAGGGAGACATAAACCACTGAGCAAGTCTCCCGCAACCACACTGGTGCAACTCTCCCGCTCACACTAATTTCTCATTAACGTTATGACAAAGAAAAGCCTCCGATCGGAGAGAAAAATCAAATAGCACACGTCAAACTACATTTGTCTGGCAATATAATAATAGCAATACACAGTACGTACCTAAATAAATACGACAGCAATCACAAAAGTACTTAAAACAAAAAAATATACTCCGCAACAACAAAAACATGTTTTACATTGTCATTTTCGAACAACACTGCTATGGTGCATAATCGCTGCATACTTGTGATTGGCCTCTTGCGTGTGATCAATGAATGCTTTGACGTTTCGTTCGCGCTAAATTTAGATACACTTTTGAAAGGTGGTTCAACTCTCCCACCTGGGCAAGTCTCCCGGTTTTCCCCTAAATGAAGCGAGAGTAGTATGTCAGGATCTTAGCAAATGGAGATCCGTGATCTCTGCCTACCCCTATGGGAGACAGGCGGGATTTTATGTACGTATAAGGCAATAATTATGTAATGTATGAGGCAATAATTAGGAAACGCGGATCTATATTTTTAAACAACTTCAAAAAAGGAGATAGGTTTTATATTCGTATGTATGTTAATTTTATTAAATGCTTGTATTTTTTTAACCTCCTTTTTCACCTAAGTGGGTGGCAGAAAAGCACACGGCCCACCTGATGGAATGATGAATGGATGATCACCGTGGCCTATGGACGCGTGCAAAACCAAGAAAGGTACACTCGCGCTGCCAACCCTGCAAGCATCATGCTCATCATCATCAGCATGAGTGTTTCTGTGTCGTCAGTGGAAAAGACAAAGCAAGAAAAGCTTTTGGTCTTTCCACTGACAGCACAAAAACTCTCCAGTGAGCAGTCTGAGCTGCAAAACTTTCAGTGCGCTCTATGTACATTAATGTAGGCGTGTGTATTTATTTACATAGTAAGTAGGTGTTCCATATAACTTTATATCGCGGCCAGCTCACGTGCTCTCAAGGTGGACATCAAATGCTCCCTCTGACCGCACTTAGTGATGCATGTGCTTGGATCGAGTAACGTTTAGGTATCCACGCGAAGTACGTAGGTAATTGTAGGTACTTGAGCACCTAGGTTATGCATTATCAATCTGCTGTTGTCAGTTTCTCAATTCTATACAAATAATCTGTACATCTACTTATATAAAGAAATATAATTCAAGTATACATATTATGTTTCTAATATTAAACATATTCGGAAGGTAAATAGGTAACAAATAAAGAAATAGATGTACTTTTCGTCTGTCTGCCTTTTTATCTGTTTAACTTTTCCAATCTATGAAACGCCTATGCTGATTTTGACGGACTTTCACTGGCAGATAGCTATTATTATAAGGCACAACTTAAGGTGCCTACTTTTATTTGAGGGTTCCGCGGAAAAATAAGTCTACGTGGGCATAGGTAATTTTATTTGTCTTTTTATGCCCATATATATTTTATTTTTAAACTTTCGCGGTGTGAATTCATAATTATACAAGGTATCGGTACTTCTCGCGAATTATATCTTGGAACGACTTGACCACGGGAGCTACAACGCGTCAGAAACGTCGGCAGAAATAGTAAGTTCAAGATATAATTCGCGAGAAGTCCCGATACCTTGTATAATTGTGGACATATACATATCTCTAAATTCTTTATTCTTTAATTCTATACTATATAACAAACTACTTTACATATATGATGTTTTATTAAATCTGTTATACATTAATAAAAAATAATAATTAAACAAAAGCTAAAATGCATAGGTAATTGATTTCTACATTTACACGAGGAGATACCTACTTATTTCTTATTATCATTCAATAAACATCTCGATTGGAATGCGTTAATGATGTCACATATCATACAATTGATTCGGTGTGCTACTTCTCAATAATCAGATAAGATTCAATAGAATATGTTACCAACGTATGTGGAGAATCAGAAATCAAAATCTATAGCTATAAATTGCATATGAGTAGCTCATTATTATAACATGGCTAAGAAAATCTTTTCGTTTCACGTAAAGGAAATGTTTGTATGTAGATATCCTACTTCTCTGTTCCGTGGTAGATATACTTATTAATTTTGACATTATTTAACACAATGCAAACTCTTCAGTGATAACATAAAATTCTGTAAAAAATTGCTAATAAAATGTTTGTACTTTATTCTAACAATTTATTTATAATAATGTAAGAGAGTTATCTGTTGTAATAAAATAAAATAAATTTTCTACTATTAGTTACCATAGGTAGAAGTTTGGGTAGTCATAGTCACTGTTTATTTTATTCTGTTAAGATTTGATTACGATGGCGATCGCATACAACTACTGCAGACGAGACGCATGCAGCAGATACAGCGTACTGCGAAATAGACTTAAATATGATAATTTTGTATTTTGTTTTAATTCATTGCGGCTTCTCAATAGTCCTTCTTATCCTTATCGAAGTTTAATAAGTAATGTATATGAAGATACGACACGTTATACAATTGCATTGAAGTTGCGTTTAAATTTTTTCGCATACATTACTTGTTAATATTGGATACGGATAAACGTCACAATTAAGAAGCCGCAATGAATTAAAACCATGATAATTGAAACTATTAATAAAATTATCATATTCAAGTCTCTTTCACGGAACGCTCTGCGTCGGTTGTTGTATGTGGTCGCCTTCGAAATCATACCTTTCTGCTCTTAACAATGATATGCATAAAAAATGCAGTAGTCAAATATATGAAGACTAACTAATCATAACATATGTTAGGGGAAGATAAACTGAGACTTGGGGAAACTTAGGGAGGCAACAGAAGCTCAACTCATGTAAAATTTGAAGTGAGCCCGTCCCAGGCAATGTCGGGTTTTTCAAGCCAAGTAGATGAATCGTTTTACAACTTAAGGTCGAGAGCAAGCGATCTATAAACAAAGCCGTTCAAACAAACAGCAAACATTTTTTTTTCGTTTCAATAGAGGAACTGTGTTGAAAACATATTTTTATGTCCTATTTATTTTAAGTCTGTTTTAGAAGTTCTTGTATCAGCTCGTAATTGTAAGGATAAAAACAAGGGTCGATGCTATGAGTTCTCGAATTTAATAAGTTTGGCAGCCTGTTTTATGTTTATGTAGGTAGACTACGGCACGGTGGGATGTCGATTCTAATTTACAATTTTATATTTACACAGGTAGAACAACTTTTATACCTTTACTTCAGTAGGTAGGTATAGTAATTCAGATTATCGCAAAGTGAAAATAGGAGTGGGAGTTAATAAAGGAGTTTAAAATTCCTGAGTAAATATAGAAGCAGGGTTCAATTTTATTGTATAATAATTTTAGGCTTTATACAAATCTCTAACAACGTTAAAATAGTAGCTCGATACTGATATTAAAAAATATTCTAATCCAAACACAAGCCTCATCTTCCGATCATGAGATACTTAATGTCTTTAGAATTTTTGTTCAATCGATCATATTCTCGCGTGACGTTTTGTCCTTTGTAGGATTAGGGGTAGAGAGGAAAATTCCTTATTCTTTTCATAAATCTTTACTCCGCAACGGTAACAAGTAACGGAGGCACTTTGCACCCCTTTGGAGAACCTGCCCCAGTAAATTTGTTGCTTCCTAGAGCTCTACATTATGTACATACGTTTACTTCACATTCTTGTACCGTATTCTAGGACACGATAACATCAAATTTATACATTTTCAAACATCGATCGGGGCGAGCTTCTCGAGTGTAAAAGTTGGAAAGCGGGTTTCAAGTCTCTATAGGTAGAGACGACGTCGATTCAAATGTATAATTTCATATTTTGTACAGGTAGAATATCTTTTGAACTTTTATTTTAATAGGTACATTACTTTACAAACCGCTAATATGAATAGGTAAATTATTTATTTTGGTATGTATAGAAATGGGAATTGTTATCGGCTAAAGGACACATACTTACATATAATGACGCCTTTATCTTTGGAGCGTTAGGCAAAGGTGAATTAACACCCACATTTCACAAATTATGTGTTCTGTCCCACGTAATAGGGGGTGAGCCCATTACCGTATTCCTGGCACTGACTGACTCGAGCTGGGCTGGGCTGATGTTAAACAGTCCTATCCCTTAGTTGCCTTGTACGACACCGCTTGAGTAGGGATGGCCCAAATTCTACTCTGCCGGAAACCACATAGAAGGACACAATCTATAAATATTGCTATGGGTTAAACTTGTATTGACGTAGACGCAATCACATAACATAGGTTTATAACTATGTAAGATTTTTTTGGGACACTTACTTACATAAAATTATTTTAATTTGTTATTATATCTTATTATATAATTTTAAATTATGTTTGAATTTTAGTTAACGTGGCGTGGCGAGTGACGTTAGGAATAAATCTAGCATCTTTTGTCTGTGTAATCTAAGTTATTATCTATTTATTCTATTTAGTTTATTTTAGTACCAAATTGTAGATTCTGGTTTAAAATTTCATTTAAGTAGTTTTATTTATGTATTGTACAAATACTTTATTGAATAAAGTTTTTTGCATTCAATGAAACCTACTGAATTAGGTACATTATCCATCTCTGACTTTTACAAGTAAGATTGACCTATTCCATCCATATTTTTGAAAGTACCAAAATCACATTCTGTAATTAATTCAGTTTTATATATTATTTTAAATTCACAATTAACAGAAGTTTAGGGGTTTTTACGGGAACAGTTAGCACTTAAGTGAAAAAATTTGATATTTGCATCCGATTTAAACCGTAATTTTGTAACAATAAATGTTCCGGAATGGTGAGGGTGCCTACAAAAAAGATATCACGGTTTTAAAATGTCGATGTATTGACAATTGCAATGAGAGAAGGAAAACTCGTTTCATACATAAATCAATGCTCCCAAGCTATAATTATTTACCTCGATAATGTGCTAATGTACTCACTTAATTGCTTATTGTGTTGTCTTTTTTCCTAGTGATGACAATGAAGATTGGTATTATTATACATAGATATTGGTAAATTGCAGTTAAAAAGAATTTCTATCAAGAGGACATAAAACCGTAAAACCGTAATAAAAGCGTAAAACCGGGTTAGATGCCTCACTTTTTGAATTTCATGCTGATTTATTAATTGTTTTATTTACTTCTACTTCTACACTAGTCTCACTACATGAATAGTTGCCCCACTATGAAAATACTAAGAAGGATAGATGCCTATAGTGTGGGATAGATGCCCTTTTCATTATATATCCATTCATTGGTGCCGATTGTTCGTACGAGTATCGGTAGATGGCTCCCACCATCGCCGTAAGACGGATATATATATAGGAAGATTTGGATGATTTCAGGCAAGGTTCGGTGGCTTAGTGGCCAGAGCATTCTCCCTGTAAGGGAGAGATCGCGGGTTCGAATCCTGCCTGTTTTGATTCAAATTTTTTCCTATCTTAATCGATTTGAATAGTTAGCCTACAAAATGCTTTAAAAGTTCATTCCTTTACAAACTATTTTTCAACACACTTGCTCATAAAGTGGTTCTAATTTCACCGCAATTAGGGTCATTATGACACCTGTTGTGAAACTGTAACTTTTTTATTACAATTTTTCACTAGTGAGTTATTTTTTTTTAATTGTATCGTTTGAGTTGCTTTGTTTCTAAAAATATTCAGTAGTACAAATAAGTTAATATATCTATTGCTTGCTCATTTCATGCAACTTTGTATGTAAATAAATAATTTTAACTAACACGTTTGTAATAAACAAAATTGTCATCAAAAACAGTTCATTATTATTTTACTAACTGCACATTTACACATGTACTGCACATGTACTAAATAGTAGTATATAGTACATAAAAAATATTCATCTATAGCTTGGTAAGTACAAAGGTTAAATGCTACATTCCTAGTGTGTATTGAAATCCGAACCGATATCAAAATTTCTTTTGGATGACGGTACTGACTAGCCAATATAGTAAAATAGTATTGAAAATTCCAATCGAGTTCTCTATTAGGTACGGCAGGCAGCTTCATTTGGTACTAGTTTTTCAAGGATCCCGTGAATAGGCATCCGTTTATTGTGAACTAGATAACCGCTATATAATTCTTGCAATTGTTTATACTGTTGAAGCTTTTAATAGGACTGGTATTCAAAAGCAAACACAATTCATTTTGTGAAATTATGTGTTGTAAGGTTTTCCTAACATAGAATCCATGCATCAGGTAAGCTTTTGCTATCCTAATCATCCTGCTTATAGGATATGTTTACAAGTAATAGTTCAAGTAATAATAAAGTTTCGAATTCATTAATCTATTGTTAATTCTAAAAAAATAAATTTAATTACGCTTTAGTAGAATTATACATAATGGGGCAATTACTATTGGGTCACAAAATAGGCGCTTATCTGATTTGAAAATTTTACATACAACGGACCAAACAGACTGTATTATTGGTCTGTGGTCTAACGAGTGCGTGTTTAAATCACTAATGCGTTTGAAGTAAGGCTAAAATTGCTCTAAAATATCGGTGGACGCTTATCTGCCACCTAAGTGGTATAAAAAATGATACTGAAACAGATATATAATAATTTAGGAGGTTATAGCTTCATAGTTCCTTCTTTTTATATATAATGTTATTAGAACCTTAGGTTTTAAGCTGTAAAAACTTGTAGGTTTGCTATCAAGAAAACGTTCGCGTCTTGGCAATAATTTGTACTTCTTTACGGACATCGGGCGTAACTGCTATACCATTTATTGAGACTATTTGGATTCTGGAACGATATCATAGGTATAAACAGTTTACTATGGCTACTAACCCTAGCAAGTTCTATACAAACCAAAACCCAAACGAATTTAGTATTTTGAAGGACGTCACTTAACTTCTATTGATATTAAAAATTTGAAAGATCATTTTTGATCAACTCCATCACGCTCTGATGTATCCGGCTGATATTTGGTACAGTGATAGATTATAAGTAGTCTAGACTCTAGACTACTTAAAATCTAGAATAACAGTAGACACACACAGCCACACAGCCTAGGTACATAGGCTTCTTATCTATGGAATCTGGTTTCTGTGTCATGCGAAAACGTAATCAGAATTCATGTCGTTCATTAGTTAATGGAGAATGTTACTAGGTATGCAAAATCTTTTGAAAGTTACTCAGTAAAGCTTATATATATAAAAATACACTTGTTTTTTTTAATTCAATCGTACCAAGTAGTTATGATTTTACAGGCATTCACAGTTCTCAAAACCATCAAGTCCCACCTGAAGTGTCAGTGACTTCACATTCCATTGCGCGCTTATGAGTTCTTTACCGTTGCCTTACAAGTGACGTCACATTCCATTGCGCGCTTGTGAGTTCTTTGCCACTGCCTTGCGTTTCACTTGAAATCACAGGAACCTGATCCGATATAAAAATACTTTTTGTTTTAAATAGATCGATTATTCAGGAAGGTTATGGTCTATACTCTTCATTTTCGCATTATTAGCCTAATAACCTTCCGCTATAACTAAGCGGGCTATTAAAAGTACAAAGAATTTTTAAAATCAGTCCAGTAGTTAATAACATTTCTAGTGAAACGTAAGGAAGTGCCAAAAGCACACTGGACTGAAAAATGTGACGTCACATTTAAAGTGGTACTTTAAATATCCATATCTTGGAAACTAATTTTTATATCGAAATAATTCTTTTAGATGTATTTTTGAGTTTCTACATAGAATACAATAAGCTGAAATTCAGAATTAGTGAACATTCTCCATTCAAAATGAAACGTTTGTACAAATATTAGCCATCAACCAATTGAATGATTGGATACTTATATTTATAAGCACGCTCTTTCACAAGAGACAGGGGCGTGGAAATAGATGTCGCCCCTCATCTCATGATTAATATGAACTTTTTAAATTTAGATTTAGTAATAAATGTATGTTTTATTAGTCTGTAGTATACAATCTATAGATTTACTCTGGGGTTAACTTGGAAGTTATTTCAATTGGAAACTGAAATTACGGATTAAATCGCAGCTGAGGTTAATTTATCGTTAAATATGATCGTTGCTAGTAAGCTATATGACCAGACATATTATATCCAGTAGACATATCTACTGGATATAATAAGACCAAACATTGTACCACGCTAGGAAGTTTTATTTAATCACTCGTTAAACTTTTAACTTTACTGTCTTTGCTGTTTTGAGTGCAGTTCACGCGAATATTACCACCAGCTGTTCAGTCGGTTCTAGTTGTTCAATTAATTAAACTTAAGAAAAGACAAGATACTACAAGACTTAACGACACTATGAGCTTATTCTGCGTAAATAGTTACACCAACAATTCAACATAGTTCGGGCACTCTGTGATAAGATAGCTTATACGTACTTCAAAGTATGAGACAACTACTATTATACGAGTAGTCACCCATTAGAATCAGTTTACGTAAATAAGAAAATAACACCAAATAAATGATAATAGAATCCATCAAAAATAGTTTTATTTCCATTTATTATGCTTTGCAGACAAAAGAGTTGGTAATTTATTATACTGGGTGGCTCCTTCCTGCTAAAGAGATAAGTATAGGTAGGTATGTGTTAGGTAGGTACTTTTTACTCCGCATTTGCGTTCTACATTGGGGATGTGACAAGATTTATAAATTAGCCTTCTTTAGAAAGCTGGAACGTGAGGCCCCATCATTCACCTATTGGTATTTGGTTAGGTATACATCATTCCATACATTTATTAAAAGAAAAGTTGTAAGAGTCGTAGTGGTTCCTTTTTGGCGGTGTTTGACTTTAGATTAATAATGTAGGTTTAAAATAAAAATAGGTATAAATTTAATGTATGATATTTATAAAAAAAAAAATTTTTCTTCTTCATTCTTTCTGTTTATTCCAGGTAATTTACGAACTAGTTGATCCAATTTCGACGGGATATTTAATTGGCAGATAGCTGATGTTATAAGGCGTAGTTTAGCCTACTTTTTTTAATAACTGGGTACCGCACAAATACAACCCAGATCGAAGTCCATGCTGACGAAATAACAGACACAGTTACGACCTCCAAATGTGTGTCATGATGATAATAAATCAAATATATGACTTTTTTCAACGGATCTGTTTTATTTGCTCAGGTGAGGCTGTTAAATTGTTCCTAGAAGGTATCTACAGAAGACCTTAGGAAATATCATCAAGTATCGAATGCTTTTATAAATCTACCCATGTCAAAAGATGAAACTTGTAGTAATAACGAAAGGTCAAAAGGTTGGCAAACTACTGATAAACTTGTAATCTATTAATTACTAACTTTCGCGTCCCTTATAATTTATGCGAAAGGAAATTACCCAAAACCGTAAACAATCAAATCACTATATCGCTTTTCGTCTTAAGGCCCTTTATTAATAGATTTGAACTTTTTATAGCAGTGGATATTGCCACTATCGCTACAGTGAAAGTGGTGGCAGCTAGAGTGACTATACTAGCTATTGCTCCTGAAATACTAGGATTCCTGTACCCCCGGAATAGGTGGACAAGACAGTGACCTATTCCTGGCACAAAAGGTAGCTTATGTGTTGAAACGTTTAAATCTGTCTTATCTACCTGCCATACCTACCTATTTTACACGACGGTATTTCCGTCCAATTGAGCAGTCCGACTGGAGAAGTACCTCCGCCCTACAGAATACCGCGGCCTCGTGTTGTGTACCCGGCGGTGAGTAGGGCAGCCAGAGCTCAGTGGAGGGTTTTTGTGCTGTCAGTGGAAAGACCAAAAGCTTGTCCTGCTTTGTCTTTATACTGACGTCACAGAAACCCTCAATGCTTGTAGAGTTGGCAGCGCGAGTGTCATTCTTGGTTTCGCATGCGTCCGCAGCTTTCCATCAAGTGGGCCGTGTGCTTGTCTGCCACCTAAGTGGTATAAAAAATGATAAAAAAAACCTACCATAGCGTCATTTATTAAGTAATACCAATAAGTTGTTTTAATTTAATTTGTGTTATGTCCAAAATAAAATGTTTCTTTTTGTTCACACTCACAAATCAATTAAGTACTACTATAGAACTTGGATTGTACCTAATGAATTTTTGGTTAGCACTGAAAGTCGTTTTATAATGTAAGACTTCACCAATAACGGGAAAACGTGGAGGTCGTCTCCAACAGCGTCATGTCGATAATGGCCGTAATTATAAATGCCAATTCAATTTGCCAATCCCAGCATTGCCAGTCGCAATTTATTTCAACTTAAACGTAATTTGAAAATATTGAGATTCGTAACCCTTCTGATATTCTCTTTAGTTATACTCGTATCTTTTTGTTACCGTTTTTGTGTTATCAATTTCACCTGTTTTATTGTCTTTTAACTTTAAATTGCAAAGAATTTAATAATTAAATAAAAATGTAAATTATACACTTTACAGAAATGATAAAGTAAAAATTGTATTTGATTTCCAGTTATACTGTTTGTGATACAACTTGTGTACATAATTTAATGATAACACCAGGACGAGAGATCCTGAAGCAATAAAATAAGTGGTGGAAGTTTTAAGAAATATTGTATTCTGTAGGTACATACATTTTAAAGAATATAGTAACCGTAATTACAATTTCTACCCATATTCCTACTAACTAAGCTAAATGATTTGAGTAAGGAGTGACTTCACGTAGCTCGATAGTGTCATGACTACGATTCACACCCGGGACCTCACCATCGTAAGATTAGTTCATTAACCACTAAGCTAACGTCGCTCATAAACGACACAAGGTTACTACGGTTTTTACGAATAGTTGGGCGTGTAATTCATTAAAATTATACAAGTGATGTATGTAATTTGCTATTTTATGTCTTGCTGTAAACCCGTCAATTCACGTTATTTTTTTTATTTATTTTTTTTACTTTATTGTACGCCAATTACAATATTCATGATACAGACCTTCTCATCAATAGTGTTAGAGACCTAAAAGAGCTATTAAAAGGTATTTCAGATACCTACAGTAGGAATTTTAGTCCAAATTTTAAAGTAAAAGAGTGTTACTCAAGAAATTAAGCTCAGATAAATTGATCATTAATCATTTTCAGTGGCCATTTAAATGCTTGAGTCGATTTGGCTAGCCTGACATTTGATTGAGTAAGTTCAAGAGTGACTCCGACTAAGATAGCTTTACGAATGTTTACAGCTTGATATATAGAGTAGTTAAAACTAAAGTTTTAATATTTTACAAATACAAACGGTTTTATCTACTTTATGAAGGTAGAAAACTGTAAATTTGATGTATGCTGGAGAGAACGCTCTACCATACCGAAGAAAGCAACGAACGTAGTGAAGACAGACATGTCAAATCAAAAGCCGGATACCGTTTTATATAAATGGGTATGTGACTAAGGCTCTATTGTTCAAAGCTGTCATTAAACCCGCTCAAGTGTCGTGTGTCAGCGAGTGAGCATATTTCCTAAGAGAATAAAGATAAAGTGTTCTAAAAAACTAAACGGGTGCGAAATTTTCTCTTGAATAATTTAAGATCACACTTCTAAGGGATTTGTATCTTTCGGTACCTCCTATTGTTACAACGTTTCTGCTCGGTCGAACGCCTATATTTTATGCTTAATCTGACTGGTAATGAGCTCTATTATCAGAATTTGACACGCGTCGAGATTTAATGGCTGAGTAGGGAACATTTTCACAGGAAATTATATTATGTTTAGTATTACTGCGTTGTTCAGGATAGTGTTAACAAGTAAATTTATTGATTAATTTAATATATTTATTTATTTATTTATTTATTTATTTATTATAATCATTGCAAATATGGGTTACATATAGTTGTTATAGGTAGCAGGTAGGTTTCACCATATTTTACCATAGTAGGCATGCAATTTTACAAGATAAATTGGGAAGTGAATTAATTAATATGTTATATTCATGCTTAGAAAATTCAAATTATTAGATTATCATAACATTAATTTGTCATTTTTATAGATTCTAGGATATAAATCAAAATGTCATATTAGTATTTTAGTATACATACTTAAAAATTTAAAATTAACAATGTCATAGTGCAATATCTTCTTAATTATTATATATAGATCAGTTTATAATGTCAGTTCAGTAATATAACAATAGTAAATGTCATAAATAATTAACTTAACTTTGTTACAATAAACATTTTATACCATTCTCATCAAGAGTGTATACTGAACACATCACTACTATGGGACTTTGTACTGAAGTAATGAGGTATCTGACAGGAAGTCATTTAACGAATAGTAGCATTTCTTCACTAATAATACACGGAGTTGCTTTTTGAATATTTTTAATTCTGGAATAAGTCTAATACACTCTGGTACATTATTAAATATCCGCGGGGCCAAGCAAAATATACTTTCATGCATTAGTTGTGTTTTGCTAGCGACTACGTGTAATTTATTCTGATGCCGTGCACGTGTACGATAATCAAATAGTTCAGAGTTACTCTTCACAAATACTGCGGCCTCAAGTATATATATACATGGAAATGTTAATAAATTCATGTTTCTGAAGTATGGTTCGCAAGAGTTTGGTGAGTGAAAATTAAACATGACTCTGATACAGCGCTTTTGAGCAATGAACGCACGTTCGTGGTCTGTACTGTTACCCCAGAATATCACCCCGTATCTGAGTGTTGAGCTAACGTAGCCGTGATAGGCTGTTACTAAAGTAGATGTATTTGCAACCTTTCTTAATTTCTGGAGTGCATATGAGAACTGTGTTAGTTGTTTACACACATACTCCACATGTATTTTCCAGTTGATTTTGTTATCAATATGTAACCCCAGAAATTTAGTGACCTCCACTTCTTCTCACGTCGCTATTTAAGTAACGAATTGTTAAAGGTGTTGTGCGACAAACTCGTATTCTAAAATTCATTATTTTTGTTTTGTCAAGGTTAATCATTAAGTTATTAATTTTAAGCCAGTCTATAATTCGTGCTAAAGATTGATTAATGTCCGATTCTAAATCTATTGTATTGTCATTAGTAAAGAGTACAGTGCTATCATCAGCGAACAGCGTAATGTCGTGTTGTGTTGCCGAAGGCATGTCATTAATATATACAAGGAAAGTAAAGGACCCAGAATACTCCCTTGTGGAACACCAAATTTAGCAATTCCAGTTTCAGAAGTACAGACTTCTTCAGTTTTTGTTTTAGGGTTGACCCATCCTATTTCTGTAAATTGCTGTCTGTCAGAAAGGTAAGATTAGATTAGATTGTACACATTACCTCTAACACCATATGCATACATTTTACTTAATAAAATATTATGGTCAACACAGTCAAAAGCCTTCGACATATCCATATATAGTGCCACAGCTGGTAGTCCATTGTCCAGATTAGTCATCACTTTACTTAAGAAGTTATAAATTGCTACATTTATTGATTTACAATTTCTGTACCCATATTGACAAGGTGTAAAAATGATTAATTTTTCAAAAAAGGTATATAGGCATTTGTGTATCACCTTTTCGAATATTTTAGCGAAAATCGGTATTAACGCTATGGGCCTATAGTTACTCATATTTGTTTTGTCACCTTTTTTAAATATTGGCTTTATAACTGATATTTTTAGTTTGTCTGGAAATTTTCCTTGTTCTATGCATTGATTAATAATATGGCTTAAGGGTCCGGATATAATGTGAGCGACATCTTTAATAATGTTTGTCAAAATGCCATCGCAGCCGGTACTGTTCGTGTTCTTCAAATTTACTATTATTTTATAAATATCGTCTGTAATAGTAGGTGCCATAAAGACTGAATTAGAGATGAATGTAATTTTGTTTGAAGAACTATTATATGTATTAGTGTGTATGTCATGATTATTTATGTCAAGAAAAAAGTCATTAAATGATTTCGAGATGTCTTTAGGATTATCAATTATTACGTCATTACTCATTATTTGTTTTATACTTTCCTTCGGATGTCTATATTTCGTTTCGTTTATAACCTTCCATGTTGCTTTACTTTTGTTGGGTGCAGTCTTGATGTAGTAATCGTTTTGTGATGTTTTTGTCATCCTAATTATAGATTTGTACCTCTTTGCATATGTTTTAAATGTTTTTTTATTAGTTTCATTTCTATTATTTCTGTATTGCCACAGAAGATTGGTCTTACGTTTGCTGCATATTTTTATACCACGCGAGATCCATTTTGGTTTTGATATGTTATGAATGCGATTTTTTACTAAAGGAAAGCAAAGTTGGTACAGCATAATAAAGTTGTCATCGAATTGGTTATATGCACTATTTGCATCCATACAATTATAAACATCATTGTTGGTAAGCTGTTTTAGGTATTTCATAAATATCATTCTGTTACCCATAGAGTAATCTCGTTTTAAAATATACCAATACTTCAAAACACAAGTTTTTTTGACTGGAACCTTGATAATTTGTGCATTATGGTCTGATAGTGCTAGTTCCTCAACAGTGCCCTTGCATGCTTTGACATTGTGGGCTATGTTGTCTATGCAAGTCTTACTGGCGGATCGCGTTATTTGCTTAAATTGTAATTTTAAATTATATGTCATTAAAAATTCTATAAACTTAGTAGAGTGCCTGTTTTGCTTTAAAATATCAATATTGAAGTCTCCACACAAAACAACCTTCTTGCCACTGAAACATACTTTATTGAATATTTTATTTAACACTGTAAAGAAACTGCAAAAAGAACTAACAGCATAGTCTGGTGGCCTATAGATACATAGAACTATAATTTTATGTTCCAGTATTTCAATGGCAGAGCATTCTATAGTATTTTGAATTGAAAGTTCTGATATATCTTTAAGAAGTTTGTGTTTCAAGTGATTTTTTATTAATATACAAGAACCTCCATGTCTACTGTTTCTCATATAATAAGAAACAAGTTTGTAGTTGGGCACTGTAAGATATACCTCATCGCCCTCTATCATGTTGTGTTCAGTTATACACAGTATGTCAATAGAAATGCTTTGCGTGGTCAGATTATTAATACAAACAGAGAGCATGTCAGCTTTGTTGACTAATCCATCAATGTTTTGATGGAGTATCGTAACAAAATTATACACGAAATAAATTAGTGATTAGGTTAGGACCAGAGCTATGGTCGTTACTCAGTTCATTTATGGGTTCACAATTATTTAGATTATTGACTAACAGGTCCTGTTCAAGATCTAAATTGACCTGAGTATATTGATCTACAGAATTTTTGTTTTTATTTTTTAACATTTGCTCGTGTTGTGATACTTGATAGTGATAGTTTAAACATAATATTTCTTTTAGTAGTGACCTTGCAAGATTTAATACATAATACCGCCTATTTGGTATAGATACAGAGTAGTTCATGTTCATGTATAGCACATTTTTAAACTTCTTACAAATAAATCTAAGTTGATAGTTTAATTTAGCTTCTTTCAAAAACTTGTTTTTGGGCACTTCACTTATGATCACGTTCGTATTGGCGGTTGAAGTCAACCATCGATGTAGGTTGATGTCGAAATCATATGGGTTTTTTTCGAAGCAGCCTCCCAATACAATGACATAGTCGCTTTTTGTCAAAACACCTATCTCACTACTGGAGTTTGACAAGATCTCATTAAGTACAGGTTCAGGTTTTAGATATGAGAACACTGCGTATTTTGTTCCAAGCAGATTCTGCAGTATGTTGCGTAGACCTCTTCCCTGACCGTCGCCTAGAATAATTACTTTGTGCTTCTTACTTTGGGTTCTAACTGGTGCACTTTCAGTTAACGGGCATTGTATGTCCCTAGTGTCAGTATCGTTATTGGCTTTTTTTTCTGTGTTGTTTGTATATTGCGCCATTTTGGTTCTAAGGTATTTGTGCAAATACTTTTTGCGAGATGTATGGGAGAATGCCGAGGAGTATTTACTCTCATGTTAAATATTTTATTCGAGATAGGCGAAGAGTTGGTCTTACGCTGTGGAGTAGTGCAGCTTATTTTTTTAAGTAAATCTATTTGTCTTTGCTGTGCCTGTATGTCCTGTTTTAGTTTGGTATATAGGAACTGTTGTTGCATTTGGAGCCACAGTGGATAAATTAAAAGTGAATTATCATTTAATATCCCCTAAGATTACATTTGAAGACATTTGAGTTAGTACTACTAACTCAAATGTGTTATGTGTACTCAGTGTGTTTTAGTTCTTTGGTTACTGAGAGTTAGTAGTATTAACTCAAATGTATTATGTTTGTTAATTTTAATAGCATCAACTAGCTAAGTAGTTATAAGATCTACTATCTTAGTAGTAAATAGTAGATACTACTAATTCTAATATAGGTATTTAAACTATCATGGTTACTCACATTAGTATTAAAATTATTAAGATTTCGCCGCTGTTGCAAGCACCATGAGGCGACATGATGAGCGTCGAAATATCGGAAACTCAGAACAATACAACATGGTATATATATCCCGATAACTGTTATCCTACGGGAAGCCGTGGCTACTGGCGACTGGCTAAAGCCGTACAAGCCAACTTCTGTCAGCCTTCGCTGCCTCCGCTGCGTAACCCTGATGGATCCCTGGCCCATGAGCCGCAAGAGAAGGCAAATCTGCTGGTTAATCTCTTTGCAGCCAACTCCCGAATCGATGATTGTGGTACGCAGCCACCGACACTACCCGACAGTGACCACACAATGCCTGATATCCAAATCAGGCAACGCGATGTCCGTGCAGTGCTGCAATCACTCGATGTCCGGAAAGCCAGTAGTCCGGATGGTATTCCAGCGGTAGTTTTGCAAAAATGTGCAGCGGAGTTGTCTCCAATGCTAACGCGCCTGTACCGGCTGTCCTACAGTTCGGGTACAGTGCCTTTGCCTTGGAAAGAGGCGAATGTTCAGCCGATTCCCAAGAAGGGGGATCGCTCGGAGCCAGCCAACTATCGACCCATAGCCGTCACCTCAGTGCTCTGCAAAGTGTTCGAGCACATAATTAACAAACAACTCATGCGGCACCTAGAGGATCACTCCTTAATTAATGACCGGCAATATGGCTTCAGGCCGAAACGGTCAACGGGTGATCTTCTAGCATACGTTACCCATCTTTGGGGTGAGGCTATGGACAAGCACGGCGAGTCACTGGCAATTAGTCTTGACATCGCCAAAGCTTTCGATAGAGTCTGGCACAAATCGCTTCTCTCCAAGCTACCTGCCTTTGGTCTGCCTTCTAGGCTGTGCAACTGGGTTGCTAGCTTCCTGCAGAGGCGCCGTATTCGCGTCCTTTGTGACGGACGAGCTTCGGAGTTTCTGCAGGTAAATGCTGGCGTGTCCCAGGGGTCCGTCTTATCACCCACTCTCTTTCTTCTGCATATCAACGACATGCTGTCCACCGGCAATGTTCATTGTTATGCACACGATAGCACCTTACATGGGAGTTATCATGGACATCCTGCGGCTAAGCAGTCAGATATCGCAGAGAAAAGGCAGCTTCTTGTCACTGAGCTTGACGGGATCCTGAATCACATTTCTCAATGGGGCTCTGAGAACCTGGTTGAGCTCAATGCAAAGAAGACGCAGGCATGTGCGTTTACAACAAAAGTATCTTCTTTCCTTCCCCTCCCCACTCTTCAGAGCACGCCACTGCAGGACAATCTCAATATCCTAGGTATGGATGTTCGCTGCAACCTGAATAACAAAAATTACATCGAAAGTATTATCAAAACAGCCTCACGAAAACTCGGAGTCCTGAACAGAGTGAGACGGTTTTTCACGCCGGAGCAGCGGTGTCTTCTATACAAGACACAAATTCGCTCCTGTGTGGAATACTGCTCGCATCTCTGGGATGGTTCAGCAAAGTACTTACTAGATGCTCTCGACAGGTTGCAGCGACGTGCGGTCCGCATTATTGGGAATCCCGAGGTCACGAACACCCTAGAACCTTTACAGATGCGTAGAGATGTTGCGTCCATGGCTGTACATCAGTAGCGGTACCGTCTGTACCGTGGTGAGTGTTCTGATGAGCTCTTCCAATTAGTCCCACCCTCCCCTTTCCTACACAGGACAACGCGTGCAGGTCTTAGATGTCATCCGCACACGGTGCAGAACATCCGATCAAGAACCAAGCGGTTCGGTGACTCTTTCCTCTGTCGCACTATTAAGGCCTGGAATTCATTACCAGCTCACGTGTTACCTTCTTCCTACAGTCCTGGGTACTTTAAGCGGGGCGTGAAAAAGCATATGATGAGGCCGTCAAGCTGAGTGTCACCATTGTCACACGGTATGTGTAAGTAATGGTGACCCTCTTTTCTGAGACTTTGCCTTCAGCTTACCAGCGAAGTCTAATTGACGTGTTTAATATTAAAAAAAAATACTAATTCTAATGTCTTAACACTCATAATATAATACCAAGTATCCAACGCTTCGTATTAATCTTCTCCAAGTGAAGACGTCACCACATTTTGATTATAAAGCTACTTGATTTCGAAAACACTAACAACTAAATGTTAAATTAACTCTGACTGGGTTAATTTGTGTTGAATTTGAACTCCTTTGCAATTGGAATTCAATGTGATATATCCATACATATTGATTAAGCAATAAATAAAAAAATCTTTTATGTTAATCGACTGTATGAAACCGTTTCCTCTTTCAGGAAATTCGATTCTTCATTTTAGCTGTTAAATATTTATAGAAATGTAATAAAAGCTCTATCGGATTTGATAAAATCGTTTCGCGTCATTGCGATTCAGACAATTTTACAAAATAACAGCAGCGTTTTCTCGCAGCCATCGTCATAATACGCTCGAAGAGTATAAGCGAATCAGACAGTTATCGTTTTGCCGAATGGAATTCGTATACTCATGGGTGGAATACATCCCACATCGAATATAGTCGAATATTATAGTAACACAACTTTAGGGATATTGCACACTTATTCGAATCTATAACATCTTGTCTGGATAACATGTAATACAGTTTCAGATATCGATATTATCACTTATGCGTTATTGCCTCAGGATCTCTTCGCGATACGAGCAGCACACTGTTCCGTTTGATTAAATACTAAGTTATCAATATTCATAGTTAACGTTACGGAGTTCATGCAGAAAATTATTATTTGTTACATAAATGGACTAAGTTATTTTGTTGTTTATTAGGTGTCCAGAATTTGGACAGATGAATAAAATTAGCGAAGTCGCCTGGGCTGGGCTGGCTACTGAAAACATAGAGAGTGACTTACGCGTTGAACATAATATTTTTCACCTCAACAGTGAATCAATTCATCAATCAAATGACGGCCTCTGTGTCGTAGCGGTAGAATTTACTACAGTGCAAATATTTGTATCATACATATTCGTGCGAATATGTATCTATGTATGACATGTACACATTTACAAAAAAAGTATTTAAGTATTATATGTTTATCCGCATTCTAGATTCCATAACACAAGCTAGTTAAGCTATGCTTACCATGGGTCTAGATAACGCTCTGTAGAATTTTGTGGAATATTTATTAATTTTATTTATTTGGCAAAACTGTAATAAAAATCATTTTTGCCAATTATTGTACGGAAAGTGCTTTAGTGAATTAAATTAAAAATATTATAATTTTAATACCTTACGTCAGTGTAACGCTACGTACTAAAAAACCAACAATTCGCGAACAAAGTCGTGGGTGACTGATAAATCATAATTATTATGAGTTCAGAGTTTTATAAATTTATCTCAGGAATAACTATTTAACGTTGTAAGTTAGAAAATGTTTTTAAACTTGGTAAACTTAAAATAGAGAAGTTTAAAATTATATAGTTTTAATATTCAACTTTTGTCATTATCTACGTCTGTGAGTGGAAAAGTTTTGAGCTACTTTTTAAAATATAGCCTGGTTGATTGGCATTATTAAATAAAAGTCTAGAATTAATGAGGCTCTGTTTTGCTTTGCGCCAAGTCACTATGTATTGAATGTTGATATATGGATGTAATTGGCATAATCACAATCAAAATTGGCATGATAGTATCATGGTAGGTAATTAGTGTATGTTATGGATTAGTTAATAAGTAGTTGTAACAATGTCTGTCTTCTGTTATTTAAAACATAAAATACTAAGGTTACTGCAATGGTCGATGAATGACCCACCAGCTCCGGTGGTATCATTGGAGAATTTCCACATGAAAAAAAAGGTTGCTTCAATGGTATCCTACCAAGGACACTTGCTAATTGATAAAAGTTATTCTTGCGCAGGTTTTCTTCACGAGTTGGGATGTCAGAATCATAAATATAACCGGTATTTACCATAAAACCAAATGAATCCATATAATTGGTCTATAATGTATAAAGGAGTACGTATTTGTGAAGTATCTATCCCCAAATGGTACTGTGATACATTGTATATTTCCTAAGAAAGGTGATTTAATAACAAATAGTTATGTAGTATAATAAAGAGGGCGTCTAAAGAGAAAATAAAAGCAACGAATGTTTATTTGATTCCTCTCGTGTGATTCCTTTCATACCAAAGGGGTTATCGGCAAACAGATAGCAGTACATTACAAGCAAGGCTGTCGTGATGTCCGACAGCGTTGTTTATGGCTTTAAAACGTACGAAATGAAAAGCTTAAAAACTTCGATAAAAAACAACACATTAAATTTTCACTCTGCTCCCGCGGTCCGCTCAAAAACTTAAAACCCAGCCCCACTAGATAAGTGGCAATTCGTTTTTTAGCGTTTTGTAGAATATAGTGACGAATATATGGGATTTAACGTATATGACAGTCGTCAACGTATGTCATAAACGTCAAATCCTATACATTCAACATTCTATTCTACAATACCCCGGATAACGAAATTCCAATTTTAGGGCGGCAGATCTAAATTCACGCAGTACAAGTAGTATTGAATATAAAGCGTCAATTTCACATTTATTGCGCTACTTTAACGCATTAATTTTATTAATGCATCACTATTACTTGTAAGAGTTATAGGGTGCGACCCTGATTTTATAAGCTTTTGCTTTTAGGCTACCTAATTCTGCCATAAAAAATATTTCCTCCTTTACCTTTTCACTTACTCCCAGTTTTTTCCTTCTTTTAATTCTTAAATGCCTGGTTAAGAAAGCTGGTTAAGAAAGCTGGTTAAGAAATGTAAAATTTGTACGCCAGAACTGGCAGAATATCAGATCTGAACATTATATACCTAAACACCATTTTGTACCATATTCTACGAATAAAGACTGACTTTGACTGCATGGTAAGCCCTTAAGAGGGTATAGCCATCATCGAATTTGTGTAAAAAACAAGGTATGCTAAGTTGGTTTGAGCGTAAAGCGAATGAGTATGAAGCTAATGACACATCAGGTATGTAAGGCACAGTTGAATGGGTAGACCAGACCAACTGGGGTCAGCCTCGCAGTACACACATGGACCAAATTAATAAAAAAATGAACAATTGGAAGGTCAGAAGTACTCGAAAACAGAAGCTTGTATGAAAGGATTAATACGACAGTAGAGGAAGCTAATGAAGTATATAAGGATAGAGTCATATGACGGGCAGTTGCCTCTGCCTACCCTGGATTAGGTGTGAGTGTATGTATGTATGTATGTAGAAGATAAGAAATATTTTGTTAAAACAGATACTTATGAATGAACAACTTATGTTAGATATGTTATATGTCAATACTATTTTCTATTCTGTAGTGATGATCTTCCATTGGAATTTCATTTACTGCACCTATTAACGAGTATTCTCTCCAAACGTACTCACGTAAAAGTTGATTTTGTGTTTGTTCTTTGTTGCCAACATTCATTACCAACTAGTACTTTACTTTCTCGTTATTCAATGTAAGTTTGTGTGAAGTGTTAGGAATTCATGGTAATATAATTATACCTACATTATGTAATAATTTAGTAGTGCTATGTCAGTCATGGGTAAATAATGAATTTTACTCAAACCTACACATTGTAAATCTATTTTTGCTAATCCAGGGCTGTTTTATCTATATTTGCGCAGGCTTACGGACTGAGTGTCAGTCCTGAATAAACTCACTAATGGAGCTATTTAAGTCGTTTCACGTACAAATGCTTGGGGCATACCTCGCAGGCAGCGTGAGAGAATGTAACACCTAACTAGTGAAGTGCTACAGGTGGGCAAAGCCATCGGGCAGTACATTATATTATTTTTCACTTTGAACTCGGTTAACTTTATGACTCTTATATTATTAACTCTAACATGTGTTGAGTTTTATCGTTCAAGCTCGTAAAACTAATGTCTTGAGCTTATAGTCCATAACTAGAATACAGCTACGCCATTTATGAAACTTAGTACATTCAATGCATATTTAATCTTTATTAATATTAAAGTACTATACAAAGTAAAAATAGAAACGCTTCCAATTCTTCTTGGTAAAGAATTCCAGAATTCCTTACTCTCACCATTTATTTTTTATTTTTCTCTTCAAGGTAATTTTTATTTAAAAACAGTAGACGTGGCAACGCGAGAAGAATTTGTTTTCTGTGAGTAAAACGACGTTTTCTTTGATTGTTATTACTTTTAGATTTTTCAGACAAAACAATTCTAAACAGTAATTGCTTTCGACATGTACCTACCTATGAAATGAAAACAAAGAACAATGAAACTAGAGGTGAAGAAGGCCTTTGGCGTTGATGGACAGCCAAATCAGTAATTTTTCTTTATGTAGTTTCAGAATACAAAATGGTCTCAATAGAAAAGAATTATTCAATTCTTAAAGACATCAAGAATTGCAAAATTTACCGCTGAGTTTATAACATTGGTTAATTTTATAATTCTTAATACGAGGGTCACAAGGAGCTAACGAAAACAGACTCATAATAATGTTTTAATTTAAACCATAAAGGTTCCGCTAGACGCCAGAGACGACTCACAATTAACGCAATAAAGACATTTTGTGTCCCTCGAATAGCGTACAAACAAACCCTTGCTACATAAGTAAAATTAATACTACAGGTAGCATTAAAATATGGCAACCGCACACCACATTTTAATTTTCCCTAATATAGTATTTTAGCTCTTTCCAACGAATTCCTTGATAAACTTAAAAACTCATATATTACTTAATAAAAGTGGTGGATTCTGAATGTCTTAAGATGATGAGTATTAAATGACTTCATTAACTATACTTCCCCTTTTTAAACAGCGTGTTTTAGGCATAAAGTCTGGTTTCACAATTTACTGTTTATAGCGTGGCTTGGCAGTTAACAAAACACGTTTGTTTCCAAGCCAATTTCATCCGTTCTCACTCCGCTCAAAACATTGTATTACAGAGTAATAAAATAGCAGTATTGGCATTATACCGGAAGGCTTTTTTATAATAAGTACCTTCCAGTATAAATTCGCTGTAAAGTTAAGAAGATCTTACGAAGCGTTACGAAGCGTTCGCCTTTATCGTTATAAAGGCTGAGATCGGTAATGCTCATAGCTTTTTGAAATTTATTATTTTCAAGTGATTCTATCGGAAATTATTTGTAAATAAATAATAAATCCGATCCGATGAATAATCCGAGTTTTATTTAAATGTGTCTCTTTTTTATACCGACTTCGAAGCCAAAATAGTGAAAAACAGATGAATTTGAAAAAGTTATCTACATTATTATATCCTACATATTAATAGTGGTTTAAATTGATATGATAACCTAACTGAAGAACATAGGAATGGTGTGTGGGCATTTCTTTGTAATCTTAATAAATCTATCTATAGTTTCATATAGAAGAAGACAACAAGAAGGCACTTAATAAAAATATATTAATCAACAAAGGAGCTGTTATTTATGGAAATAGGCAAGATGTGTGAAGGAAATTAAAGCTGAAGTACGTTAATTACGTGCAATCGGCGCGAGTAATTGCTTATCTGTCGCGTCGACGACAGACTCGGTTGTCTTTACACATGAATCTACCCTCGGAAATACACGAGTAAACCCTAGAGCAAACGAGGAAGTGAAACTGTTAAGGAATATTTAATCACATATCGTTCCTTGAAGTACATGAGTAGCTGAGCTTACATAGGCACGTGTAATGTTTATGGTTCAAGTAACGTAGGATCTCTACATAATTAAATCGCTAGTTTTCAACAATACAGTACTTCAGCAAATTCTTTAAATGTCAACTTTTCATGAAGGCAATTTTTGAAAAGAACTATGGCTTGTTCTAACTTTCGGTAACTACGTAGGGTGCAAATATGCTTTGTATAATTAAGTGTGTCATGTTGGTGATGAAAGTGTGTAATGATTACCGCTGATGCGCCATAGTAACCCCTGTAGTTTACATGTAGTAAACTCTCCGTGACGTTAAGGGCTTCACATCTTATATCGGGCGGTGTTAAACATAAATCATTTTCTTCATAACTAGTACTTGAAGATAATTTAGATAGATAGATAGATAATACTTTATTGTACACCAATACATTTACAACTGAGACAAGTAGGGTTACCTACTTCTTCCAGGCAACCTTGGGATGGACAGTAATGTAGACAAGACAAAAGATATATGGTGTAGTTATCATATAAAACTAAATAAAAGGTGTACTAAAACAAAAAGAAAGACAGAGAAAAGCACAGATAAAGGAAAATAAAATAAAATATACAGCTTTACGTTAAGTATTACAAACATAATTTTATTTAACATTTAATTAAAAATAAACTATAATTTCAACATAAAAATTCATTACTTTTCCTATGCGCAAGCATCTAGCACGGAATCTGAACGGCAATAGACTAAAAAAATGAGGTTTTTTATTTTCAGAACGTAGAAAATGTGAATTTGAAAGTTTTTACAGAGAAAACATAACTTATATTATTTTTATCTAATTTCATGATTTTTATCTAATTATAAATCTGACATAAATAATTGAATAATTGTTATTTCTTATGATATGACGTGTAATGAATTAATTGGAAATGATTATTATATGTACTGTTACTACTTTTATTATTTTTATTATTTTTTAATTAATAATATTGTATACTTCAGAACCATTATTAGTTTTGAAGCATCATGCTTCAAACATGCTATTGTAAATCCAATTATTATTATTATGTTACTACTCTGTCGCATTAGGCAATACCTGTAATGACACAGTATGTATGAATGAAAATAAATAAATAAATAAATATTTGAGTGAAAGTTTTTTCATTAAACTTGTTTAATCAACTAGCAAGTTGAAATTATCTATTTAAACACTAAGTAAGTCTATAATACGACTTGATGACTGGTGCTGCAACGCATCCGATACGTCGGCAGAAATAGTAAGTTCCATGATTTAATCGCGATAAGTTCAGATACGTTGCATAATTTCTATTAGGAGGTAGGACACGGCGGTATTTCCGCCCAATTGAGCAGTCCGACTGGGGAAGTACCTCCGCCTTACAGAATACCGTGGTTATAATTACTTAGTGTTGTGTTCCCAGCGGTGAGTAGGGTAGCCAGAGCTCACTGGAGAATTTGTGCTGTCAGTGGGATGACTGAAGGCTTGTCCTGCTTTGTCCTCTACACTGACGGCACAGAAACTCTGTGCTTACAGGGTCGGCAGCGCGAGTGTGGCTTTTCTGGTGTTACACACGTCCATAGGCCATGGTAACCACTTTCCATCAGGTGGGCTGTGCGCTTGTCTGCCACCTAAGTGGTATAAAAAAAAATTATTATGAATTCACACCGCGATAGTTTAAAAGTAACATAAGTAAGTATATTTAAATAAAAAAGTAATTATAAAATACAACAATATTAAATTAATTTACATTAATCTCTATACAAAGACTTGGCAAAGCAGCTCGACGCCACGCGCGACCAGAAGGCTGGTTATTATCTTGCACAGAGGATAAGCATTGCCATTCAACGTGGCAATGCTGCCAGCCTTCTGGGTACGTTAAAAAGTAAAGAGTTTGTAGTGAAGAGTTTGTACCAATCTAGTACATTTTTGCTTACAATGTATAGTGTGTAACAAACCGTTCGTTGGTAGAAACAAGTGCTGGGATAAATTAAACCTCTTTGGAACCGAAAAATGTTATATCCTTTTAACAGTTTTAACTCCGTCTAGAACACTTTCCTATTTTAGACCTACGTTGAATCCCGGTTTACAAAAGCTCCTATTTTAAATTACTGAGCATCTAGTAGTAGGGTCTAGAACCCTACAAGGATTACAAAACCATCCATTACCATGCAATAGTCCCATAACGTAACACCTCACCGTTAATCCCATTGATTTGCTACCCGAGGAGGCCTCCCACGCTTCCTTTAATAAAAACAAATTTTCATCTTCCTGATGAAAACAATGACCACAGAAACTAATTTAACATTTTTTTTGGGAAACTTCAGTTAAAGAAGTCATTAAAGAAAAGGCCTGTCACTCTCGCGTTCTCACATTGCATAAATCTTTTGTCATAACTCGTAATATAAATTTATTCATCGCTTTTAACTGCGAGACTGGTATAAATTGAGCTATTTTTGCACTTCAAACATCATTATTTTCCCTTGAGATAGGCAGTTTTACTAGGAAAGTTCTTAGCACTCAGGTTTATTTTGTGAAATATTATGTAATCTTCGCTAAATTTGCAGCTGTTTACGTTAAGTTCGGAAATTTTAGGAATAGCTCAACTCAAACTACTATTTGAGTTTGAAATGTTCATCATCATCATCATAACGTTAGCCCCGGTTGTATTCAAAGCTTTCAACATTTTATAGCCCAGGATTCACTCTCCTACTCTTTCCATGATTTAAATTATCTTCGTTTTTGCGGGAGCGACTGCTTTCCAAGCCTAGAGGAAATCGTACATCATCCGTCAATCAGTAGGTTCAGGTTTACCGACTTGTTGGTGAGGTTAGCTTGGGCCCGAAGATATATGGTACCCCAAAAACATCCAACCCTGTTTTATGTAGTTTGAAATATTAACTCTATTATTTCCATCAAATGTACACAAACCAATCTTTATACATCTATTTTTGTACATGTATACAAATATTTTGCCAGAGTTACAATAATGCTACCTTCCAAGAGGATGTTTATAGAGAGGGTGTCCTAAAAAACGTTTACAGCCGAAATAGGCCACGTTCGCGAATAAATTGGGTACATAGTTGGAGAAATAAAAAAAAATACATGAAAGGGATGGAACAAGGAAAGCAACGAATGTAGGGAAGAATTGTTTAAAGTGGCGTTCTATTGCCTCTGCCTGCTCCTTTGAGAATACGGTGTGAGGAAATTATGCATAAACTCACCTAATGTACCTACCCCTATTTTATGAACTTTAATTTATTTACAGTCATTACAAGTAAATTTTATTTTATAAATATCTAATTTACTAAAACTAAGAAATTACTGAAAAATAAAAAATGTTTATCAATGCCGATTGTATATTAATTAATTTAGTTAATTCTTTTAAAACATTAAATTTCTGGATTTAAAAAGTTATGATGTCATAATTACGCTTTTTTTTATTCAATTCCAGTAGATGGAAACAAAGTAGGCCGCTAAAATGACGGCGAGTAAAGAGAGGGTAATTAAACCTCTTTACGGCCTCTTCTCATTTGTCCCTCTCGACCTCTCGCTCGGGACTAATTTGCTGGAATGAGCAACGTAACGTCTGTCTCTATTCTTTTGAGCTTTTCCAAGTTATGTATCTGTGATATTCAAAAACAATCGATATGGTATACATCTAGCTTTTACTCCATCAGCTATAGTTATAAATTTAGCAAGTTTTTTTACGCATCGTGCACCTTAAGCTTATGTTCCTCGCAGTGCCGAAAGTTACAAAAGGGACTTACCTTGATCTAGTTTATCATGCATGCACCATGCGACCCAATGAAAGAATGTAAGCCTGTTATATTTAAGACATCACTATATTTTAGTGTTGTTCTCGACGGTATCTGAGGGTATTTTTTATCTTAAAACCCGGGGTCCGCTTAAAGAGTTAGGAGGTCCCGGGATTTGAGAGGAACGAGGAACCTTTCTTCTTTTGGTTTAGCTTATACGACCTTTATGGAAGCAATGCGGAACTCCAAACCTTGAAGAGGAAATTTGCATCAGACTCTTATTTTATTGTGCGAATAATCCCCACGGCTACTCCCCCACCGGAGCCAGTGGGAGAGGTTATGTCCGACTTGAACCGATTAAGACACACGCCGTCTGAGGGCTATAGGTTGCCGGAGGCATGTTCCTTGCACCCCGGCCGACCTGGGGTCATCTCTTTCGAGCTGGCTGTCGTCAGGGTGTGGGGACCACGGAGTCCTCATCCAGTCCCCTGGTATGGGGACGCGTGCATCACACGCTGCCGCCGTAGCCTGTTTTTGCTGGAGTGACAGGCGGCTCCACCTGTCGCCCCCAGGCACGCGCTCATGTGGACTCATGGAGTCATTTTGCGACCTCCGACGCCCAAGAAGCCTTCGCTCGTCACGGTTTGCGTGGTAAACGAGTCACCTCGCAGAAGGAAGCGGCGGCAGCCCACAACTTGCATCAGACCCTCATCCATCTTACTACAAGAACCACTAGGTATACTTAGTCGTTTGTGATCCTAGTTAGCATTTTACAAGGTTTTAGAATGTGTTTGAACGCAATTACAAAATGGACTGCACGAGGAATCCACAGTCACATGTGGAGTCGCAAACCCTCCTCCTATCCAGGTATGAGAATCAGGAGATGGTCAGTTTCCCTTTGCACAGTGTGATTCTTATCACAACAGGGTATTCGTGTGTGGCTACTGTTTTTTTTAAACTCTTACGACATTTTATTTGGACTCTAGGTGATTCGTATTCCTATAGGCGAGGTCGGGAGTCTTATCTGCTGTTTCACGTTCTCCAGACTGCAAATGATCATTCGGCAATGACTCATAAAAATTCTGTGAAGCTGCTCAATTGAATGTTTCATCACAGTTCGATGTAGTTTTTCAATGAGTTTAGTAATACAAAACAAAAATTCACATTTATAGTTATTCGATCGTATTTACAATAATAATCAACTTTTATCTGTTGTTACATTAAATTTAATGTAGCTTGTATTTCACTGGAATAAAATTTAACAAAATTGTAACGGCTGCGAATCACCGTTTCGGATAATGGACTAGAGCGGTGTTTACACTTCCCTAGTATACCTAAAGTATTTTGTTTTATATTGAGCGCCAACGCTCAATTCAATTTTAGGGCTCCAACTAGCCGTAACGAGTGTTATAGATGTTCGTATGGCAACGGGGACTGACGGCTTAGTGTGTTCTCTGAAGCACGACCAGTTTAATGCAAATACCCATATTTATACAAATATTTATACTGTGGACGGAAGGTGGTGGACTAGACAAAATGGCACACATTGGGCGAAGCCTATATCCAGCAGTGGACTGCAGAGGGCTAATTGATTGATTGATCGAACGGGCATCGAACGCGCACCCCTGCGTAGCGTCCGCGTTCACTACCGCCACGCCACAGAGGCTGCTACTCTTACCTCCCTATTCAAGTAATAAACGCTAGCCCTTCGATTAAAGTTATGGGTTTATTGAAAGGTGAGGATAAAAAATATTTTAACCTACAAAAAAAAAAATACAGGCTGTAACTTAATATAATACTGCAGGCGTGGTGATTGGTTATAACGCAGCACAGTAAATTATTGAATAATTAAGTAAAATAATGAAGACGATGATAAGTATATTGATATGCATGGCGGCTTACCATGACGCATTAAAACAAGTCATTTGTCGAGAAAGCAACATATAACCTTTCAAACCATATTCTAAGGCTTTAGGGGGAGAAATTTCTGAAAATTCATCCCAATTGGATGTTAACAACATGAAGGGCATCTACTGCCAAAACTCAAGTTTGTAACCTTAGCGGTTTAAGCTCTGCGATGGTGATTATATCTGTAAATTTTCCAGGACAAGTAATTGTATATGTATAGAAAATATTGTAATCAACATTTGGTTTTATTTGACAATTCCTCAAAAAACAACCCTCAGCAGTCTATTTTTTCTAGGATAAGCCAAATAAGGCAAATTTGGGAGGGCACTGCAGGAAACTGGACCATATGCGCCAATGGCAACATGGCTTTTCACATAGTCGAAAGTCACAAAATTTCCCACACGACACGATCTTAGCCGACTGCTCTATAATGTATACAAAAAATTTCAAGAAAGTTATTAAAATATAGAACACGAAAACTGATTTCGAAAACATTTTTACATTTTGTTTCCTTTAAAGCATAGATACCGCTTTTGGTCTAATGAATATTTCAAAGTGCCAACATTTTCTGATAGTTGCATAACTATCAGCAGGGAACGTTCAGAGGAGTTACCGAGGTGTGTAAGTGATCAATTAGTAAGCAAAGCTACGGTAATTACGTTTGTACGTCTCTTAGTCACCATTCTCCGGTTATTGAACAATTTTCTACACCCCGCGGCCCTATAACGTGACGAGAATACTACATTATACAACAGGACTGGTATTCGCAGTTATTGCCGCGATGGTATTTGTCCTTTGTTCATGATAATTCCTAACGAAAGGACGTTATTAAAAATGACGTCACTGGTCGCCGACTGTCGATGCATACTACTCTTTATTTACGTATCAGAGAAAAATTCTAAATCATTTTGCGAAAATGACATTCAATTAACGCCCTTTAATGTTTTTGTCACCTACGTAACTGTAACAAATCTTCAGGCATTCCGCTGTTTTGCATAAATCCTCAGGAGCTTTACGAGGACATAAATAATCCAACACAATTTAAACGAATATGTATGTACGAGCAACTACACAGCGGTGGCGTTTGTTGAAATGAAATCATTGAAAATCTATAATATAACATAAACTCACGCCTATATCCATGAAGGGGCAGGCAGAGGTGCTAGCACCCACATTTCGCTAGTGTAATAGGTGGCGAGCCTATTGCCATTAACCGGGCACTTATAAACTTGAGATAAATACACACATAACTTCGAAAAGCATCGAAAAGTCATTGGTGTGTGCCATGGTAAAACCTGGGATCGAATCCGAGACCTCGTCTCAGCAGTCCATTACCCATACAACTAGGCTACCGCGGTTGTTCTATCTATTCTATAGTATTACATAATTCCATTACAAAATTGAATGTTAGTTGTATGTTGTGTGTGATATTAGAAAAAACCTTTTTATTACTTGGTCTTAACTAAAAATCTACCTTATGTTTGATTGTAATTATTTGAGTAGAACCAGAGAGTTTTTGTGCTGTCAGTGGGAAGACCAGGGCTTGTACTGATTTTGTGTTCTGCACTGAGGGCACATAAAATCTCTGTTCTTACAGGGTCGGCAGCACAAAAGTGACTCCACTGGTGTTACACACGTTCATAGGTCACGGTAACTACTTTCCATCAGGTGGGCCGTGTGCTTGTCTGCCACCTAAGTTGTATAAAAAAGAACCAGAAATATTACCAAAAATATAATTATTAGGGAATATTTCTGATTATACGATACCTTTTACACTAGTTACTTTGTCTGTTATTCCCGCGGGATCCACATTATTAAGCCACGCGGAAATTAGGCAAATGGTATGTTCAACAACATTTTCTATATGTACGTGTTTTGAATAAATATAATAGAAAGGTTTCATTTAACAATATTGCTCCATTAGCTGTGAACAATATATCATGAGAAAATGAGTACCATTAATAACTACGGAGACGGTAAAGGAATACTAATCCTTCATGACTGAAAGTCGAAGTCGATCGTAAAGGCTTCTATTATAGCGCCACCTAATAATGGGTATGTATAATGGACTGCTGAGACGAGGTCTCGGGTTCGATCCCAGGTTTTACCATGACACACACCAATGACTTTTCGATGCTTTTCGAAGTTATGTGTGTCTTTATCGCAGGTTTATAAGTGCCCGGTTAATGGCAATAGACTCGCCACGTATTACATTGGGACCTAAACATAAGCTGGCGAAATGTGGGTGCTAGCACCTCTGCCTACCCCTTCGGGGATATAGGCGTGAGTTTATATATGTAATAATGTAGGTATGTTGAGACATACCCAATGAACAAAGGTTACACGGTGTAAGGCAATAGGCGGTAAACTAATAGCAGCGCAAGTGTCAGTAAGACTCTGAATATACCTGTATAAATAAATAAATAAATGAATCAATGTTTCCCGGTAGAGTAGAATTTAGACTACCCCATCTCTTCCTATATGGTGTCGTACAAGGCGACTAAGGGATAGGGCTGTTTAACATGGGACAGATATATATAGCCCAGACTCAGCCTCATATGCATGGCTCGAGTCAACCATAGTGCCCGAAATACGGCAATGGGCCCACCCCCTATTACGTAGGACGGAATACAATTATTGGTGAAATGTGGGTGATAATTCACCTCTGCCTAACCCTCCGGGGATAAAGGCATGATTATATGTATGTATGTATGTATATATGTATCAATGTTCTACAATATTCTACACAACGCTATCTAGCTAACCCATACTAAGCATAGTTTAACTAGCTTGTGTTATGGGATCTACAAGGCGGATAAACATACTTAAATACTTTTTTTTTGAACATACATGCATATTATACATACAATCACCCAGACCAATGCAAATATATATATTCATGCATACAAATACTTACACTGAGCGGGAATAAAACGCCCCCTGCGTAGCAGCCAAACGCTCTACGTCTATGCCACAGAGGCCGTATATAAAAATATTGAAAGCATTGGTGGTATTCAATATTAACTTTTGAGACGCAATATTTAATTTGAATCCATATCAATACAAAAGGCCAATTCAAGATCGTAGTGCTGACGATTCGAGATTTAATTAATGCGATATCATTTTATGACTAGTGTCAATGTACTGTAATGCCATATAAATGTACGATAAAGAAATAATAAAAATAAGTTACTCAATTAAATTTATGTTAAAAATACATTTAGCTATTGGTCTCTTGAGTTCTATGGATTTACTAATAAAAGATGTACAAATGATCTGATTTCCAAATCTAACAAATTATTGACAGATTGAAATAAATTAATTAATGTTATGGTTTAACCACAACATTAATTAATTTATTACCAATCTGAAGACATCGTACCTATATACTCCGTTTTCTTATCACGTGGATTTCGTGGTCGAAACTCGTGGAATAAATATTCCTAGAAACAGAGGTATGTCGTAATGTCGCCGAGTTGCAACTGCTTTGAAGAGCACGTGACGTAGTGTCAGGTGGAGATTTTATCAGGTGAATACGTGGTTGTCTTTACAATAAAAAGGTTTTATAATTGATCTTGTACCATTACAATAAACATAATAAAATGCATGCTCAGATTCAAAGTAATGAGCAGGAATATGATAATTCAAGTTTTGATCAATCATTCGCATTCGCTATGAGCGTGGAAAAAATACATCCTTTGAATATTTTGGTCAACTTTTCATTTGGTCGATTACGTTCTCTAGTCGTGAATAAACCTCAATGTTTTATTTTACAATTACAAAAATCAGTCTTCCTGAGTATAAAACAACGAAGTTAAGCAGACATTAAGACTTTTTAACCCTCGACGCAAAGCGACGGTGTGTTATTTACTATTACAATAAGTTTAATCGCTAAACAATTAGTATTTTTTAATCCAATACAATTGTACTTACTGGCGATTGGAAAACAGCGACCGTGCGTTTTTATTACAAGATTGCGAAAAGCAATTTTAGAGTTCCACAGGCAGAAAGTGAAATTCTTAATAAAGGTTATATTAAAATCAAATCATTATCTCATTATCAAAGTATATCTGTGAGATAGTAAACTTTTTAATTACCCGACTGTGTCAGCGAGAATGACGTATTACGCGCGTATGTATGTATGTAGTTTTCTTTATTCCCCTCTCCAGGCCTAACGACTGTGCGAATTTCTATGAACGGGGTCTCAATTGAAAGGTATTTATCATCCGACAGTCATAGGGTACATAGAATGTCAATAAAAACTGTAGATTTGTCGTGCAAAAATGAGGGTCGTCAAAAAAAACATTCAAATTTATCTAGCATAGAGTACAGGTATCAAAATGAAGGGAATTTGAAGATTCTGTGTAAAAAATAAAAACAAGTTTGATAGCAGGACATTCATTTTCTTTCGGTTTATGATTAGCAAATGGGTACCGCTTGCTATCAAAGTTGGACAGAAGCCGGGTTTTTTTTAATTACAATGTCACTCGGGTACCTACTTATGAAAGGCTATGAAGATTTACATTTGTGATCCGTGAGATTCAGTGTCATCTAACGTTTTAATAGTTTAGATTCAATTACTTTTGATCTCATAAATGTGAACTTTTTGTCACAGTGTGTTTACTTGTGATTGAAGTTTATTTAGCATAAAGTGCAAAAAAAATGAAACTGGCCATTAACGGCATGTACTACTAAAGAAAAAAGTAAAAAGCATAACACAAACTAAAGATAATGGAACCACTATCCATAAAATAATGTATTGCGTGTACTATCTTTTCGCATCGTATTCGTAGGGAAAATTAGAAAATGAGATTCCTATTTCACATACATCCAGAGACACGAGGATAATTTCCGGACATCACTGGCAGCCCTCACGAGCCGTGAATTACATGGAAAAGTCACCAAGTCATGATTGATATAATAACGTAGTCATGCCACAAAATAACGATTGGATGTCTCTCCTCGTAATGGTTCGGTTAAGCCATGACATCCTTCCATTATTATGTGCGTGTTATTTATATCTTTTGTTTATGTAATGGCGTATTACCGTAAATCGGAGTCGTGTGTTGTTTACGGACATTTTCGTGCGTATGAATCATAACTACAGACATATGTTTTAATTATCTTAGGTAGATACATACATGTCATTCAAGTACGTCATATGTTAAGATAAGATAAGATATTCTTTATTGTACACCATAAAAATATTATAACATAACAATTTAACAAAAACTATTTAGGTGATATATGTAGAAGTACTTTTTTTATACCACTAAGGTGGCAGACAAGCACACGGCCCACCTGATGGAAAGTGGTTACCGTGGCCTATGGACGTTTGTAACACCAGAGGAGTCACAGTCGCGCTACCAATCCTGTAAGTACAGAGTTTCTGTGCCGTCAGTGTAGAAGACAAAGCAGGACAAGCCCTTAGTTTTCACTGACACAGTGAGCTCTGGCTACCCCTACTCACCTCTGGTACTCACCACAACACGAAGTTATTATAGCCACGGTATTCTGTAGGGAACCCACAATAGTAATGAGGTGTACTTTTGGAGCCTTTTATTCGCAGAAAAACTTGCTTTACTACAAAGAACAAAAGTATTTATTGCTTCAACCTAAAATACGTTAAAATGACAAAATTCATAATATCTTTCACAGTGGTTGAACCGACGAGACTGTAATATATATGATCATATTAGTATACTAGCATACTAGAGTTGATGAAAACTTATACTTGGAGAACCTCGTTCAGAAAGCGTACCATTAAGTAGTACAGAAACGAGACTTTTACTGATTGAAAACCTAGGCCCTTATGTGTGCGACACATGGACATACAAACGAACTTGATCTTTTACTAAGAAAAGGTGTTGGTAAAGTGATGCGTGCCTAATGGCTAAGGCTTGGCTTGCGTCCCACTCGTAACATAAGTAAATTAGCTTAGTTAGGGAGGTAACGAACGCCTCATTGAACTGAAAATATGTAATTTTGTTATCATTCATTAGGTTTGATTACTTTGAGAACAGTAATGTTCGTTCTGATGATTGAGTGCTTCTTGTATTGGTTTATTGACATTCTATCGTGAAGCTATATGTATATATATATATATTGTCGCTTATCTTTGTTTCGAAAGTATCATGTGTTTATGTGATTTTTTATAGATTAATATTGCAAAAGTAAATAAATTTTTAAAAAGGTTTTAAGAAGGTCACACCAGGCGAACGGATTCGGTCTGAACAGACTACTGTCTGACTAACCTCCAACTATGATTGGCAAAGGAAAAGGAAGTAGGCTCTTCAGAGAAGTGAGGAATAAAATATGTAAATTACTTAGATAATCTGATGGTGGCACCGGCAACAGACGCGGGTGTTGCTCTCTTTCATGTGGTTTTAGTTGGTATAGCTCCGATTATATAATACTACTTCGTTATGCCCACACCAAAGAATAAATATCAAAGTAATGAAGCAAGTTTTTAGTAAGTATCTTTTTTTTTTTTTTTTATATGGGACACGCCAACTTGACCTCACCTCGCCTGATGGTAAGCTAAAGGCAAAGTCTCAGGAAAGAGGGTCACCATTACAGACACTAAGTGCTACAATGGTGGCACTCAGCTTGGCGGCCTCATCAGATGCTTTTCCACGCCCCGCTTAAAGGCCCCGGGACTGTAGGAAGAAGGAAACACGTGTGCTGGTAATGAATTCCAGGTTTTGGTGGTGCGGCAAAGAAAAGAGTCTCCGAACCGCTTGGTTCTTGCTCGTATATTCTGCACAGTGTGAGGGTGACATCTAAGGCCTGCACGGGTTGTCCTATGTAGGAAAGGAGATGGTGGGATTAGTTGGAAGAGCTCGTCAGAACACTCACCATGGTAGAGACGGTAAAATACAGCCAAGGAAGCAATATCTCTACGCATCTGCAAAGGCTAGAGGGTGTTCGTGACCTCAGGGTTCCCAATAATTCGGACCGCGCGTCGCTGCAACCTATCGAGAGCATCTAGTAAGTATTTCGCGGAGCCATCCCAGAGATGCGAGCAGTGTTCCACGCAGGAGCGAATTTGTGTCTTATAGAGAAGACACCGCTGAAAAAACGTCTCACTTAGTTCAGGAGTCCGAGTTTCCGCGAGGCTGTTTTGATGATGCTCTCGATGTAATTTCTGTTATTCAGTTTGCAGCGAATATCCATGCCTAGGATTTTGAGATTGTCCTGCAGTGGCAGTGGCGTGCTCTGAAGAGTGGGAAGGGGAAGGAAAGAAGTTACCTTTGCTGTGAACGCACAAGCCTGCGTCTTCTTGGCGTTGAACTCGACCATGTTCTCAGAGCCCCATTGAGAATTGTGATTCAAGATCCGGTCCAGTTCAGTGACAAGAAGCTGTCATTTTTCCACGATATCAGACTGTTTGGCCGCAGGTTGTCCGTGATAACTCCCGTGTAAGGTAAAGAAAGAGAGCGGGCGATAATACTGACCCCTGCGGCACGCCAGCATTTATCTGCAAGAACTCCGAAGCCTGTCCATTACAGAGGTCGCGAATACGGCGCTCCCGCAGGAAACTAGCAATCCAGTTACACAAAGGCTGGTAGCTTGGAGAGAAGCGATTTGTGTCAGACTCTATCGAAAGCTTTGGCGATATCAAGACTAATTGCAAGTGACTCGCCGTGCTTGTCCATAGCCTCACCTTTGGGGTGACGTTATACGACGTGGGTAACGTATGCTAGAAGATCACCCGTTGACCGTTTCGGCCTGAAGCCATATTGCCGGTCATTAATTAAGGATAGTGATCCTCTAGGTGACGCATGAGCTGTTTGTTAATGATGTGCTCGAAGACCTTGCACAGCACTGAGGTGACGGCTATGGGTCGATATTTGGCTGGCTCTGAGCGATCCCCCTTCTTGAGGATTGGCTGTACATTCGCCTCTTTCCAAGCCGAAGGCACTGTACCCGAGCTGTAGGACAGTCGGTACAGCCGCGTAAGCATTGGAGACAACTCCGCTGCACATTTTTGTAAAACCACCGCTGGAATACCATCCGGGCTACTGGCTTTCCGGACATCGAGCGATTGAAGTACCGCACGGACATCGCATTGCCTGATGCGTATTTCAGGCATTACGTGGTCACCATTGGGTAGTGTCGGCGGCTGTATCGCAATCATCGACTCGGAAATTGGCCGCAAAGAGATTTACTAGCATATTGGCTTTCCCTTGCGGTCCATGGGCCAGGGATCCATCAGGGTAGCGCAGCGGTGGCAGCGAAGGCTGACAGAAGTTGGCCTGCACGGCTTTGGCCAGTCACCAGTATCCACGGCTGCCCGTGGAATGTGCCACTAGCTCTTGACCAAGCCGTGCAATGCGCAGGGCATCCGCTCTGACGTAAGCCCTCTTGCAGACCTTTGTGGCTCTATTGTACGCCGCCTTGAAGTGGCCTACATTGGGATCGTGCGTGGCACACACCCTTACCCAGGCACGATACGCAGACTGCTTTTGATCAACAGCCCTCGCACACTCGCATATAGTATTCCATACCCGGACAGATCTCACCTGCAACAGTAGTAGCACAATCCGAGGGTTTCTTACCTTCAAAACAGCGTTCAACCCACGGGATGGATGAAAAATAGTTGCGCAGTCCATCCCAATCTGCTGACGAATAGTGCCAGAGACGCCGCTTCCCCTGCACGGGTCGTGAGGGCGCTATAATTGGCACCTTGGAGCAGACCAGACAGTGGTCGGAATTGCCTAAAGCGGCTTTTACCGAAACACTGTACAGGTCTGGGTGACTCGTCAGCAGAAGATCTAGCAGAGAGGGTGCTAGGCCCGACCTTCTTGGTATTCTAGTGACCTCGTGTACCAATTGGATCAGGCTATGCGCCAGAGCAAATGCATGGGCGGCTCTTCCCGCATGGTCTGTTTTGGCGGAGCTCAACCAGGTTTCGTGGTGGGCGTTAAAGTCCCCCAAAACTACCACTTCGGCGTTCGGAAATCGTTCCTGCGCATCATCTGCCGCCTGACTCAGATATTCAAAGAGTCGAGTTGTCTCAGCATCTCCTGTATGGGAACGGTAGAGGCACACATAGATCTGACTCGTAGAGCCATGGTCTACGTGTACCCATAGGGTTGAAAAGGATGGGTCCTCAAGGCAGCGCAAACGGCGACAACAAACATCCGCCCTAACAAACACGCACACCCCGGCTCGTGCACGGAAATTTTCCTCGATAACATAGCCGGGGTAAAGCAAGTAGGTCATGTCATCAGGGCGGCCTATTTGTGTCTCCGTGAGAAAGAGCATATCTGGTTTCGCCGTTTCAAGGCGTTGGTGGACGGCGTTGAGGTTTGCATGGAGTCCACAGATGTTAGTGGACTCCACCTCAAATAGCGAGCTTGTGGGAGTTTGAAGAGCCGCTGTGTTGCCCAATACTCGTAAATGCGCTGCCATGATGAAAAGGAGAAAAGGCGTGAAAAAAGAGGTGATTGTCGTCGCAGCACCGCGTGACAAAGTGCGGGATATTGGTTTTGTCTATGGTTATGAGGCCGGGCCCCCACTTCCGGTCACCAACCGGCACGACGAGCCATGCCGGGATTATGCGCGGTCTGGTGAGGCAGCCTAAACCACCAAGATACTTTAATAAAATATTTACTCAGTATTTATATAACAATAACAATGGCTCTGTATATTTTTAAGGCGATTATACTTTTGTGTCAACAAAAGAGTCAGCTAAGAAAAACCCATGTTACTGCCTCGTGTCTCAGTAAACGAGAAATGAAGCACCTCGCTAACATCAAAAATATATCTTCCTACTAGGTTATTCTATGAACTCGATTGCTTTCTATTATATCTACCTAAGAAAAGAATACCTAACAATTATATTGTAAAACACTGTTATATATTTTCAAATTATATTTATATTATTATTATATTTTCAAAGGTCGTGCCTAACATTTTAAACAACAAATATCTGTGTAATTCAAAAGACCCTCTACATTTTCGGATGGAGCTGTATTACCGATGTTATTTTAGTGCTGGAAGCATATTCCTTTGTTTTTACTATTTATTTTAGTGTTTTTACATGGGTAAACACCAGTAGTGTTTATAAATAAAATCACAACGTCGAAAATTTACTCGCATCTCGGCTAAACAGAACAATTTCACAAAAGTTACCTCGTTCGTTGACTTAATTTATGAAAGTATATTCTACAGAGATAGTCGGTCTTATAAGGGAAACAGGTATTTTATCATTTCTCTTACTACTTTATATAGGCCGGTGTGTGTGGTGGAGGCGGCGAGACGACATCACGTCGATACCGAACCCGCCCTCGCCCACCGGGCCGCGCATCCAAATATAACACGCTGCTTTAAAAATATTTGTGTACCCTTTCATATTGCGTTTACTTGGCAAAATATATACAAGAAGCATTTGCGCATTGCCAGGCACACCTGAACGACCCACTGAATAGAAAATCTCGCTACCCTCGGAACAAAAATATTTAAACTCATTTTGGGAGCGTTGGGACTGAGAGCATTATTTTGTAATTGAAAATTCCACTATTCCTTAACAACCTTTGTATAATTTGATAGTTGAAATTTCTTTTTTAGTATTTAAGCTGAATATTGTATAATATTACTTAGTGTTAGAAAGCTCACCTGAAAGATAGATCAGTTGGTAATAAATTCTAAATATAATGACTTTTATATAGATGAAGTGAACGACGGCTATTAAGTCTACATTTTTACAGGTCATTTACAAGTCATTTAAACTTATAAATGCACCTGGGCAATGCGTAAAATCACTAGGAGTAATAAACTATTTAGTGCGTATATTAAGTACAATCCTTCGTCTGGTGACGGAGAAAGAATACACTACCTCATCTCATCCGACGAGTGTCGTAAGAGGCGACAAACGGAAAAATACGCAGACGATATCATTGCGAGAGAAGGAAAACTCGAAACAAATCCCTGTACCAACTCGTCTGGCCAGGGTGGAAATAGTAGGCCATAGCCATCCAATAATTGGAGAGGCCTATATGCTAGCAATGGACTGCGATGGGCTAAGGTAATTGATTGATTGATTAAATACAAAACCTACAATTATTAAAGTATTTTTTCTTTTTGATTGGTATTAGGGGTCATCCCTGGCAGTTGGACCATCGGAGTTCTAAATATCATGTGTTCATATTACTGTTTTACTTAATAAAACATACTTCGTAAAATTAAACAGGCCCATTTGGCCTCATCACATCTTTCAAACCATAATATAATGTATAGGTAGTGCCCGGCAGACGGCAATGGGCTCACCCCCTATTACGTAGGACTGAATTCAATGATTGGTGAAATGTGGGTGTTAATTCACCTCTGCCTAACCCTCCGGGGATAAAGGCGTAATTATATACGGTAGTGTCCTTTTTCAACATACAAAAAGTATTTTTTGGGTATACGATGGTAAAAGAACAAGCCAAAATATATATTTGTTACTATAACGTTATTCATTGAATTTTTCCTCAATAAAACCTTTATTGCCACTTCATCTAACATTCTTGCGCATGGTTTATTTATTCCCCAACAAACACATGATGAACTAATGTAGCGAGATAAAAATGTTAAGACATTCTGGTTTTAGCGAACGAAAAGATTACGAAATAACTAATGCGTAATTAGAACTACCAAGTGCCATGAAAATAAATTGCTATTTTCTAGAAACAGAAAAATACACGATGAGATTACTTAAGCATGATTAGTCATTTAATAAAACATGACTTACTTACCAAATTAAAGCAAAATGAAAGGAAGACTTGCAGAAGCCGACTTACGAGTAGGTACCTATAGAATCTTGATTCAGAAAAACCTGATCTGGCTCACTGGCTAATCAGTTTTAGACTGCAAAATGAACTATCTTCGATAACGTCGCCTACAGTATAGTCAGTATAACGAACTATACTATGGTATACCGCGGGACACATATCTTAAACCTAATTTGCGAGACAAAAGAGGCGCGTCCGAATTGTTTTCTAATAATCTATGCTTGGTAAATTTAAGCTTGCCCAACGCTGTAGCACCCGTGCTTTCGTCAAAACACTCCCAAGAAACGTGTACTGCGCATATAGTGTACATTATGAGCATATTTTAGGTTCAAGATATATGTCCCGAGGTATATAGTAGTATATATTAATAGGTAACACGGCATCTACTGATTGGATCACATTCGTACACCCAATTTCAAACCATCAAGAAGTAAAGTTATCGTGACGTGAACTTTATTCAGTTTTGTGATATCCTGTTACAGTGACTGAGTAGTACCTAAACTCAGCCCCTACAGATCCAACCCTACCTTTCAAGACTAATCTAAAAATATACTAACGAATAACTTCTTGCAGTTATAATATTCTACTCTAAATATTCTACAACCTTGCAGAATCTTTTAATTTCTTATGTTCAATAATTTTTTTTACAATCGCCCATCAGACAAAGTTCAATAAACCAGAACCTGGTTAAAGTGATAGAGAGCGAAGGTGAAAGACCGCTTATTGAGAAAGCCTTTGGGAAAAAACCATCTCATCGATTCCTCCTAATAGATATTTATTATACTGGTGGTAAAGTTCTCTGAGCAATAAGTCTTTGAACTTCTAAGTTTCAATGTGGATAAGCGGTAATCGCAATATTTGGACGTTGGAAACATCAGAAGTATCACTCAATTGTTCCCGCCTGCAGAAGGTAAGCGGCAGGTTAAAGAGAAACATGGGTAAAAACTTTTTTAAGCTGTACAAAATGCAGCATACTGCCATTCTTCCGTGGTCAAAACGCTCCAGTAGTGCTAGAAGCATGGCTTTAATCTTAACTGTAACGTTGATGTAATGCCAACATAATTTCAATAAATAACTTAGCACTCTCTGTAGCAACAGACGTGACAGGAGTGTTATATCACCTGACAGTTTTCACGCCCGCACTCAAACCCAAAATATCTTTGTTTTACAGTAATTTACGTTTACACCCTTGCTCTACTAATGCCTAACATCCGAGCCGACGCTTTCGAGGAAATTAAATTTTAAAGCTATCCAAAAATACTTTGGTACAACATTCACCCTGCGGCTTTGTGATATTAGCTATGCATAACTCTCATAAAACTCATATTACTTATTAAATAGATTTCTTTGGTTAGGCATTAACAAAGTCTTACTCGCACTCGTTGACTTAATGACTTACTCCCACAATCTAAAGTATGCCAGATGTGACGAAGTGTAGTATTTCCGCCCAATTGAGCAGTCCGACTGGGGCAGTACCTCCGCCGTACAGAATACCGCAGCCATAATAACTTCGTGTTATGTTCCCAGCGGTGAGTAGGGTAGCCAGAGCTCACTGGAGAATTTGTGCTGTCAGTGGGAAGACTAAAGGCTTGTCCTGCTTTGTCTTCTACACTGATGGCACAGAAACTCTGTACTTACAGGGTTGGCAACGCGAGTGTGACTCCTGTGGTATTACAAACGTCCATAGGCCACGGTAACCACTTTCCATCAGGTGAGCCATGTGCTTGTCTGCCATCTAAGTGGTATAAAAAAAGAAAAAAATACGCATTATCAAATATATCATTAACAAATCCGAAAAAATCTATACCTCTCTGATATAGTAACTGGTTAAGGGTAGACAGGGCGCAGGGTGCGTGTGGTAATTAATTACTGCACGTAAGAACAAAAGAACACAAACTTAGACAAAACACTTCTCCTAAACAATTATTATTTGCCAGCAATTTATAATATTTTTTGTTTCTACACGAAAACTAGTATATAGGCATTATTAACGTATGTACACCATTCTAGTGCTTGAGCTAATAAATTATTTACGAGGCTATCCAAGGCATTACCGTTATGAAGTTTGTATATTGTGATTGAAAACAAAAAATGTATACACCGACCTCAATAAGTACTACTGAGTTTCTAATCTACATAGATAAACCAAACACAATTAAACAAACATAGCATTATGATCGACAAGTAATAACAATTTTGTATTTAAAACGTTAAATAAACGCGTCAGGTATCAAACATTTGTTTATAAGAAAATATGTAATTTATAACTTTATAAACTTCAAGAATAATAATGATATATTGCGAGGTCAACTGACCGTGACATTGAACTCATTGAATACATTATAAAAAAAATATTAATCCTTATTTTATTTGGGCTTGGTACACAAAAAAAGTTCTTGGTGATTTGACAAAGAGGATGATTTTTGATGCTATTTAATACTAATACCTAGTGGTAAAACACCCTTTGATTTCCAAAGTTGTAGTGGTCAAACAGAATAGCATAGAAAGGCATTCCTCAAGTAGGTGGCGGCTTCCACAGGAAAAATAATTAACAACCTTTGATAGATTCCAATTAGAATAATCAATGCTATAGATTGTAGGTTTGTATCATATTGATTTTTATAGCTCCTTAACGAGACAGTGTAGTCAATTATAATATGTCCATTCCTGATGTCAACACATCATTTAAAATTTTCATAATCCATGTGCTACCAATGAATATTGATGATGGCAGTCGCTACTATCAAGGTATATCGTCATATTGTGGTATTTACCAATACTAAAATATAAATAAACTGACATATGAAAAACAGTCAGGCTTGCGTGAAAGGTATAATGACAGCAAAGGAAGCTCGTGAGGTGTGTAAGGACAAAGGCAAATGACGGCCTATTGTTTCTATCCACCCGGGGGGGAATACGGTGTGTATGTACGTATAGACATATATTATGAATCTTATTATAGTGAACCGGGTTTCAGGGGCTTCCTACTACATTGAATAGCCATACGTGACAGTCAATTACACGTAAATAAACTTTACACACAGATAACAAAACCATATACTGATAATATGACCATAAACGTAACTAGTCCATACTATTAAAATGTAGCAGCCAAAGATAATACACACTAAAATTAAAAAACAAAGGCGATAAAGCGTAGCTGTCTTACGAGGTCTCTTAGAAATAAAAATATTATCACGTCAAAGTATAAATCACGTCATAGCTTAAATTACTTACATAACATAACATAAACTCACGCCTATATCCTCGAAGGAGTAGATGTGGGTGCTAGCAGAGGTGCTAGCACCCACATTTCGCCAGTTTATGGTTTAGGTTCCAATGTAATAGGTGGCGAGCCTATTACATTGGAACCTAGAAACAAAAATTAATTGTAGTAATTTAAACTGAAATCTATCATACTATATTTTTAAATGTGCCATTATAAGTTATATGGCATTTAGAAATGATTTAACTTAAATTATAATAGTTTTAGGTTTCGTTCCAATCGTATCATACCTTCTATTACTTAGGGCATCTGTCATAATGTACCTATTAAATTGCTTCAACTATAATAAACTACCACCGCTTGTCACTAAGCTACCGCCGTTTGTCTTATCGTATAATGGTGGCTTGTCGTATAACAGTGCTTTGACAAGCCTCAAACATGCGGAATATGGAAACTTTGAAGGTAAGCTACACGAGACAATATCTAAATGGAAAATTCAACTTACTGAGACGTGTCTTGACTTCTGCGGTTAGCAAAGTAAGCCAATGCCACGGAATTTTTTAATATCGGATGCGAGATGGATGCTACCGAATTCTTAATACGTAGAAAAGTAATGTTGGTAGGTTTCTCGTCTATAGAGGTCACGCTGAACTTAATAAATTTGGTCAGTCTTTAAAGAAGCTTACCGTCCTACAAAATCTTGTCAGTAATCTTGGGTAATGAACTCAAAGGCGGTATAGCATAAGGACTAAGGCTAGATTGGTGATCTTTATGTTGCGGGTTGTAAGCTTACGTAGTACCTAAATTACCGACGTGAATTCACTCTTGACATAAACAATTTAATGTAGCTGGCGAGATTAACTATGCTAGTAATATGTAACTCACTAAAACTCATTTAAAAACAAAACCCATTTTACAGAATTATGTTAAAATTACATAGTAATATCCAAACAGCGAATGGACGTAAGTCGTCGGTTCATTCAACTGCAAACTGTTATTAAAACAAATAAACTTTATGTTGACGCTAGTTGTAGGACGCATCTCATAGTGACGTGATATGAGAACCCTCGTACGCAGACAATACTATGGACAAAATATAATACCTCAGTATAAGGCTTATGTGTGACAGACAATTACCATTGTGTTGCCAGCATGACTTGTAATACAACTGACTTGTCACATCTTTACTGAGCTGTCTTTATTCTTTTAAAAAAGAGTTCTTAACAGTCCATAATGGCAGAATAGTTACTACTATCACAGATAACATCTACTATCTACTCACAATTAAGCCTCTCTTACATAGACTATTGTTTGATTTTACTAAGTTCTTTCATCTCCTTCTGAGAGGAAAAAGAGTGGGCAAAGTCATGAATATGATTATACAGATAATAGAGCAATATTTTTATACCTTATACGCTTGACGGTAAGTTAAACGGAAGATTAAAATCCAAAAATAAAGGCCTTCCAGGAGAAAAAGTGAACGTAAATTTCACAGAAAATTTACGTACGATAAATTCAAACTTTACTAACAGAATTCTCTTACTCTATCTAAAATCCTGCGGTTTCTCTAATGAACGCAACGATTATGTATTAAAAAATATAGTCGAGGCATCAGTAGGTTAGTAGCATTTCTCGGTTTCGAATCCTGGAAATTACACTATCGACGATGACGGGAGCCCTTACTAATACACTTTAAAAATAAAAATAGACTGTGATATGCGTGAAGCAAATTTTTTTTTACGGGTAAAACATGTAATGTAAACCAGCTACGAATGCTGAAACCAACATTATTGTTACCTATATCTCTTTCTGTCTCCCTCTTATTGGCAGGTAATGGCTTTAATATACGTGCTCTCCTAACTTTATGATTTTCGTGATGGCATTCGAGAATCTTCCAATTTCACACATCAAGGATTTTTATATCAGATTTTTAATTGATGTACGAGTTAGGTAACGTGATGTGGCTAGTGGTTTCCAAGAATGTTTTTTGTGGATTTATTTAGTCTTCGATGTACCTGCTTTTTTCTGGACAATAAGTTTCTATGCTCGAAGGAATGGAATCAGGGTTTAACGCGTCTTGGGCGACATTTAGTTAAGAATAAATACGACCAAGAAAATTAAATAACAGCTAATTAAAAATGTATGTGTTGTAGACTATTTTATGAAGCCGCTTACTTATGAATTCTAAGAGGAAACTGAAAATTAAAGGAAATTGAGTGAGCGCTCACTTTTTACCATAATACTTTATTCAAGTTACCTCAAAGGAACAGCTCTTAGCCTGAACATCATTCATTATTTGCAGTCTCAGAATTTTTTCAAAACTTTCTGAAAACTTAAATTAAAGAAATATCTTATTTAAAAGTAATCTACACCCGCGCCTACATCGACATTAAATACTAATATTCTATCACCAGTAAGAAACAATTTCTAGTAAAAAATAACTATATCTTATTTGAATTCTACAAAAATTCAGTCCAATGCATCTTCTTCTTCTCACTTCATATCATCTTATCTCATCATATTCTCTTGTTCACATCTTGAAATACTTCCTAGCGGAAACCAGATCAGTAATGCCGCTACCTTCAGGAATATATGCCTGAGGGTAGCTATGTGTATGTGTGGTATTCCAGACACTAATCAATCTTTATATCAAAAAAATCGTCCTGTTCCGCATAGCCGTCTTTTCATGAAAGAGTAACGAAGATGGATACTTCTATTCATCCTTACATTCACATTCATATATTCATGTATTTGCACTGAGTGAAAATCGAACCTGGGCCCCCGATGTAATAATCGAATGTAATGCCGCCATGCCACAAAAAAAGTAGAAGCAAATGATTAACATTAAGATGGCAAGTGGAAATGTATTGTCTCAGCTTACCCTTATAGGAGAGAGGCATGACTGTATATATGTAAGTATATGTCTAGTTATAATGAGTAGAATAAACATTCCCGTTGTATAATTCATTGGTAGTTAGTTTCTAAGTGTCGCGGCCAAACGCGTCGTATAGTATCGGTCGTGTGGGGAATGACGCATGACGCACTCTCTTCGACCTCACGACAGAGTTAAGCTGACGATACTCGACTCCACAGACTGCTTCCCACATACAAGTACAAATTGCAATTAAGTCGCGGAGAGCCCGCAACACGACGTTTATTGCTATATGTCGCACACTTGACAAAATTAAACCTTTGAATAGATTCGGGTTTCTCGTTTTTCGTATGTGGAAGTCCTTATGAGACGAATGTCACTTGTAAATGCTTTATAAGTAAAACGCTAGTCCAATTAGTAAGTACTTTAACTTCGGTCTCATTACACGTCAAAATGTATCATGTCATAATGTTTATCATAATGTTAAAGACACGCTAGTATTTCTATGACGGGGTAGGTCTGTAAAACTCGTATATTTAACCCGGTGTTTTCGGTCGCTACATAAATGAATGCAAGCACCTTTCCATCACTTGAATACAGATCTCTGACACTCGATACCGCTGTATAATCAATGTAGAAAAATAAATTGTACAACAAATTTATAAAGCACCTACTTGTGGCCCGTGTCCTACAGTGAATTCGTAAAAAAATCATCCAATAACCCAATTACAGCGCCATATAAATTATTAAAAAAGAAAAAGCCGTTGTCTAAAAGATCGAAACAAGTTTGTTAGCATGCGATACCCATTTGCCAATCAAAAATGTGTGTATATAGTTTTCTTTTTTCCCCTCTATTTTATTTTTACTTCAATGAATAGAGTATCAAATGAAAGGTATTCATCTCCCGAGTGTCACAGGGACATGAAATATTAAAAAAAACTATACGGTTTGTACGGTGATACAAATTTATTGAGTAGAGTATCAAAATGAAGAGAATTTGAAGGAGAAATATATACATGTCATATCATAATTAAATTGTTCAAAATAAAACTACAAACAGGAGTAGAAAAGTAGATAAAATTTTACTAAAAATATATATTTTTTTGCTTATTATTCATATTTTCCAATCATAATCTGCATTCATAGAATTTGTCAATTGTTATGTCAAATCAAATAACCCGCCCCGTATCGTTCCCGGCGCAAAGGTGCCCATGACACAGGCAGCGTTGCCTCGCTGAATCACGATGGCCAACCTCTGCCCCAGAAACGAGCCGGAGCGAAAACTAAAAATAAAAAATAAAAATTAATGAATCTAAAACCCAACTGCTGTCTATAAGATAGAAACTTGTTTGATGGCAAGCGGTACCGATTTGCCAATCATAAACCGATAGAAAATTAATGACTACCACCTGCTATTAAACTTGTGCTATTAATCTTTTAGACAGCAGTCGGGATTTTTATTTTTTAATAATTAATTTTCGAAACGTACACAAGCCTATATGTTTATATATATTGGAAATTTTACAAAGCTCCACATGTATCTATTACTTGTTCTAAAGTAATACAGTAATGCTGCTGCAACACATTGCAACAGAAACTGTGGACTTGAAACTGAAATTTCATAGCTCTGTGGCGTAGCAAGTCGTAGCATTGTTTTACACAGTGCTTATGGCCTCGACCGCGTTTCGTGACGTGACTATATAAACGGTAAAAGGTTCTGACATGATATACGAGACCGTCAAATATGCCTCTTTCAAACATAGTTAAATGGTAGGTGTTGAAATAAGACAGAACTGCGACCTATTTTTTGGTTAGCGTCGCACAAAAATAGAAATGAAACTGGAACAATGATTAATACAAAGAAGAGGAGAAAGTTGGATTCAATGTAACCTTAAACAAGAACAATAATGATTACAAGAATGGTTCTGCGTTAACTTTAAATTTTATTACAAAAACTTTAAATATAAAATTATTTTCGTTTTGCTCCATTCGGTGAAAAAATAAAATACGTACGAATATTCAGCGTTAAGCACAGTGAGTGATACTCACGTAGGTTTATCGTCAGAATTTCAGCATAATCTTTAAGACTCGGCTTTACTGTAACAAAGACGTTGTTTCCGCTGCAGATTATACGCTTTTCTGTTTCACTAAGTGCTGCTTTATATACAACGAGTATTACTCATGTACTACTTATATGTTCGATATGAGTGAATAAGTAAAGTAGCTTTATGTAGATACTTCATATTTTTTCACAATAATTATTATCCATAAAATAATTAATATTTTCAGATGACAATGTGTGTAAAGAAGCTGAACTTAAGCAAGACTTTAAATATGTTGGTATTACGAATTCAACTAAATTATAATTATTGTTAAGTAGTCATAATTTTAATAGTGCATAGGTTTTGGAACAGGATTTTTTTTTTAATTGAAATCAATACTTTTCAGCGTTCTCGAGATCATATTATAAAAATATTATTAATATTTTTACTTACATTATTACAATCACATACCTTTAACCTCGTTAACCACGGTAGCCTAGTGGTATGGAGTTAACCGCGGTAGCCTAGTGGTATGGAGTTAACCGCGGGAGCCTAGTGGTATGGAGTTAACCGCGGTAGCCTAGTGGTATGGAGTTAACCGCGGTAGCCTAGTGGTATGGAGTTAACCGCGGTAGCCTAGTGGTATGGAGTTAACCGCGGTAGCCTAGTGGTATGGAGTTAACGGCGGTAGCCTAGTGGTATGGGTAATGGACTGCTGAGGCGAGGTCTCGGGTTCGATCCCAGGTTTACCATGGCACACACCAATGACTTTTCGATGCTTTTCACAGTTATGTGTGTATTTATCGCAGGTTTATAAGTGACCGGTTAATGGCAATAGGCTCGCCACCTATTACATTGGGCCCTAAACATAAACTGGCGAAATGTGAGTACTAGCACCTCTGCCTACCCCTTCGGGGATATAGGTGTGAGTTTATGTTATGTAATGTTACATACCTTTACAATTAAGCCAGGTTTGAATGTGGAAACCATTGTCATTCCTAATATATCTACATACCTACCTATAAAAAGTCTGTGAAAATCGATCGTGGCGTGTCTAATGAATGAACAATTAAACGAAAGAAGCCATAATGATGGTAATTAAATATTACGTTGTACAAAATTATTAATTGAACGAGGGTAGGCTGCCGACGTCGCCAATATTTATTATTCAAATGTTTAAGTTCAATCACAAGTTCATGCCTCGGTTGTCTAGGGTCAAGGTCAACCCTAAATTACAATCGTCTGGCTATAAAGATTTATCCCAACAAGGGCACTGGTTTTAGGTAAATATTAATAAGTAACCCTGTCTGTAGTGGCAGCTTGTAGGGAACAAAACACCGAGTACCCAGCTACAATCGAATTTAGCCACGAGAAGACACTTTGCAAAACAGGCTTAGCTCGCTTATAAAACGATATCTTTCGTAATGAAGAGGGTTTAGCCGTACTGAGATAATTACAGAATACTACAACAATGATCATTACAAATTGAATGTTCCCTCTTGCTAATTAAGGGGCCTTTCACTTCAGAACCCAGGAATCGCCTACTCCTTCTCTTCTTTTTAATTTGGCTCATACGGCCCTGGAGAGAAAACTCATTCTTCAATCAGCACGTGCTTTGGTCTTGAGTCTTGATGATGACCCATATTATTATATCCTCACTATTAAGTTATGTTTATTGTGTGTTTGTTAAACAACTTGTGCTACCAACTGGTGGATACGCAAGCTGGTCTGCAGAATAGGAAAAATGCCCTGTGATAATTGTGCTGTTTGTTTGAACACTGTTTCACTACGTCAGTAGCCGCTATTATAAACACCTCAACAAAGTCTAGGGAACAAGATGACCCCAATTATTTTTTTTCGTGTAAATCTTGTTTTGCAAATAACTGGCAGCAAATAAATAAAAATAGAATAAAGTAGATTACAGAGTTGTTCGAAATTTAAAAATAAATTTAAATAAGTAATGATTTTCGAATATGGAGGGAAAACTTTTAAAAGTGTTTGATTGTGCAGTTTCTCTGAGGCAAAAGAAAAAAATTTTTTTTGATTGTAAATAACGTTTATTATTAATAATACGTCTTTTACGTATGGTTTGTGCATTTTTGTGACTGTAGTCATCATGTCACGTCGTCATTTAAGTCGGGAAGAGATGTTAAGGGCTGTTGGTATGCTGCAAGCTGGACGAACTCAACGCGACGTAGTGGATGCTGTCAACACCCAACCAAGCGTAATTTGCAGATTATGGGCACGCTACAGGTCTACAGGGGATGTTGCCGAACGTCACAGGGGACGAAATAGGGTTACTACCCCGCGACAAGATCGTTTCTTGCAAAATTCCGCAAGGCGGCAACCCACGATTACTGCTCGTCAGTTGCTCGCAGGCCTCCAGTCTCAGCATCAAGTGGTTATTAGCGATCAAACTGTCAGAAGAAGACTACACGAAGCCAATCTTTATGCTCGCAGATCGCTTAGGGTTCCAGCTCTTCGACGTGGAAATCGAGGTCGTCGCTTATTGTGGGCTAACGCACATTTACAGTGGACCGACCATCAATGGGCACGGGTTCTGTTTTCCGACGAATCTTGCTTCGGTTTTCATCCTGATTCGAGAAGAGTGCGTATATGGCGAGTTCCTGGACGTCGGAGTCGTCTCCAGAATCCGCAAGAAGTTCATCCTTACCAAGGTGGAACAATCATGGTATGGGCTGGAATTCGCCTTGGTGGAAGGACCGACCTCGTTTGGATACGGGGCAATTTGAATGCAAACCAATACATTCAGGAGGTTATACACCCCATGGTAATCCCTCATCGACAGCACTTCGGTCAAGATTTTATGTTCATGCAAGATAATGCACGGTCACACACCGCGAGGGTAGTGGTCAATGCGTTAAGCGAGCACAATATGACGACTTTGGAATGGCCTGCTCAGTCTGCCGACCTCAATCCCATAGAGCATGCCTGGGATTTGCTTGGGAGAAGAGCTTTCAGTGATTCTTTGGAAAATCTGAACACTGAAGAACAACTTTTTTTACACCTTCGCAGTGTATGGTGCCATATTCCACAGACGATGATTGACAATCTCATACTAAGTATGCCACGCCGTTGTCGAGCTGTTGCTAATGCTATAGGAGGTCCTACAGATTATTAAAAACGTTTAAAGTACGGTTAATTACTGTATTTCTTACTACCTCGTTATTTTTGTGCCTAATCATAGAAGGTTGTAATACTCAATATTGGCAATATTCAATTCTTTCTTAAAAAAAAAAATATTGGTATGAAAATGATTTTATTAAAATTAAAATTAAAAACGGTATAAAAATACCCTTCTATTGATATAAAACACTCACTATTACAAGAAAGGGTTTTTAAATAAAAACTAGAAATGTCCTTGTTCCCTAGACTTTGTTGATGTGTGTAGCTATGTATAAGACAAAATACTGCGCATTCGTGAAAAGCCTAGATTGAAATCAAATTAAAAATATCGTACACTACCAGCCACTGCCATAATTCAGCCCAAATAAAATAAAGAGGTAGGGGTACGGTACAAAATTTTGTTAGCACTCCCTCAAATAATACTTATTGACTTTTGCATAATGATTCTGTTATTAAAATTAATCACGATGTTAATTAGACTTTCCCTTAAAGCGTACTTTGTCGTTGTTGGGACAGGTTTATACATAAGCGTGACTATGAGTTAATTGCTTAAAGGGCTATTAGTAATAAAAGCGGCCCCTAATCGCACTAATAAAGCGCAGGAACACACGCACCTTCCAATTACAAGCCGGAAAGACCGTAAAAGTGTCAAATCATTAACTGAAATTACTTTCCTGTTGCTTGCGGACCACGAAACCGATTCGTTACCGTTAAATTTGTTTTGGAACTTAGATTGGCTGAAATATTTATACGAATGCAATTAGAACAACATACCTGTGTTACCGGTATACGTACCTACATCAATATCCATTAAGCTAGTCACTGTACTGTCCGAATAATCGCATTAAAGCTAAATTGATGCGGTCGGCGACGACGTCCATATATTGATCCTGGAATGAGGACTATTTATACATACATACATATAATCACGCCTTTATCCCCGAAAGGTTAGGTAGAGGTGAATTTCTGCCTGGTGTATATTAATCATGTAGGTGTGGATAAAAGTTAATAAGGCTTACTTTACATAATTAAATATACAGTTTTTGGGCGTTTTGCAATAAGTATAATGTAAACGTATTTTACTGGAAGTATCCAAAGAACAAATGACAAGAAACAGAGGGTTATCCCATCTTCACACCACGAAAGTTAATACCATTTCGAAATTTGATAACTCGATACATACATACTGTACATACGGCACATAATTAAATGCACATATGTAATATGATGATATAGTTTATGTTTCAAACGAAAAGGTAATAAAAACATACTAAAGACGTAAATATTCTATATATTCTAACGTATATATTCTAACAGACAATAAATCAACGCTGTCGTCAACTATCGGCCCTATAGATCTTGGTGGGGTCCATCGGTAATTTGCTGCTCTGTAAAATATGGTATTAAAACGGATGTGTATGAAAATATTACCTAATTTCACAAAATTTTATCAATATTTAGCACTATTTTCAAAACACTAAGATTTTAATACTATAAAATCTATTACCACCAGTCAATTAATCAACACTAATATGCTTACTGCTTTCATTTGAACTGTGCACTGAAAATGGCATGGCTGAGAAGCTTAGATTGAATATATCAGACATGTATGCCTCAGGGTTGAATCTCCATGTTTCAAAGGCGGGTTTGAATGCCAATTAGCACAGAATAGATAATAGTACTGACGTTACTATTAAATATCTACAACCTACATGCATGCTTCAATAGTTACATAATAGTAGTCACGTCATAAGTTAAGTGTGTCTGTCGAATTTGACCTAGACGCTAATTACACCTTTGCTAAATAACTCAATATCGTAATAAAATCAAAGTAAATATATAGGCATCAAGGTTAATACGTCCCTAAATACTTCTAAGTGTCGCTCGGGCCTCTCATCTCTCTGTGAGTTAATAGCTGACTAAAAGTTTGTAACAAGCAATCGCGGAGCCGTGGGCAAGCACAGAAGGCAGGATTTTGGCAGTAAATTGCAAAGAACACCAGCAGTTTTATTATGAACTAGAAATATTGATTGAAATTTTAAAGCATTTACTATGCTAACTAATCAATTCTATTAAGATAGAAAAAAATCAAATTCGAAGATCGCCTGTTCGAATACCGCCTGGACCGTTTAAATTTAATCTTAATCGATTTGAACTATAAGTATGTCTTATTTGGTACTATGTATATAGGTATCTAAGTGAGATTCAGTCTCGGTGACAATTAACATCATATATAAGTTGGATTTAACAAGAATTTAGAAGAAAAGAATTCAAGTAAAACTTGAGGTAAAAAACTTAAATGTGGGTACTACGCATTAATATAACATAAATCGTTTGATAGTTCGATTGTCACTTGTCTTGTTTTTACGTCAGATTGACACATCAAGACCCTGCCAGTCAAACCATAGTGTTACCAATACACAAAAAGTACATTCCATTACACGGAAAACAATATGGAACAACAATTTGAACTGTTATTTGAAAAAATGAAAATTGAAATGCAGAATCAAAATATGATATTAACTAACACTATACTTGAGAAAATGGATGAAAAACTGAAACCCATTCTAGAAGAGAACAGAAATTTGAAACTAACTTTGAAAAATTTAGAGAAGAAAGTGGAATACCTGGAGAGAGACAAAAAAAGCAAAAACATAATAATTCATGGGATGGTAGAAGGAGAAAAGTTCCCATCAGAGTTATTTGAGAATATAAAGAAGTGTTTTCTGGTACAATTGAACATTAACTTATCGGATTGTGAAGTGAATAAAATTCATCGAATTGGGAAAAAAGGGGAAATACCAAGGCCTACGTTTCTTTCCTTGATTAGTGGGTGGAAGAAAGAAGAAATTTTGAGAAACAAAAAGAAACTCAAGGAGATATATTTAACAGAAGATTACTCAAAAGAAACATTAGAAAAGAGGAGAGCACTACAACCGAAGTTAAAGGAAGAAAGAAAGAAAGGAAATTTTGCCTACATCAAATATGATAAACTCATCGTGAAGGAAAACAATAACACTAAGGATAAGAGAAAACGAGAAGTATCTACCTCTCCGCAAGAAGCAACAGACGTTAATCTCTTCTAAGGATAACAGATTAAATGCATTTGAGGTAATGAGAGTTCGGTCTCACTCTCTTTCATCGAACTCAGCTGCAAAGAAACAATAGCAACTATATACCGGCGATCGGAAACAAACAAATAAGAAAATCAGCAACCAAATAACGGAAACGAAACACCTTCCCCCAAGCCGACTGGTCCTCGTGGGGGAGAAAGACCACGACCCTCTAAAGACAGACAAATGCAGCTCAGATATATACATAGCCACTCTTAATACAAAATCACTACGAACTACTGAGAAGCGTCTTGAACTCGAACTAGCCATAGCAAATATAAAGTGGGATATAATAGGCCTCTGTGAAGTAAGAAAATATGGAGAAGGAATAGAAGATTACGGGAACTACATTTTATACTACAAAGGTGAGACACAGGACTGTACGGGGTGGGATTTATAATTAGAAAGGGACTCGCACACGAAATTGAAGAAATAAAAGGTATATCTGAAAGAATAACAATGTTAAATATAACGCTACCCTTAAATAAAAATAAAAAATGGTCTATTATACAGGCATACTCACCAACAGAATCAGATAAAGAAGAAAACGTAACAAAAATTGAAAATTTTTATGAAGATCTACAAACAACAATTCAAAACGCACACAAAAATATTATAGTAATGGGTGATTTCAATGGAAGAATAGGAACATGTAAAAATAGTGGTGAAAAATACACAGTGGGCAAATATGGACATGGTAAAAGAAGTAAAAACGGAAGCAGGTTGGTCACCTTTGCTTTAGAAAACAAACTAAGGATACTCAATAGTTTCTTCAAGAAAAAGAAAGCAAAACAATGGACATGGCTTTCCCCAAATGGACTTCATAAAAACGAAATTGATTACATTATGTCTAACAATACCAATATCATTCAGGATGTAGCAATCATACACCATTTAAATTTTAATACGGACCATAAAATGGTGCGCGCAAAATTAACAGGTACACCTATAAAAAGAACTACAAGATTTCATTACAATAACTCTGCCGTTGTATGCACAGGTAATAGCAATCAACTTATGACTAATCTACAGGCGTTAATAGAGAACGATGGGGGAAAATCATACCTTTCCAGGAAAAATATAATAACTTTGTACACACAATAGTAACAGAAACAAGAAAAATAAATACAGATAATAAAAGTGTAATTTCTAAGGAGACACTACAGGTCTTACAAGATAGGTAAAAGTTATTGCAAAGAAAGGAAACCGGAACTAATCGCCACAGAATATCAGAAATCAGTAAAAAGATAAATGAAAGCATCAGAAAGGATAAGAAAGTAAAAAGACTTAATACCTTAAAAAAACATATCGAAAGAACAGGAGGCACGAAAAAGGCAAATAAGGAATTAAGTGATAAAAAGGATTGGATGCTAGGGGTAAGGACGGAAGATGGAAGATATACAAATAAAAGATCAGTAATACTTAAAGTGGCTTCAAGCTATTACCGAAATTTGTACCGAAGTAGGAATCTTAAAGTAGTGACAAAAGGAGGCAATGAAACAGATTCTGAATCAATACCAAAAATATTAACTAAAGAAACAGTAAGAGCAATTAATACACAAAAAAGGGACAAGACACCAGGAACAGACCAAATAACAAATGAACTACTTATTACTACTTAACAGATATGTTTAATGAAATCATAGAAACCGAAAACATCCCTACAGACTGGACCAAATCTACTATAATATTGCTGCACAAAAAAGGAGACAAAGGAGAAATAGGTAACTATCGACCAATTAGTTTGATGTCAAATGACTACAAAGTTTTTTCAAAAATTATCTTATCTCGAATCACACCCATACTAGATGAAAACCAACCGAAAGAACAGGCAGGTTTCCGTAGCAAATACGCAACTGTAGATCATATACATGTTCTAAGACAAGTCGTTCAAAAATACAAAGAATACAACAAAGCCTATTACCTGGGATTTGTTGACTACAATAAAGCCTTTGACTCGTTGGAACACGATTATATATGGGAGGCACTGCATTGTCAGGGAGTACATGGAAAATATATAAATATATTAAAGAGCATCTACTCAAAATGCACAGCCCAAATCAGATTGGAGACGATGGGTGAGGAGTTCCCTATAGATCGAGGCGTCCGACAAGGTGATCCTATTTCACCCAAGTTGTTTACAGCGGCTCTGGAGATGATTTTCAGGAATCTAGATTGGGAAGGATATATCAATATAAATGGTGAAAACCTCAATAACCTACGTTTCGCAGACGATCTAATTATATTTTCTGAGTGTCCCAAAAAGCTTGAACATATGCTACAAAATCTATCGGATGAAAGTAAGAAAGCAGGCCTTTCAATGAACACGGGTAAGACAAAAATCATGACTAATGCATCACAGACATATAAAATAACAGTAGATTTAGTGAACATAGACTATGTGGAGGAATATTATTGTATACTTGGGACAGTTAATAGCAACAACTGATACCATGCCTAAAGAAATTGATCGAAGGATCGCGAACACTTAGAAAAGGTATTGGTCTCTCAGCGAAATTATGAAAGACAAAAATATGCCCATCAAAGAAAAAAGAAAAGTATATAACACGTGTATTTTGCCATGTTTAACATATGGTTGTCAAACATGGGCATTAACAGAACAACTAATGAATAAAATAAATGTTTGTCAAAACGGAATAGAAAGGAGTGTGTTTGGGGTCAAGAGAAAAGATAGAGTAAGACTAAAAAACATAAAAAGCATAACCAAATTTAAAGACGCGAAAAATATATGCAAAACATTGAAATGGAGATGGGCAGGACACATTTTAAGAGAGCATAAAGAGAAATGGACAAGAATAATATCAGAGTGGTATCCAAGGGACGGCAAAAGAAGCAAAGGGCGACAAAAGAAACGCTGGGAAGACGACATTAAAAGAGTTGCCGGTCCAGGGTGGATGAGGATAGCGAAGGATAGAAATAGATGGAAGTCTTTAGAGGAGGCCTTTGTCGAAGGACAAGCTGTTAATTTATAAAAGGAAAACCAAACCCATTGTCAACTTATTTAATAACTTGTGAACTGAACTGTAATATTAACAGCAATAAAGGCTTATTTATTTATTATTTATTATATAGGTATATACCAAGAATATTTGCGAGTGTGAATTTTAATATAGGTACAGACCAGTACTAGAAAGAATCACCGTATGTTGTAAAAGGACTTCTAAATTGACAAGGTTGCTGATTTACAAGTCAGATTAAAAGTATTTTTTTCAAAGTAAAACCTTTATTAAAGTTAAAAGAATAAAAAGATTTATGAAGTCATCTCATTCCTTTGGTTAGCCTTAGGCTTGAGTTCATTCATTGCCAAAAACCTTCGTGACCGACAGCTCAGCTTACGGGTTTCATTATTCATTATAACTTCAGCATTTGACTATTTTTAGTGAAGTGAAATTGTTGTTTCCGTATTCCACTGTTATGATCAAATTGTAATGAAAAAATAAGAAATTATCTAAAAAATATACTTTAGTTTAATGAGCGTAACATTTTCGGATATGTAGTTCCTGAGATTAGAATGTTGAAATACACAAATCTACACCGTTTTACAATATTATTACCTATAGAGGAACAAAATCTTACAGCTTCTACCAGTGTAGATTAAAATGCAGCACCTTGTTGGCACCATCTCGAGGAGAGTTATCTACTTGCACCTGTTGACACTATTGATGAAATTTTGTATGGTATTCGAATACAGATAGCTGTATATTACACCTACAGATAGATTGAAAGTCTTTATAACATAACGCTTTAATACGTGGTATACTATCGCTCTTAAAGGTCAAATGTAGTATATTCATATTGGTAAAAGGTCCGTTTGAAACAAGGATTTTGTTCATAAATACCTTCACTTTTGGTTCCGGACCCTTGAATACGGGATGAGCATCAATTAAGCAACCTCCTCGACACGGTCACGCTCGGATTATACGTCCAACGGACAAACCATTATTTTATTATTTATGGATTAAACAATACCAAATTGTAGACATATTTTAAGAGTGAAACGGGTTGTACGTTGCGAAAAATGTACATTACCTGTTTAAGTACATTTATTAGGGTTGAAACCTGGCAATTTCTAACGTCCTAGATTAGAAAGTAATCTATTCTTACCAATTGGTGTAACTTTTAATGAAATTTGGGTACAGACAGGGAGACACATTAAAACTTTACCAATACGGTTTCCTCAAAGATTACAAATAAAAAAAACATACCTATTGAACAGAATGTGCATGATAGAACCGATAACACAATGGCATATGGGATTAGTCTTAAAAAGTAGAAGTCGTGATGGTATTTATATTTTATTTTACAGAATTCAATCTTTATTTAAGCTTCGTTTTCCCCGGCTAGGAATTACGTTAATAGATTAGTGACATGATTACGAAACAGTTTCTTGAGTGTAACGTACGGTCAATAATACACAAGAACATGAACAATGTGTCAGGCTTAGCGAATAACAATAATACTATTAATGAATATTTGACCACAAAATCATACAATATTTGAAGTTTATGGCTCGTTAGCATCGAAGTAAACCTCTTAATTGTTGTCATTTTATGTATTAATCAAATTCAAACGACTCAGGTGTACAATGTCAATCAGACATACGTACGTCTAGGTCGTACACGTAGGCAAGGCCAGGTCAAGAGTTCTAGGGCAAATCAGATTCTTGGGCCACACAGGATAATGTAACAAAGCATCGTGCTTTTTAGTGGGTTCGAGTCCGACTCGGACCATCTAATAGCTAAATAATAGCTCCGGTGAATTGAAGCCTGAGATAGTTTCCATAAGGAATAAATAGCAAGTACCAAGTGGAAAGAGATTGTCTCTGCTTACCTCAACGACGTTATAGTATGAATACATGAAAGGAAAAAAATATATAAAAAAGACAGAAATGAAAGAAAGAAAGAACGAAAAGACAAAAAGAAAGAAAAGACAAAAAAGAAAGAATTTATTAATACCACGTACAGAATATAGACAAATAACTAATGTCTTTATTAATACGCAACGCAAGATAACTGTTTAAATGTTGACTTAAACTCTGTGTGAGATATTCCGCAGAAAATAACTAGTCTAACTTAATCGTGTTAAAATTGTGATATTATTATATAAATTGTAACTATTTTGACGAAAACTGCCTTCTACATTGACTTCGCCAATTAAGAGTCTTATTAATTCTGTAATAATTAATCCTTAGCGTTTCAAAAGGTTCTTCATCAGAATAACACGAATAGAACATTTTAATTGGTAGCAATTTAAACATTAAATAAAAATGGGAGTTTAGGAGATCGTTGCTTCCGAAGATTCAATATTAGTACAGAACACTATGACTAGATTATCAGATAAAGGTCAATCAGTGTCAACAGCTTAATATATTACTGAAGTTGTGGTACACTATGATGGCCATTTTGACACGACTGGTATTGCTCGTTTTCTCTTTTTTGGTGTGTGAAGTTTATTTTCTTCTGTGCCAGTCTCGCCATATTTTTCTTTAGTTATTCGTCCAACAGTTCGTTGTCCAATATTAAGCGCACCGAAAACACACAAAAAGAGAAAACGAGCAAAACCAGTCACGACTGGTGGTCAAAACGTTAATTATAGCGTAACTATAGAAAAGTTGAAGAGAAGTTATATTTTAATATATAATTGTTCTGTATATGTGTTTGTGACTCTTCCTAAACGGCTGTCCCAATTTGTGTGTAGGTATAATTCTATTAGTCGCTAAATGGTTTCAAAACATAATTGGACCCGATAGGTGGCGCTGTGGTCGATATGTGTATTTAAAACCTTTGTTCTAGTAATTAATGGAAAATATAACGATGAATCAATTTAATACGCATTGTGTTCACGATACAGATGTAAACCGAACTTAATTAATAAAAACTTAACGCGGACGAGTGACATAATTATGTTGTAGCTAACTTCGTTACTAAAGATTTCAAAAAACTTAGCGCGGACGGACAATACTAATATACGGGCTAGTAGATAATGTTACAAAAATACGTATAAAGAATGATCACCTGTTTAGTGACGTTTAGGAGTGTCCACCGGTGTTTGTAGCTATAGATACGTTCAACGCACTGTTAAGGCAGTTAACAATGTACTGGGCGGAGACATAAATGGTAAAAGCGGTTGTATTTTGAGAATAAAACAGAAATAAATTGTGTTAAGTGCGTGCAGTAAACTGGATTTTAGGGACTTGTTAAATTTTAATAGCATACAGAGGGATAAGGCTCGTAAGTTCAGGGGCTTGCTTACTTTATAGGCGGGTATTCCCAGGGCAACATTACCACCACAAAATCGAATCCTTATTACCTTACTTTGGAACAATAAGTGCGAAATCCCCAATCTGCCAAACAGTATATACAACAAGCCAATGAATATTTTTAAACGGTTGGCCATTAGGTTTTCACGAATAACATTTGAATTTCAGATTTGTCATCGTTTACTGTCACGAGGGACACGTTCGTATTTATAGATATGAAGTCGATGCCTTTTGTTTGAAATTATAAGGTCTAACTTTTAATGTTTTATTGTTTTCATTTATATCAACACAGTTGCGCAAAATACTCCACATTCTAGGTTTTACCTAAGAATGATACGAATGGACAGAAATGTCTATGTGTAATGTGAAATGTAAATGAAAGAATAGATCTTAGGCGAACTTTTTATCTACCGGAAATGGAGTAGTATTTTACACGGGCTAGCCTATTCTGGTGTGTTTTAAGTGCCGTTTTAATATACAAAATAAAATATTTTTAAATTTAATATTGACCTGCTGCAGTTCTGCGGGCGGCTCTTGCCAGTAGAACAGTGCTTACAGGCTGAAAATAATAGATCTTCTAGTAACTATACATTTACTATAGCTCACGAAAATATAAGCGACTGTCTCCAACAGTCAACACCGTTTTAATCGTTACAAAAACTACTGAATGTCAAGGAAAGAATATCGATCGGCAGCAAACCGAGGGCCACTTCATGGACATAATTAAAAAATGGCCGCCACTTTTCATTTTACTCTAAAACATCAGAGACCAATTACTGCAGCCAAAAGTAATACGATTCGTTTTGAATATTGAAATTTACGACAAGTATTATTCAAAAAATGAAAAGTGTAATCCTACGGCTTAGGAACTTTTAATGAAATATAGAAAAAGGAAGATTGTCGTAAATTTTACCCCAAACTTTGAAGTTGTGGCACGGAGCAAAGGAATTCGGAGCGTGGAGTCCTACGGAAGCCAAAATTCGAGCCGTCACTGGATGAGTTATGTGGAGTGCTGCAAATCCTTAGCTTAATTTCATTACAAATGTAACTACATTAAGAGCATATTTCAAATAAGCAGCTATTACTACGGTTTGTATTTTGATTTAAATTATCATGTCATCTTTCTTGAGCGTTTGTTGAATGCAAAATGTGTATGGAGCCCACATAGATGGCCACTTCGGGATCTGAGCCAACCTGCTAGCTGGTACAGACGAGGACCTGACTTTCAACTTGGGATTAGAGTATGATAGTAACTCATCTCGAGTTACTCTCATAAAAGTCAGGGTAATTCTGATCAATTATGTAAAGTAGGAAAAAGGTAGAAAGGCTTCAAAGTTTTGGCTTTTGACCTCCAAACCTCGAAATGACTGACTGCACATCAGCAGGTGCACCGGTATTGGCAAGTATACCGGCTTGCAGGTGCACCAGTATCAGCAAGTATACCGGCTTGCAGGTGGGTTAGCTTGACCGCTACACACCTACCATACACACACGTCCATAAAATAATATTTTAGGACAAAATTATGCATTAAAGTAATGTCTCCTCATCATTAATCCCCCAGTGGTTCACTATTAGTAATTAGTAGACACTTTACTTGACCCACTATCTACACTAAATAATTTTTTGTTACACAATTAAGTCCTATAATGTCTGGAACTTAACTCCATGGAGCCTTGCCTAGCATTTACCTTGACATGATTACCACGTTCAAGAATAAATTAACCTAGTACAGACATCGAAGGATTTAGTTCAACATGTACTAAGTTATGTACACGGCTTATCAAACTAAAGCGCCATCAAGTAGGTACACAGGTGTATTTTGAAATCCATTATTAATATTAGAACTATTTTAGAGAATCATAACATTTGTTTTTACGAGAGATCAAAATGTACTTTTGTATTAGTAAATATTTTATATTGTAATTATATCACGTAAATATTTTTGTTAAAGTTATTTTTATAGTAGGTACACAAGGCAGTTTACTGTTAGAAACTATTTCTAACAATAAACGTATAAAAATCAATCAATGAGAAATCGAGAAATTTTATTTGAGACTTCTTGCATCAAAATCCATCCAGCCAGAGAGAGAAGAAGAAAAACTACATACATACATAGGTACCTACATATCTTGCCACACTAATTTAAATAATCTCTTACAAAACGAAGGGTTTACAGACTTGCCATCCCATCAGTAAAAACTAAGTTTGCGCAACGTGTTGGTCGGTTTGTTTGTGTCCATGTATACAACAGAGTCGCCAGGCATTGTGATATTAAAAATAGGTCTGCAAATGAGGCTAAGAGCATTATTCATTATACACTTATAGTGGCTAAAGACATTGATTTACAACGCTACAGAAGATCTTCTAGAAATAACATGCTAGTATGTAAGCACATATACCAATCCTTCTGTTGAAATCTATTATTTGAATTATGCCTATCTATGTAGATAATAATCTATTAAAATTGATTGTTTGTTAAGGTGAGAGACAATTTATTAATAGTGATAAAGCAATTATATGTTTAAATAGGTTTCCTCGATACAGGCTTGCCTAGTGAGGAAACCACAGATAGATCTAGGTTAAGTTAAGTGGGTTTTCTGCAGAATGTTTCGCATTAGGAGTTACCCAAAATTACTACAGTTGTTCTGTTATGAAATTGTGTACCTATGTAACATTTTGCATCAATAAATATTTGTTTCATTTTTTTTTCAAAGTATATTCTGTTCAACAAATTTAAATAGTATCATTTTTTACAGATGCTGCTATCGCACATTCCGTTATTTTTCACCAAATTAAAAACATTTTTTTATATATGTACAAATAACAAATAATCAATATGGGAAGCTATCAGCTGCAAAATTGTCGTGGACTACTATTCTATGAAGAATATAATATTACCAATAGCGTAATAGCGACATGATAATCACATATTAAGTACTACTAGAGCTTATCTACAGTTTAAGCCGGTATTTAAGACCACTTGACTATCTAATATTTGTGGCATATCGATTAAATAAGCTTGGACTGTTACTTTGGAAGGCTAGTCAGCAAATCTATTTTCATAATGGAAACTGGTCTTAAAATACTGCCTTATTTGCTGTATCATTGCCGTATCCATCATATTTGACATAACCGGAGCGTGTTCCATACAGTGCTAGGTCTTTACAAAAAATGATTGCGTAGGTAATTTATTTTTTTATTTTATTAAAATATAGTGGCATAACTCGTGTAAGCCGTACCGAGTAGATATACTTGTACCTTCCATGTTTCTTGAAATAACTGAAGTGACTGAATTTATTACAAATAGCTACCTACTTCACCAACATAGATTAATGGTGAACGGTCCGCTGAGATATTCCCGATTTTTGTTTGCGTTACGTGATATGACTATAAACGAGAGACGAATTCTTTGAGTATTTGCTCTCTGTTATCTTTAGAAATCGAAAAACGATTACTTACTTAAAATAAATTTTGAGCCCCGAGAGGCAGCATGATTTGTCAGTATCAAACGACGAAGTTGTTAAATGGAGATAAATTTTGGCATAAAATGCGCTAAAACGTCATTTCGCTTAGTTTATACCTTACGTTAGTAGAGACTAATGGCATCATCATAAATTAGAATTTCTTGTCTACGACTATTATTCAAAATATTATCTTGTCTTATGTTTTGAAATGCACAAGCACTTTAGGAGCGAAAACAAATTTCCATTGCGATACAGTTTTAAAAGAACAATATTGAAGAAAGCTTTCTTAAACATATTTACTATTCAGATATAATAGAAATAGTTTGTGGGCCTGGTGAGATTTATGTGGTTACATCATATTATTTACGAGGGCATCTGGCCGGGCCTCTGACTAAGGGATCGTTACATTCACAGTTCAGTGGAGTTTCCGAATGTGAGGAGCCCACGCCCGATACCATATCGCTGAATGAACTCCTGAACTCTATTGTTCTCGTATGGAGAACATAACCATCATTTACAAATGGAATTGTCACTATTTCGAAGGACAGAGTTAATTTGAATCTGTTTTCCGCAATACATTAAATCTAAATTATATTTTAGATCGACATGAGGGTGCTAATTATTTAATGGAATTATACTGGGTGGCGCAAAAGTACTGGCACTAAAGAAAATACCTTTATTTTTTTTATATGACATTTTCTGTCATTCTGTTGTTGAAAATTGTGTAGTGAACAAATGTAAAATACACTGAAAATAAACAGGGACCGTTTTACTCCCCAAGAACGTGGAATAATTGTGTCAATGTTCTTACGGAATAATTCATCAGTGATAAGAACACAACGTGAATTTCGTCTACGATTTCCCCACCGTCCGGCACCGATTGGTCGCACAATTCGACGCTTTGCCACACGCCTTGAAGCAACTGGCTCAACATTGGATAGACCTAAGTCTGGGAGACCAAGAACAGGCCGTTCAGCTGAAAATATCGATGCTGTGCGCGAAGATGTGGAAGAGTGTCCAGAAACATCAACGAGGCGACGTGCCACGCAATTGGGCATTTCCAGACGGACCCTGCAGCGTATTTTGGTGAAAGACTTAAAGATGTTCCCGTATAAAACTCAAATGACTCATCAGCTGCTGCCTGCTGACCACCGAGCTCGTCTAGATTACTGCCAGCGCGTCATAAACCTCAACCTTGAAGAGGATGATTTTCCTTCAAAATTGGTTATGAGTGACGAAGCGCATTTCCATCTCTCAGGGCATGTCAATAAGCAGAATACTCGGTTCTGGGGCACTGATAATCCGCGCATTATTCAAGAAACACCTCTACACCCACTAAAAGTTACTGTATGGTGTGGCATCTGTGTTGACAGAGTGATCGGACCCTATTTTTTCGAAGACGCTGGAGGCAATGCGATAACTGTCACTGGAGAACGCTACAGAACCATGTTACGTGAGTTTTTGATACCCAGTTTGGACGAATTGGGGCTGGAGCACATCTGGTTTCAACAAGACGGCGCTACGGCACACACAGCGCGCGACACTATGGACTTAGTGAGGGACGCTTTTCCAGGCCGAGTTATCTCTCGTTTTGGCGATTTGCCTTGGCCTGCAAGATCACCCGATCTGACCAGTCCAGACTTCTTTCTTTGGGGTTTTTTGAAATCTCGGGTGTATGTGAACAAGCCACAGACTCTCGCAGCTCTAAAAGAAAACATTCGTCAAGAAATAACGAACATATCGCAGGAAGTGTTACGGCAAGTTATGCAAAATGTCATAAATAGGGCTCAAATGTGTATCAACTCTGGAGGTCACCATTTAAAAGACATCATCTTTAAATCCTAATGGTACGAAATTTAATGGTACAAATATACATTTAAAAAAACCTAAATCTAGTTTTCTAATTTAGAAAAAATGTTATAGCCGAACCAAATAGGGTCTTTACTTTTGCGCCACCCAGTACTTTGAGAGCAATAACAGATAGACAAAAAAGGTCGGTGTTTTTCTTTTTTATAATATATTCACACTTTGTGCCATTCACTTTACAAAGACGTTATCTATGTAAATTAATCCCTAAAATAGTTGCTAAGTGCTAACCTTGAGAACCAATTGTTATGTTTTTTTTTTCAGTTGTTTTAAATTGTCTGGATAAGATTTTCAAGAAGACAATTTTATAAAGTCATGAAAAAGTTATAATTTTAAGATTTTAATATACAATGCTCCACTGGCTATTTATGGATCAAATCATACATATAAGGACAAATAAAATGATAAATATATTTGTTACTGAATAAGATGTGATAGAAGAGGTCGAGACTCTTGACATCATTTCAGCTTTCCATTCTTTACCAAATGGCTTTTGTATCAAATCCTGTCGCAAGATTAAAAAGGTCAAGAAAAGGTAGCGAATCGAGACTAGCTTTCTTATGCGGTATAGTTGCGGAATAACATAATTCATATTATTTTTATATAACGTTATACTAACGTAACTGGTATATATTATTATTAATTATACACAGTATTAGGCGCTAAATCTTTTAGTTGAAAACACCATCATCGCCATCTTAGCGTTGTACCCAGTTGCATCAGAGGCGTTCACCTCGTCTCCTTCTTTTGGTTTAACTCATGCAACTTTTGTGCGAGCGTCTGTCCTAACCGTAATCGTCTGACCTAACCGTGATCGTCTGACCTAACTGTGATCGTCTGACTTAACCGTGATCATTTGAACTAACCGTGATCGTCTGAACTAACCATGATCGTTTAAACTAACCGTGATCGTCTGACCTAACCGTGATCGTCTGACCTAACCGTGATCATCTGACCTAATCATGATCGTCTGACTATACCGTGATCATTTGACCTAACCGTGATCGTCTGAACTAACCGTGATCGTTTGAACTAACCGACCTAAACCTCATCCATCAATCGGCGGGTGTGGCTTGAGTCCCGAAGATCTTGGTGAGCCCAAAATGCCAACTTTAATTTTAGTATGAATTATGTATATCTATAATGTAACACAATAATTACAGTAAACGAAAACGCATTTAATTTTATGAGACGATATCAGTGACATAAATTGTCGAGTACGAATGTATTGCGTGATCTTTATGGCAAGTGACATTTAAGTATCCATATATTATTATAGTTCTTCCGATATAACAATTACCTTTTGACGTCTCATTGTAGATATGAACATAAACAGGAGGGAAGAAGTTTGACAATTTTTGAATACCCAAAGGCTGTATTCTAGTACCTGTTTGAATAGTATGACAAAGAACTACAATTTATTATTATCAGTTAATATTGCCTATTTTTTTATTCCATTATTAAATGTCTAAAACACTCTAGAACAGTTATTAAAACTTCTGCTCACATATTCATTATCATACCATCACTCATCAAATGATATGGTACAAAATACATGCATACAATACATCAATAATACTAAGCGAGACATCATTGGTGTGTGCCATGGTAAAACCTGGGATCGAACCCGAGATCTCGTCTTAGCAGTCCATTACCCATACCACTAGGCTACTTAATATTATAGCTAAAATTAAAAATTGTAACTGTGTATAATAGTAAATTCTTCTTCTCTCCTAATTGTAACTTTATCTTAATCTGACATCTGTATCACATTATGGAACGCAATAAATGTATTGAGTATACTACGTATCTATCAATTTGAAACTAGTTTAAACGTAACTCACATAAGCGTACATAATATCTCCGGTTTAATTCTAGAATGCAATCTCTACCTGTAACTAGACTCAAGTCGAGAGACTGAGTATCGTTCTAGAATACAGACCTAAGTCTATTAGAGTCTTCTTCAATCTCAATGTGAATCGACATCGGCACCTCAACCCCGACAACTGATGTCCCAAGACGGCCGTGGTCGGTGGAATCTGAGTGAACTTCCGCTCGTTTAAAAAGAAAAAAGGGTTACTTCTAGTACGTTAATGTAAAAATAACTAAACTTATCTTTGTTATGCAGCACGTTAAAAGAATCCAGTACCTATCTTAATTAAGGAATTCTTGTGGGACAGTGAAGCGCGCTCCACTATGTTACGTATGACCTAGTTTATTTGATTTATACTTTGAATATTCAATTATGATAAAGTAGATTTTGCAGTATTTACTCTTCAAGTAAGAAGTTGGTATTATTCTTTTTCAAATCAACCGAAAATTGAATACGCTCCAGTTTGTGAAATCTCTATTCAAGTTCTTTGTACTTTCCTATTTTTTTATTGAATGAAGTTGAGTTTAGCGAGCAGTTGATTCCATATGTCTGAAATAAATTTAATGGATTTTTCCAGTTCAACGTTTTGTTGTTTGATTGTAATGCGCATTCGTCCTTTGTTCATTTATCAGGTCATGAAAAAATTTTTAAATTATAAGCAATATCACGCAGCTTTTGTTAAATTTTTTTCGTTATCCCCAAAAGATTGTAAGTGTATATTTTAAGTTATAGATGAATGATTTTTTATTAGTTATTATAAAGCCTTTTTAATACTTAACACATTTGATTACAATGTACTAATTATACATAGTTATATAAATGTCTTTATCAGACATTAACCCGATTTTGAAAAATATTTTTATAGAATGTTTATCTCCATATGTTTCAATTGTGGCTACTATTTTATTCATAGTTATTTGCCAATCTACTTTCGTCCATTTTATTACGGTTAGATACTTCTATTTTATGTTTAGACCTACTGACATACACTACTTAATTAAAATGTATAGCCTCACAACGTGTCTTCTTAACTTGTTTATGTTTGTACAATTATACTCTTGTATCTATGTTATATATGTATGTATCTTCAAAGATGTACACAAAGATTTTTTACACGTCTATGTTTATTCAAGTCTTTTCAGTCTTACGTAATAGGGAACTGCTATTTTTCACAAATATCTTGGATATGAAAAAAATTTATAAATTCTATTTATTTATAATGATGGTTATTATAGATTTACAACTCGCAAAATTGCTATAAATGCAATCTTCTTTAAAACTTTTCTCATTTAAAAACTGTTTTTCGCGTTGTACTAGTAATCTATGTGATACAGATATGACATACACACAACACATATATATCAATGGTAACGAAATAGAAATAGGTTAGGTACCTACTTTTGTTTTAAATAAAATGTTACAGTGCGGACTTGAGACCTAGAATTGTAAAGATTGCTTGGTGGACTTATACAATAAAAACTAAGGTCTATTTCGTCTAGTAAAATTATTTATTTGGAAATAATATAATATAACTCATAAAATGGAAATAGTGTTGTCCGCGTGGATTTAGAACTCGGTTTGATATTTTTAGACGGTACCTTAATTGTTTTTCTGTAATAAAAGTAGCCTAAGCTATGTTTGAAATATAAGCTATCTGCCGGTGAGTATCCCGTCAAAATTAACCTAGCAATTACCGAGATTGGCCTTGAACAAGCAAACAGAAAGGCAGATACTGCTAAAATTTAAAAAATTAGGCATTATATGCAATCATTGAGATGGTGGCCCATCGCAGTCCACTGCTAGACATAGGCCTCTCCCAATGTTGGGAGGCTTTGGCCTACTGTTTTCACGCTGGCCAGACGGGTTGGTACAGGCTTTTTTCCGTTAGTCGCCTCTTACGACACCCTTCGGATGGGGTGGTAATACTTGTATTCTCTCTCCGTCACCACGCGGATGCAATAAAATCATTAAAATCTGTTATTTTATTTAACACTAGCTTTTGCCCGCGGCTCCGCCCGCATGGATGTCGGTTCCCGGCAATTATTCCTCTTTTTCTCACCTTTTAAACCTTTCCTAGACCTCCACCAACATTTCAAGACCAAGATAAGATAAATCCGTTCAGCCGTTATCGAGTTTAAGCGAGACTAACGAACAGCAAATTGATTTTTATATATTTAGATTACAAACAGACAATTAATTTTATTCCTAGTAATTTCAATTTCGTTCATTTAGTTGAATTTAGTATAAGCACTTTAGTTACATAGCAATAACAGTAGCTAATAGTAATAATTTTTCATTATCAAAAATTCTAATTTTGAATTTCATAATTAAATAATTAATAAACAAATCATTCTATTTTGAAAATAAGTAATTCAAACCTTGATTCTGTCGTGAGTTTATGCGAACATTGAAATTCGAAAATTTTAAACACATCACACCTCGTTGTTACACTTTAGCCTTTTGTAATTATGTTTATTTGATAGGCGACAAACTTTTACAGATTCAACACCAGGAGCAAGATAAATGTGTTGGGTGGCGAGGTGGTCGATACCGTGCGCACACCCGCGCCACGCTCCGTGACCACATCAAGCTCTGTTGTTCTGTTCCACGGTGCTTTGTTACATAATTACATGCTTTGTTTTGAATACACGTCTGTTTCTTGTGAGTTCAATCAAAAAAGACTTCAAAGATGAATAAATAAATATTCTACAACATTCTACACAACGCTATCTACCCTTTGCAATCATAGCTTAACTAGATTGTGCTGTGGAATCTAGAATTCGGATAAACATACTTTAGTAAATACATAAATATTATACATAGAAACACCCAGACCAATACAAAAATACTTATTCATGCATAAAATATTTGCACTGCGGGAATCGAACCAGCTCCCCCTGAGTAGTAGTTGAACGTTCTACCGCTACGACACAGATACTGTCATCTATCTCTCCACAAGTTACATTTTGTTCATATTATATTTTGTACGGACACTTGAATGCTCGAAATTCAGCGCTTCACCAACTACCGCTGTCTTAGTGTCGCATAATGACTACTGATAGGTTCAAGGTTGAAGATACTTATGTCACAGAATATACATATAATTACTGACATAGTCACGTATAAGGTGGGAGAACATAAATTAATAGACTGAATAAACTCATTAATTTTCGTTATTAATACACGTTTTAATTATTAGTTCAAATACAGTTGGAAAAAACATTTGATGATTTAGATCCTAACAAAATCAACCCTTGGAAACATTTTCGAACTCAATGCATCTTTTCAGACAAGGTAGTTTGTTAATTTATGAAGAAATGGGTAGCGCCAGAACAGCGGATATCCACTAGTCTCGACACACTGATTCGTTTACTCCTTCAATAAAATATTGTTTTTCACATATTCAACGTTTGTGTACAGTACGCGGTTCTCAAAGGAAGCTCGTAATTAAGTTGGCTCGAGTTCCCTCAATACGACGACAACCAAACGATATTAGCCTTAAAAACTGGCACATTGCAAAATGTTTATACGACGACAAGAATCATGATCAACTTTCTATAAGATTTAAATATTTAGATCAAAAGGAACCTCTAAAAGCAAAATTTATATTACAGAATTGCTTGTGTATATTTGAAATTATCACAGGTATAAGAAATTTAGCGTTACTATGTTAAAGAGCTTGCTACCTATTATGGTAATTAGTTATATGTACGTCATTTTATATACATAATACATGTACATAGATATACGCCTTTTCTTTTCTAGAGCAGCAGAGACAACAACCATTTGCTTCTATCCTTTATGAGCTTTATTGTTCACATCATAAAAAAATTCATTGTGAAAAACCAGCCAGTATAAAGTCAATGACACTTTTATGATAAGAAGGCAAAGTGGTCGGTAATCTGCGGTAAGTGCGACAGGTGCTACGCGGGCGCTACGAGCATGTGTAGCATCCTCGTAGCCGTAGTCTGTGGAGGTAGGTACATCACTTCCATAATATTTACAAATTCTACAATAAGTGAACATTTTCTACATTAAAAGGGATTTAACAACAGAACTGTTACTGCCTAACTGACAAAGGTTGAAATCGATACTTCTATATAATTAGAAGTTGATTGAATCCTAACACTTGTTTTCACATATCATACAATGTGAGCTACATTCTCAAACCTGCAAACTGCTTCATTTGATATTTAATAAACTCCAGGTTACAGTCACATATAACTGTAAATTATTTGAGTTTTTTTCTTAACAGAATCCCGTACTGTTATTTCTGTTGCTCTAAAATTTTGTTCACAAAGCTTCTAAAAAGGAATAATTAAGATTTTGATATTATACTCTACTCAGTAATTATTTATACAATAAAGATGATTTTGTGTTAGTCACCAACACATGGTGAATCTGAAAGACTGTCTAAATATATGAGAATAATTCCGTATATTATTAAACTCACAAAGTAGTTGTACTACAATAAGTATTATTACCCACGCGTTCTCATAAAGCAACCGTAAACGTAATATTACTTATATTTTTTGTACAAGCCATTCACATGTTATTATGGCAGTTATTTAGAGCTAGCGACTAAAGTATTATATGAAGTATAAAATGTTGAATGGAGAAAATGTGATATAAAATATTTTGGTGAAAATCCGAGCGCGAATACTTTGATGTATGATGCAATGATTTGATGTAATGATACTCTCATTGTATGAAAGCATAAGTGTAAGCTTGTATATCTATGGAAAAAGTCTAATTAAGGAATAATTAAGTTAATTTTGTTCGGCATCATAAAGAGACAGATTTAGTTGATTTTCGTACAGTAGTACAAAGATCAATCATCATCATCTCCAGGCTCCGAGGTGAAAGCCTGCGTTAATATCCCCATCGACCCCCAATCGAAAGGAAAGCATAAAAGGTAGATTTTAGGACATTTCTACATGTCACCTGGTGGAATCGGCAGTGCTCCTTGACTTAAGTATTTACGTTAAATTACAGCGGGGATCACATATTTAAAAAATTGCCAGTAGATTGAGTTCGGCCTCATACGCTGTGAAAAAGATTAGTTCTTTCACAGACGTGGATACGTGGATAGTTTATCTCGACTATTTTCAAACGTTACGGAATTCTCCTTTGGGGTAATTCTTCAGACTTAAACTCAATGTTTGTGTCTAAAAGAAAGCCGTGAGAGCTATTTATAATTTGGGCAAAGTTTATAGAAATAGACATTCTAACCTAGTGTCACAATAAATTTTCTGGAACCTAATGTAAAGAAAAATATTTCATAATTTTCAAGAGTTACAGGCATATCATAAATACCAGACAATCTTGTAGTTTGTGGTAGTAGACTTCAAAATAATTGTCATTATTTCCATTATATATTCGCTTTTTTAACAAGCTCCCTAATGAGGATTTATCTGGGGATAAATTTAAAAATGTAGTTAAAAGTAAATTGTGCCAGAAAGGCTATTATAAAATCCAAGAATACTTGGATGATAAACAAGCTTGGAAATGAGCTACTATACTGCTCAAGTAAATTTTGTATTTAGACTAAGTAAATATTTGTACATAAACAAAAAAAAACACCCGCTGAGTTTCTTGCCGGAGTCTTCCCAGGTCGCGTTTCGAACCGGTGGTTCATTTGCTAAACTAACCTTTCATATTTCTTTTTATATTGACGTTTTGTAAGTTCCGATTTAATGGTCTATGCAGAACAAGTGATTTTTAACTTCGACTTATATAAATATAAAGCCTGGTGTTTTAGTAACAACTGTAACAAGCGATTTATAACAGATATTTTCCTATATATAAAATCTTTTCTGATCAATTATTCATATCATTCCACGAATACCTATCTCAGCACAATGCTGTTAGCTTTACACTTAGCTATATTGTCATCTTGACACATTTATGTAGCCTGTGAGCGTTGAGATAATATATTCTCAAGTTTTTTAATATGGTAACTTCGATGCATTAGAAGATATTCCCCTCAGCAGATAGATATATTATGTAACCTATATTATTTCACGACATTCATAACATATGCTCTTTATGCCTGGCCTGCAAAAATATAATTTGCCGACGTAAGGGATTATGCTGTGAAAAGGGCATGACATATTTTAAGCAGCAATTTTTTGGCCGCACGTGTACAGTAAAAAACTTTTCACTCGCGTAAATTGAAAAAAATCGAACCAGTTTAGGCATGTTAGTATGTAAGCTTCTTGGTTAACGCACTTGTACCATCGGTGCGAGGGTCTGGGCGGCGATAAATAGGCCCACTATAGACTATATTGCGCGCGAATGAAAGAAATGCATAAATAACTGATTGCTAGGTACCTGTTCATACAGCCAGAGAGTCAATTAGGTTTAACGACCAAACCAGCGTAAGATTCACGCTTGACGATCAAAAGAACTCACCGAGCAAGCAGACATTTAGGACCTTCGCGTTTGACCCGCGCGATTATTGCGAGTACTCGCATGTCGCCTTCGCTCACTCGCTTAGAACCCAGCAACAAAACTATTGGAGCTATTGCTATGAGGTAGCGACCAGTGAATAGTGAATAACTATTCACTGGTCGCTACCTCATATATGGCTGATTGCTTTAGGCTGCACATACCCTGTGAGCCTAGTGACATGGCGACGGCCACGGGTGCGGAAATATCAAATAACAAAAAACTCTTTCCATGCACTTTTACGTCCATAGTGAAGAGGTGGGAGCCTTGCGCGATGGGACCGAGCGAGTCAGCGTGTGTAGTTTTCACACGTACGTCAATCTGCTACCCGCTACAAAAGCTAACTCGGGATCATACGCCCTAGCTTGTTAGCACCCACCTACGGCCTCCGCTATTACGCATTCAGTGTGAACGCACACTTACACGTTATTCGCTCGTCGCTAGTGGTGGGACAAGTACCTATACTATTCAACCTGTCATCTAAGTTCTACACTCAGTTTTAGTAGGTTAATAGAGGGATTTAAAAATACCTATATAAATAGAACTTAATAGATTTGCAGGAGCTGCAGCTTTATTAACCGTTTTAGTTACAATTTTTATTGGAAACTACGTACAGCCGGAAACGCCATTTCATATTTAAAAAACAACTGCAAATATCCGCAATACCTATACTTTCTTCTTATTGTAGAAAACCATCTGACCCTACATCTTTTCTGACCGTATTCGGAGAGCATATAACTTTCTTCGTGTAAGAGAGTCTGTACAAATATTAATTTTTGTATGATAAAAAAGGGTAAAAGCACAATGCGTTTAGACCGCCGCCGCGCCGCCCGCCGCGAGTGTGCTCTCCGAAAATCAATAGATGCTAAACGAGTATAAAGATCGTCTTTACCACAAAACCTACTTTATTTAGGCACCACACATTTTAAACGAGAAAATGTTTGTAACAAACTTTAGTACCGTTTCGTATTATGTATTCATTATTTACGAACGTATCTAGCTTGTAGGCGGATGTGATAACCTCTCATCATGTGGGTTTGAATAACAATGAAGTGTAAATACATACTAATTGATACAATTACCCCCTTTCAAGACGCTTTCTCCTCAAAATACTGCCTTTATTTACGTCCCTATTCAGAGATTGTCCTTGACAAATATACCGAGATAAAAATACGACATCTATTTATAACACAATTTGTTTGAGATATTATCATTTTAATTAACGAAACTGTACAGAAAAATAACTTTATAGTATAATTATATTTTACTGTCCCACTTTTGATGTTAGACGGCAGTGGTTGTACTTTACGATTCGTTGAAAAATGGTTTTATAATTCGTTGAAAAGTTAATTCACGATAGTACTCTCTTGATGTATAATATAAATAAATAAATAAATATTCCACGACATTCTACACAACGCTATCTAGACCCATGGTAAGCATAGCTTAAGTATCTTGTGTTATATATTATACATAGAAACAACCAGACCAATGCAAATATACATATTCTTACATACAAATATTTGCACTGAGCGGGAATCGAACCCGCGCCCCCTGCATAGCAGTCGAATGCTTTACCGTTACGCCACAGAAGTCGTCAATATCAAACATTACAGTAAATCATATATTTTTATATCTTTGTCATCTTCTTCAGTAGCTTCTCTATATATCGATAGCTAGAACCAATTTAAGTTAAGAAAAATAAAAACGATTTACTATCGTATGTTTTAAATACAAAGCAAGTATCTCTTGACATAATCATACAAAACACTACCATAATAAAGGTTCTTATAATTGACATCATATCAATCACTCAATCACTCCAACTTCTCTCTCTCAACTTTTCACGATTAAATAACTGACAGATGCTATAAAATGTCCGTTCTTCTCAATAACATTGGTATCATATTTAATATATAGTTAAATAAATGGTACACTTGATAAAATACTACCAATATTCAAGATTACTTTGCAAGAATGGTATTTTGTATAAAATATTATTCTGGGAATAAACACTCATTCTCAATAAAGGATCCCAGTATAGTTTGACTTATGAGAATTATTATTAAAGCTATTCCAAAAAATATCTTAGAGATTGTAATAATATTATATTGCTTTGGGATGAGAAGTAGGTATGTGCACATGGAGCATAAACCCATAATATAATGTTTTTCTTTACACAGAGGGGATAAAGGAAAATACATTATGAAATCACAGGCTAATACGGTAACAGAAGACAGAATCAGTAATCTCATTGTCAATAAAATACGTGTGGACTATTGGCCCGAGTGGACGTGGGGTAATGAAATGAAACACTCTTTAAATAAAAGATGACTCGTAAGGAGTATCACGACGCCGCCAAATGGCGGGCCAGTAATGGCCGCCACTCAAAGCCCCTGCATTTAGGCCGACTTTACTCTGAATATTAAACGTCGCTTACTTTGTTTACTAATACAATTTAATACTGCTGTAATGGTGGTATTTGGCAGTAACCTTCACTAAATTAGAATTTACTATAGTTAAAAGCTTTGAGGACAAGCGCATATTACGATGATTATGAATGGAAGTACGCTGATGTGATCAAATATGTCCTTGTGACCTTATAAAATATTTATGAAACACAAAGTGATTTTGAAGGTAATTTTATTTACCTTTTTTGGATGTTTATTAAAAAGTCTTTGAGAGTGATATCAAAAAGGCTTTGATAGCCTTGTTAAACTGCTTGGTCTAGTTCGCAAACTGTACTGAATATTCAATATAATGAGGTTAAAATATATGCAAGAGTTTATTGGGTTACATCATTACTTCGAACAACTTTTCAAAGCAGTACACAAGCAATACATGTCATTACGAATTCAATGAGCCCTAATACATTTTATTCGCATTACCAAAAATATTCACGTCTTTGAAGTCGTGATCTGCCTATTAAGAAACAATTTTTGAGATTTTAATATCTAAGAAAACGATGAAAAGCTTTTATAATAATATATGTTATATACAAATTGAATAAGTGCTAAGAATTCAAATATAGATCTATCTCATTCATGTTCCTTAATAAATAATTTTGATGTGTTAATGTGATGTGTTCCAAGTTACTGGTAGTACAAATTTATTTATTTTTTGAAAAACAATCAAATATTATTTACGGCTCAGAAAATAAGTATACACTTTTACATGTGAAGGTATATGTGTTTAAATTTATTTCCTTGACCGTGTGCACAACCTCGATGAGGTAGACAGAACTACGTTATATTATACTCATTCCACATCACTATAGGTGACCCATTACTGCTTGACACTGGGTACTTCCTATACTACTACTACTACCAGGGCATTAAATCCCTCATGAATAACACTGTCACCGAAACAGTATTTTGCTATTAAAATTTGTTATTAAATTAAGCACAGATCGCATAGATAAAATAAAATAAAGATGTGGGACTCTTCATCTTTTTACTTATAAAAGCTAACATCCAAAAAGGTATAAATCTTTTAACAGTTTCCAGTACAAATACTTCTTCTTGTTGACAACATTTTACGTTGAGGTAACTCTGCAAACAAAGTTGATGCATTCAGATCATAAAGAATGCTGCATCAAATTCATGTGTAACTAGACGTTGTAAGCCGTGAAACTAAAACTTTATTTTAAGTAACTCAAAGTGTTGAATTTTGTCTCTTATCAATACAGAAAGAACAGTTAACATTGAGTATCATATCACTACGGAAAAAAATTATAGCTTGTATAATAATATTGAGCCATATCCCAAGCTGTTATCTTAACTGCAAAGCACTGTTGTATTTTATTATTCGATTTTTCGATATCTATGTAATAATCTCGATTCCAGTTATTTTCTCTATACTCCATTCTAACTTTAACATGTCCACGGCTAACCTTGAAATAGTAATTCTATGTAAAATAAATACAACAATCATTGTTTCAAATCATCGCGCCCATGTACCTAAACATCTGGTTTACCGATAGAAATGTATTACGTACCTACCCACCATTTCCTTAGTGAGTTACAATTACGTACTAACAACTCCATATTTACCTCAATTCTAATAGTATGTAGACCGGTAATCATCATTATACAGCCATCATTATAATTACGATGTGTAATACAAAAATAAAAAGGTCAACCGAACGTGACAAATGTGATTATAACTAGTAGATAAAATCACTGAGGTGACCTAGCGACTGATACCACTCTATATAAAAGCTGTAAATATTATAAAAAGCCTTTTAACTTCAGTTTGGGTAAAGTTTCATTTAAAATACAAAAAGAAACTGTGCTTGAAAAGTTGACTTCTATTCAGGAACGAGTCGGTTGTGTTTTGTGTAGATTTTGAAAAAGATATGGGTCAAGTAGCTTTTAACAATATACAATAATAAGAAGTATCCATTGACAAAACAAATCCAAAGTGTTAAGTAGCACTAGCTAAATGTAAAACGTAACAAGAGCGTTTATTTCTGATGATGTCACTGAATTAACCATAAATAATCGTACTGGGTGTGAATAAGCCTACTTCACTACACACCTTATGAGCTCAAAATTTTCAATGTACACAATTTTATACAACCTACTGTAACCTAAATATAGAATATCTTATCCATATTAACAATTGCTAGAAGAAAATAATATGTAGGTACGACTGTAAACGAGACAAGAGTCGTCAAACCCAACATAAAACTGAAACGCACCATATAAAAAGCATCAGTGCATTTGTAACTAACGGTCAGAACGCGAAAATGAGCTTAAAATATAAGCTACTTGATGCTAAAAGGAAGGTACGGCCCTGACCGACTTCTGTGACCGATATCCATGCACAGGGGAGCCGTGCCTGGCCCTAGAGTTGTCATTAGCGTACTATTGACTGTGGCCTGTAAACCACTATATAATTGTCAAGCTCGTATTAAAATTGACGTAATCAAATAGTAATAAAGTTACAAAAATATAGGTAAAATAATATTTATTCGGATCCGACTTACTTTCATAGAAAGATCAATTCATATTATCAGGACAGCCGGAACTGCCACAGTTAGTGACTTGGTGCCTGATTCTGTCTTTAATACAACCTCATCACTGGGGTGTTGACTTAGGTACTTACACCAGGCTGATGTCTCCACCGATAACCCCGAGCGTAAAATAAGAATTTCTGTAGTACCTACTTATTTCCGAAAGGTAGACATAAAAGGTTGTTATAGCTATGATCTTCTTAAGGGTAGATTTACTACTCTTGTTGTGCGACTGATTCAAATGGAAGATACCATTGTACTATTGTAAAGAATAATAGGGAGACAGTGGATATTTCCACTGTCTCCCTATCATTCTCTGGCTTAATTTCCCGTTTAAGCATGCACTCAGCAACGTCAGTACATAATTCTGAATCTTAATTGCACTGTTTCTGGAGCTTAACTAAATTTAGATTCAGACATCACGTAAATGAACTGCGGGGTCATTATGAAATAGTTTCTACCCCAAAAGCCATCAAAATTTTATCTTTTCATAATGAATTTCTCTGCAAAAATCCTTACAGAAGTAACTTTAAAATATTTAATAACATGCACAAGAGCTCGAAGTATAAACGAGTAAAAATTCTAGAGAAAATCTCTTTAATCAAATGAGTAGTCTCTCTCACAGTAACACAATTTGCTATTGCAAAAATGTAAGGAATTTATTTGAGCTGCATTCTTGATTTAAAGAGTGCTATTAAATTTTCGTTTATACAGTATTTTTATTCAGAGTCAGTATTTGAAATATGGAAAGATGTGTGGCAGAAATCTCACCTGAATGAAATATGTCATGTGGAAGTAAACTTGTCTAATTCTTCTAATTATTTTATTTTCATTTGTTTTTAGACCCTTCTTCTGACTGATTAAGTTTTATTCATACAAAAACAAATGCAATTCGATACATAAACATACTAATTTTTAGATACCTTTGTTTAGAACTACTTTAATGCGTTTATCTATTTTACAATATTAGGTTTTTATGTTTGTATCCATTCCGTACCTATTTTGATAATTTTTATCCTGTTTTGCTAAACCGTTCGAATATATGTTATAAGGAAACTAAAATCAATCAACCTTAGAAGAATTTTCGAAAATGGACACGTGAAGTAAATACGTAACCCATGCAAAGCCGGAGGAGCTGCTAGTCCAATCATTGGAAGGAACTTGATTAATTTTTTAATATTTCAACTTCCTCAATTCACACTTCCTCATTATAAAGGAGATTGATTGATTTCCATGCAATTTATTTTAGAATTGAGCTTGTTGCTTAAGTCACATTCCGTCAGGTAAGGTACTCCTGTCGAACCTGGACAGTAATAACAGCATTAGTATAGAGTATGGGATTATTATCACCAAAATGCTTCATAATGGAATGTTATCTAAATAACTAGTGATTACACCGGGTGTGATATAACATATACTATGTAAATAACATCTGGCCAAATACATTGTTGAACATAATCTAACTCCTAATTGATAATTTAATTAAGTTATAATGTTTTGTCTGTGAATTCTTTTATCTGCCTCTGATATGGCTGGTAGCTGACAGCTATCATAACTACATAATGAATGAACCGACGAGGTAGGCTGCTCTGTGAAGATAATACGAGTCTATAAATATTAATTATATATCAAGGTTTAATTAGCGTCGTAATCTCCTTCGTTTATAAAAGGGTCTTCTGCGTATTCAAGCTACTGCTCGAAAGGGAAAGTACAGTAAAAGAGTTAAGATCATCATCACTATCATCGTTACCGTTACCAAACAGATTATAATAGCACATTTCCTACTATTCTGCTATACAGTCTGTAATGGCGACCCTCTTTCCTGAGACTTTGCCTTTAGCTTACCATCAGGCGAGGTGAAGTCAAGTTGGCGTGTCCTAGAATTAAAAAAAAATACAACAAATATTATAAATGTGAAAGTACGTTTTTATTCAATCACGCTCTGACGACTGAAATGATCTGGCTGAAATTTGTAATAAGGATATATTATAATCTGAAAAAATTGCACATAAGCTACTTTTTATACCTGGAACAGAATTCCACCCAGGGGAATCCGCAGGCGGCAGCTTGCCTTATAATTATATAGAGACTAGACTGGAGTGTGTTTTAGTAATGCCACGTTATTAAATCACGTAATTGATTTTTTTTTTGTTAACTGCAGTATCATCTGTCAAAACAAAACCTACCTTAGTTTTCGTGAGAATATTAAACCTTCAGAATGACTCATAGTTTGACTCGTTTCCATTTTTTCGTTTTCTTTAGGTACGTTTGAGTTCTTTCAATTGAGAAAAATATGTATTTAATGTTTGCTCTAGCCGAAGCATTCGGTGCGGCCAAACTATTAATTCCTTGGTAATAATATATTCATTGTGCAAAAGTTATATAACAAATTCCTTTTGAAATAGGCATACGAAACATGGTGACTCAATTACCGCAGGTTTGTCTTGTAACCATTTGAGGTATGTTTTGTTTAGCTTTGTCGTTTAGGTAGATACTTACTCCAATTTCCAACTTCGTATAGAGTAAAAAAACGCTTCAACACGGTAGCAGGTCTTAATTACGGGAACACATATACGATGTGTATTTGCATAATTTGTGAATTCGCCCTGAAATTTACAATGGCCTGATTGCCTGATATAGTCTACATACCTATTTATGAATTTCAGAGGTGTTTGTAACTCTGTCAAATTTTTATTTTATTTTTCTACAACAATAATTTCTTGGATTAAAATTGTTATTAATTTGTTCAAGTGTATATTTGGATTATGTATATATACTACGCTTATGAATAGCCTTATGAGTTCTGCTGTAGAACTCATTTTAAGTATCAGAATTGTATCAAAATATACAATTTTCTCAGTTCAATTCATCGTTGTAAAATAATTTAACTCATGTTTAAAGTTCTGAATTAAGAAAAGTATGATAACCTCCTTATTATGTAAAAAAAAAATATTTATAAGGCAAGCTTTAATTGTTAAAATTATTATACAACTAGCTGTAATTCAGGATAACTATCATTCAGCTTAAGAAACGTCAAATAACAAGAAGTCTCGATTTAAGTATTAAGTTATTTTGCAATTAGGTTGTAATCGTGAACCATTATTAACTTTAATGTTAAGATCAAGGGTATTTTTCGAAAGTAGAATATTTAATGGAAAAAGTTTTAATAGGATTTCATTTGTGCGAAACGGTGCGCTGCGCTGTTGCGGAATCGCTTCTTACATGTTCTCTTTAAGTATTTTCTGTCACTACAGGCTCTTTGTGATTGTTACATCACTATATACATACAATCCCGCTTTTATCCCCGGAGAGTTAGACAGAGGTGAATTAACACCCACAGTTCACCATTTATTGAATTCGGTCCCACGTAATAGCCGTCTTCTGGGCGCAATTTTTGTCTAGGAGTCTAGGCTGTACATATCTGTCTGATGTCATTGTCTGTCTGATGATTGTCTAATGTATTCTTAATTTGAAAGAAGTTCTTAAAAATCCTAACTATACAACTCAAATAATAAATGAAATTTGAATCTCAATGAAGAAATTCAGTTGCCATGTTTCATTGGTGTTTATTTTTTTTATATAAAACTTGGATGGCAGACTAGCATACGGCTCACCTGGTGGAAAGTGGTTACCGTGGCCTATGGACGTGTGCAACACACTCGTGCTGCCGATCCTGTAAGAACAGTGAGTTTCTGTGCTGCCAGTGCGGATGATTAAGCAGTACAAGCCTTTAATCTTCAAATACCTATGTAAATACTATACAGTAGTTTGAAAATACATAAATGTCTCTGTCTCACAAAAAGTGGATAAGACAAACAATATCTGTTCAAACAATAAGAATATGCGTTGTATATAGATACTATATAACTTACCCTTAGGGCAGATCACGAGTTCCCTTTGTACCTGAAAATATGTTAAAAACAAGTTAGATATAGGTACATTACTTTGATAAGGGTACATGTAGGTACTTGTACTTTACAATTTGAATTGGTTTTAATATAAACATATTTAACACAGTAACAATATTGAGAAGTATTTCAAAATTAATGAGATTAAATTTCATGTGGTTCGCCTGTGAGTCGGTACACATGCTGATTAACGAAGTTCTGGCGCAGACTTATCTTACCAGATTAAGAGGTCAGATAGCGGTTCCTTCAGTAAAAACAAAGAAAAAGGTGTTAGGATTAATACTGGAATGGTAATGGATGGAGTGTGGAGCTCCAAGAACTGAGTTTGTCATTCCTTACAACGTCAAACCAGTAGTTTTAAATTCGTGCCATAAATGCCCAAGATCTCGCCAAGTGGAGAAGGAAAATCAGAAAAGTTGACCCCAGACTCCCGAGGTGAAGGCCTTGATTGTAATCAGGACACAATGAATGACGGTTGGGTACGATCCGCTATTTATACAATATAGGTATTCCTACAAATTATAATCCTCACAAAACTTGGTTCTCCAACAATTTTCGATATAAAATGGACGTCTTCGTAGGCACTCTAATTATCTTACATAACTTTCATGAACGAGCAAATTAAATTTAAGTCAAGTCACCTTGGGTTCCAGTCAGGTTAAATCTCTGTAATTTTATGTTAAACATATACCTAATACATATTTTTGGGGAATAGCTATAAGTTTAGATATATAATCACTTCGGTTTAAAGATTTTTATTTTCTCAAAGGACTTACATTGTTCACTTAAAAGATAAACATATTAGATTAATTACATTTAACAAAATGCACGAATATGGCATTCAACTATAGGTAACTATAGGATAGTACTAATGTTAGTAGATAAGTATTATATATAATAACTTAATTACAATATCTAAAGTATCATAAAGAACTATCTATTGCCGGCGGAATAGCCCACGTAGAATCCTGGTGTCATTCCTACAACCTCAGAAAATCTATTCTATTCCATTAGTGGGAACCAGAATAGGTTAAAAACTGTACGAAACACTGAAGTTTAAGAATTAAGTTAATAATAACATCCGTTTATCATAAAGGTGAATTTTAATGAGGTTATTTTGATTTAGATTATACTGCTTAAGTATATTAACTGGACACATCCTGATACAAGTGATATAAGGTTCAGAGGTTAATTAAAACTTTTGTTTCTACTTTTGAAAGGGTGTCAGACTGTATTTGATTTTAAGGTCAGATCAGTTCAGAATTTTTTCGTTTCGTTAGAATTTTTTTTTTAACAGATTATAATTGTGGAAGTATAGCCTACACGAATCTGTATGTTCAATGCTGACTATGGCTTTGATACAACGTTTCTGTTGTATGGAGACACGCAGCCAGTCATTGGCATTCCCCCAGGATATAATTCCGTACCGTACTGTTGAAGTGACCATTCCGTATGCTGATATGCTGTTAGAAAGTGTACTATTTAAGATATCAAATCGAAAACCTAATTACTCGTAGACTTTGGACAAGACTACATATTTGTACTGCGTATTTTTTTAGTTTATTGCTCTCTAGTAACTTTAAGATAAGCGGTTATTTCGGTAGTTACAGGTTAACGATTCCTGTTTTCCACACGATTCCCGATTACAATCATCAGGTTTAATACAATTTTAATTCCGGGGTCCAAGACCCGCCTTAACATTTACTTTTTCCAATATAAATCGAGAATCATGTTAAGGTAAAGGTGAAACATGTGATTGGATTTATTAAAATGTGTGTAAATCTCCAAATAAAACCATTTTTACGGCTACTACTGGTGGTAGAAACTTGGTGGCACAAATTTGTCTCAAGTTTCGACCGGGTAGGTACCACCGTGCACTATTGCGAAAAACCCTCCATAGCAATTCAATCTCGGTTGGATTGTGTTCAGGGGTCAGCAAGTGCATAGCCGGGCAGAGGTGGTGGTTGTCGCAGCACTAGTGGGACCAGTGGGTCTTGGCGTAGTCTAGTGGGGATGGCGCGGGGCGATGCGCTGAACAGGGAGACCTGTAGAAACGGTGGTGCCGCTGGCCGCCCGCGGTATAGTACAGGGGCCCAACTGGGGTTAACCACCTTGGGAGGCTGCCTCACCAGGCCGCGCATAATCCCGATATGGTTCGTCGTGCCGGTTGGTGACCGGAATTGGGAGCCCGGCGACCATACTCGGGGGGGTACGGGGGCCCTTCCGTTCGGCGCGTCGGCTCTCGCCATGCCTCACATTCATAGATAAAACCAATATCCCGCGCTTTGTCACACGGTGCTGCGGCGGCAATCACCTCTTTTTTCACGCCTTCTCCCACCCAAACTCATGGCAGCGCAATTCAAGGAAATAGGCAACACAGCGGCTCGACACACTCCCAAAAGCTTGCTATTTGAGGTGGAGTCCACTAACATCTGTGGGCTCCATGCAAACCTCAACGCCGTCCACCAACACCTAGAGACAGCGAAACCTGCCATGTTTTTTCTAACGGAGACGCAAATACACCGCCCTGACGACACGACCTACTTGCTCTACCCTGGCTATGTTCTTGAGGAAAGTTTTCGTGCAAAAGCCGGGGTGTGCGTGTTTGTTAGGGCGGATGTTTGCTGTCGCCGTTTGCGCTGCCTAGAGGACCCATCCTTCTCCATCCTTTGGGTACACGTAGACCATGGCCCTACGAGTCAGATCTATGTGTGCCTCTACCGTTCCCATACAGGAGATGCTGAGACAACTCGACTCTTTGAATATCTGAGTCAGGCGGCAGATGATGCGCAGGAGCGATTTCCGAATGCCGAAATGGTGTTTTTGGGGGATTTTAACGCCCACCACGAGATCTGGTTGGGCTCCTCCAAAACAGACCATGCGGGAAGAGCCGCCCACGCGTTTGCTCTGGCACACAGCCTGACCCAATTGGTGCACGAGGTCACTAGGATACCAAGAAGGTCGGGCCTAGCACCTTCTCTGCTAGACCTTCTGCTGACGAGTGATCCGGACCGGTACAGTGTATCGGTGCGAGCCGCTTTAGGCAACTCCGACCACTGTCTGGTCTGTTCCACGGTGCCCATTATAGCGCCCCCACGACCCGTGCAGGGGAAGCGGCGTCTCTGGCACTACTCGTCAGCGGACTGGGATGGACTTCGTGACTATTTTGCGTCCATCCCGTGGGTTGAGCGCTGCTTTGAAGGTAAGAACCCATCGGATTGTGCTACTGCTGTCGCCGGTGAGATCGGTCTGGGTATGGAATACTATATCTCATACACCGATGTCACCGGTGACCGCGGGGTGCGCCCTTGGTTCGGGCGCGAGTCTGCGGAAGCTGTTGAACAAAAACAGTCTGCGTACCGCGCTTGGGTAAGGGCGCGCGCCACGCGCCATCCCAATCTGGGCCACTTCAAGGCGGCGTACAACAGAGCCACAAAGGTCTGCAGAAGGGCCTACGTCAGAGCGGATGCCCTGCGCATAGCGCGGCTTGGTCAAGAGCTAGTGATGCATCCCACGGGAAGCCGTGGCTACTGGCGACTGGCTAAAGCCGTGCAAGCCAACTTCTGTCAGCCTTCGCTGCCTCCGCTGCGTAACTCTGATGGATCCCTGGCCCATGAGCCGCAAGAGAAGGCAAATCTGCTGGCTAATCTCTTTGCGGCCAACTCCCGAATCGATGATTGTGGTACGCAGCCACCAACACTACCCGACAGAGACCACGCGATGCCTGATATCCATATCAGGCAACGCGATGTCCGTGCAGTGCTGCAATCACTCGATGTCCGGAAAGCCAGTGGTCCGGATGGTATTCCAGCGGTAGTCTTGAAAAAATGTGCAGCGGAGTTGTCTCCAATGCTTACGCGCCTGTACCGGCTATCCTACAGTTCGGGTACAGTGCCTTTGCCTTGGAAAGAGGCGAATGTTCAGCCGATTCCCAAGAAGGGGGATCGCTCGGAGCCAGCCAACTATCGACCCATAGCCGTCACCTCAGTGCTGTGCAAAGTGTTCGAGCACATAATCAACAAACAGCTCATGCGGCACCTAGAGGATCACTCCTTAATTAATGACCGGCAATATGGCTTCAGACCGAAACGGTCAACGGGTGATCTTCTAGCATACGTTACCCATCTTTGGGGTGAGGCTATGGACAAGCACGGCGAGTCACTGGCAATTAGTCTTGACATAGCCAAAGCTTTCGATGGAGTCTGGCACAAATCGCTTCTTTCCAAGCTACCTGCCTTTGGTCTGCCTTCTAGGCTGTGCAACTGGGTTGCTAGCTTCCTGCAGGGGCGCCGTATTCGCGTCCTTTGTGACGGACGAGCTTCGGAGTTTCTGCAGGTTAATGCTGGCGTGCCCCAGGGGTCCGTCTTATCACCCACTCTCTTTCTTCTGCATATCAACGACATGCTGTCTACCGGCAATGTTCATTGTTATGCAGACGATAGCACTTTGCATGGGAGTTATCATGGACATCCTGCGGCCAAGCAGTCGGATATCGCGGAGAAAAGGCAGCTTCTTGTCACTGAGCTTGACGGGATCCTGAATCACATTTCTCAATGGGGCTCTGAGAACCTGGTTGAGTTCAGTGCCAAGAAGACGCAGGCATGTGCGTTTACAGCAAAAGTATCTTCTTTCCTTCCCCTCCCCACTCTTCAGAGCACGCCACTGCCACTGCAGGACAATCTCAATATCCTAGGTATGGATGTTCGCTGCAACCTGAATAACAAAAACTACATCGAAAGTATCATCAAAACAGCCTCACGAAAACTCGGAGTCCTGAACAGAGTGAGACGGTTTTTCACGCCGGAGCAGCGGTGTCTTCTATACAAGACACAAATTCGCTCCTGTTTGGAGTACTGCTCGCATCTCTGGGATGGTTCAGCAAAGTACTTACTAGATACTCTCGACAGGTTGCAGCGACGTGCGGTCCGCATCATTGGGAATCCCGAGATCACGAACACCCTAGAACCTTTACAGCTGCGTAGAGATGTTACATGTTTACCGTTTGTACCATGGGGAGTGTTCTGATGAGCTCTTCCAATTAGTCCCACCCTCCCCTTTCCTACACAGGACAACGCGTGCAGGTCTTAGATGTCATCCGCACACGGTGCAAAACATCCGATCAAGAACCAAGCGGTTCGGAGACTCTTTCCTCTGTCGCACCATTAAGGCCTGGAATTCATTACCAGCTCACGTGTTTCCTTCTTCCTACAGTCCCGGGTCCTTTAAGCGGGGCGTGAAAAAGCATATGATGAGGCCGTCAAGCTGAGTGTCACCATTGTCACACGGTATGTGTAAGTAATGGTGACCCTCTTTTCTGGGACTTTGCCTTCAGCTTACCATCAGGCAAGGCGAAGTCCAATTGACGTGTCCTATATAAAAAATAAAAAAAATATATATTTAAAGGACTAAGCAAGATTCCGTTCAGCTTTTAGCAGAATACAACTCGTGCGAATTAGCACGGCACCTGGCTCGAAAACAACCCTGCTCTTGCACGAGTCCCCGCTCTCGTCCTTCGCGATCAGCAGCATCTGCAACACTGTGACCGTTGCACGTTTACCTTAGTGTGAGTTTCGAACTTATTTGTTAAAGGATTTTATTTGAGATTTGTTATTGTTACGTTTGAGTAGTCAGGTGCCATGTTAATGCGCACGAGTTATCGATGTAATCTGCTGCATACGAATAACGAAACACATAAAATGGAAGGTTTAATCATGTATACCTGTCGTGAAACGTGTGAGTAGACATAAACTACATCCAGTTCTACACCATATCGTAAAATACCCGAATACATTTTATACTTCCAGACACATTTAGTTTTGTTAGGTTTGTCGATTCTCTCGTCGTGCCTTACATTTTTACTGCTGCTGCAGTCAAATTTCCTATTGCATTTATAAAGTAAGCACAATTATATATAATATTCATCATCATCATCATCGTGTCAGCCACACATAGTCCAGTGCGGAACATAGGCCTCTCCCACAGACTTCCAGAATGACCGATCTGAAGCAGCCCGCATCCAGCGCTTCCCGGCGACCTTGATGAGGTTGGCCGTTACTCTACGTTTGCCCGTACGCGGTCGTCATTCCTGAACTTTTTTGCCCCATGTGCAATCTGTTCTGCGCACTATGTGTCCCGCCCATTGCCACTTCAATGAGCTAATCCTCTGGGCTACGTCGGTTACTTTTGTTCTCCTACGGATATCATCATTTCTGACGCGATTACGTAGGGAAATACCGAGCATAGCCCTCTCCATAGCTCGTTGAGCGACTTTGAGCTTTTTTAGGAGACCTATAGTGAGGGACTACGTTTCAGATCCGTAAGTCATCACTGGTAACATTTTTTTTTTATACCACTTAGTTGGCAGACAAGCACACAGCCCACCTGATGGAAAGTAGTTACCGTAGCCTATGGACGTCTGTAACACCAGAGGAGTCACAGTCGCGCTGCCAACCCTGTAAGTACAGAGTTTCTGTGCCGTCAGTAGAAGACAAAGCAGGACAAGCCTTTAGTCTTCCCACTGACAGCACAAATTCTCCAGTGAGCTCTGGCTACCCTACTCACCGCTGCATACATGGGTTAAAGATTTTCGTCTTCAGGCACTGAGGTATGTCGGACGAGAAGACATCTCGTAGCTTTCCGAACGCTGCCCAGCCGAGTTGGATTCGTCGATGTACCTCGTCCTCGAAGCTGGAATTTCCTACCTGGATCAGTTGACCCAAGTAGACGTACTCGTCAACAGCTTCTAAGACCGAGTCCCCAACATGCACCGGTAGAGGCGGAACATTTAATATTATTACATACAAAATCTCATAAAGCACTTTAAAATAAAATTTATACGACTGTATGGAACAAAATATTTGGTATCGCGAATGATCACAACCCGAACAATAACTTTTGTAGCAGCTGTATGATAATACAGATGATACTACCAAAAGGTGCGTTATGACTCTACACAAGGTATAAAGTTTATTAACACATTTATCTAGTTATTGCGACCCTTTTCAAATTCGAAATTCACATTTAAGTCCACGCAGAAATTGCGGACTTTTCCATAATGAATGAAAAGGAAAATATTAATTCACAATAAGAAAAATAGTATCATACGGCATCAACGAATTTATTCAGAAGAAGTCCTAAGGTTTACTAAACAATCTTTAAAAAAACTAATATGAAATATTCACATTAAAATCGTCCATCCCCAAATAACGTGTAAGCATTATCTTTCTTTATTATCATAGAACGTAATATCTACACGGAAATTTACTTTTATGTGGTAAGTATACGTAGGTATTTCATCACGTATCCCGGTTGTGTCCAAAGATTACACTTCAAATCGGTAGCTCCAACATGTAAGCGTTGTAGCAAATTTCCTGTTAATACACTTGCTAGGATGGGAGCTAATAAGTAACTTAACCTAACTAAGTTACCAACTAAGACCTGTCACAGAGTAATAAATAAAACATCAAGTCACATCTTATCCTCTATAGATCACAAAAATACTAGTATGTTGACTGAAAAGACATTAGGTATTTGTCTTACCCAAGAATTAGAATTAGATACTAGAAACCTATTGATTAAACGTCGAAATGATGCAGAAACGCGTTCACCACATATTAGATAATAGTTTAGTGTGTAAACTGCTTTAGAGTGTGAGTGACAGTGACGATTTTGAAAACGACAGCCAAAAGGTGTTAATGTGCCAATCTTCTTTTATACACCAATTTGGTGCGAAGCATGCTTCTTCTTCTTTATGATGTCGGCTTCTGCAGCGAATCGCCGCAATTTTGCCAATGTCAAGTAAAGCATGCATCTGCGGGCAGTTCATACCTTGGCATCTTTGACAGTAAGCCACATTTGTTATATTTATAGGTAATAGTAACTCTTCTTGGCTATTGGGTTGATATGGGGTCTTTCACGGAGATTTCTCTCATGGATTACAAAACTTAAGTACCTACTTGACATAATTTAAGAGTAGGTACATTATTTCAACACAACGATCATTATCCCATCTAACATGCCTTGTTAATGAACATATCTATATATTCATTAGTCGAGCCGAATAGATGGGAATATTTAATTAAAATATTTTAATTAACGGCATGAAATCGACATACCTACCACAGAGTGGTAGAAGGTATCATTTGCATTGCAGAGGGTCGACTTTGGGGTAAAAACAGTACGTAACGAGAAAATCAACCTTCCTTTTAATAAAACCATGGTAATGACTAGCGATTAGGCAAAATTATTGTAATTACTGGTGATTAGACTAAAAGAGTGACCGTGAGTTTTTATTGCCAGATTCTTTTCTCGTTGGCTTTACCTAATATCTTGCAAATATGGCTGGAAAATGGAGAAGCAATGATCTTGAATCATTTGTGCAACAAGTGAGCAAAATTTTTTTTTGCTGCGAGTCCTGGTTTTGAGACCCGAGCAAACGAAGGATTCTGAAATTGAATCACGAGCGTAACGAGTTATTCTAATGTAGAATCCTGAGCGTGGTGAGGGATGCAAATGCACGAGATTTTTTTTTTTATATATAGGACGCGTCAATTGGACTTCGCCTTGCCTGATGGTAAGCTGAAGGCAAAGTCCCAGAAAAGAGGGTCACCATTACTTACACATACCGTGTGACAATGGTGACACTTAGATGCAAATAATTAACAGAAATAGATAGAAATTGCGTTAATATTTATTATTATTCAAAATAATACTGAACATTTTAAAATATAAAGGTACAATTATTGCAGTTTTGCAAATTTAAAGTTAAAGTTTTATTTGGCATTATAATTGTATTGACTTGAGATTTTACGGAAACTTAATTCCGCATAAGTAACTTGCTTTTTCAACATCTGGCCTTAAAGACTGCCTTCCTCGCTAATATCGCTCATCTTTTATGATTATTTTAATATTTTAAATATAATTTAACAAGTTTAATAGTGAAATTTTATTCCCGCAATTTTTAAGGTGCGTTCAGAAACAGCGTCTGTGACATTTTATTTTTCAAATGTTGAAAATAGATATAAGTATAAATACTTATGCATTAAGCATTAATTGTAAATACTTACGCATTACTTATTTTCGTATATAAGAATACACTAAATATTAAATAATTTAAATAAAAAATATGGTCATTCATTTTACAAATATCTTTCAAATTTAGAATTTCGAAATTAGACCTTAAATAGCAGTTTGTATAAAGCAAAGTACATTTTTGCAGCGAAGGCGCTACTTGCGAAGGATTCTATCGTAGAATCCTGAGCGCAACGAAAAATATATATATATATAGAAATAATTTGCTCTCGAGTCATTGAGTCTCGAGTGAGTGCTCTGATGAGCTCTTCCAATTAGTCCGACCCTCCCCTTTCCTACACAGGACAACACATGCAGGTCTTAGATGTCACCCGCACACGGTGCAGATATCCGATCAAGAACCAAGCGGTTCGGTAACTCTTTCCTCTGTCGCACCATTAAGGCCTGGAATTCATTACCTGCTCACGTGTTTCCTTCTTCCTACAGTCCCGTGTCCTTTAAGCGGGGCGTGAAAAAGCATATGATGAGGCCGTCAAGCTGAGTGTCACCATTGTCACATGGTATGTGTACTGGCCTATGGTGACCCTCTTTTCTGAGACTTTGCCTTCAGTTTACCATCAGGCAAGGCGAAGTCTATATATAAAATATATAGTTATATATAAAAAAACACTATACTTTTCATCCCCTTTCTTTGAGAAAATAGATATGTACTGATTACTTATAAGAACAGAGACAGAATTATTGAATAAGGCACGCTTCCAGTTTTCTTATTTTCAAAAATAAAGTAAAACTAAAAAGCTGTAGAAAAGTATGAATGCCTATTGCAATATGTGTACAAAGTTCTATCTAGCGCCTTCAATCTTGAGTATGAACAGTCATAGACATAAGTAATGTGCACGCTTTTGTTTTTTTTTTAGTTAACACGGGTACACCTTATGTTAACGCGCGTAAATCCACTCGGATACCCGCCCCCAAGCCACCTTCGGTTCGTGTCCCCGCTCCCGCGCCACCTTTCAGTTCTTCGCAGAACAATTTCTTCTAAATCTAGTTGGCACTCTTTATTAAAAAAATAACAAAAAATTAAGAAGTCACTTTATCTCACGCAGGGGGCAAAAGTGCATTTTGCGCACTGTTTTACGCAGTAAAACTTACATATTTGAGCTGCTGTAGGGAAAACGTTATTGTATATCATGGAACGTCAAAGTTTAAAAGTTAGTTCATAAGAAGTGAATTTTTTTTTTATACAACTGAAATAGCAGACAGGCATACGGCTTATAATTTGAGACCTAAATATAGGATTGACTTATTTGCTATGACTGGTCACCGAGTAGATTACCACATTGCTAATTTAGGATGGGTGACCATTCTTAACATAGTGAAATCCTTCCGTGCCTCGGAGAGTACGTTAAGCCGTCAATTCAGGTTGCCATGTGACCATCTGTGGCAGGTGATATGGGTAGTTGGTGCCTTAAAATAGCCCATGAGTAATTGTGCCTGTTTAATATTCGAGACAGTTACATTCTAACCGCAAACAGCTTTTATAGTAAATAATTTGTCATCGCAGTTTGTGTAGTGCATTATTGTCTTATCCTTAATATGACAGATCTATTTTTAACAAGGGCGTAAGTCTCTAGTGGTATAATTAATCGAATATGTCACACACAGTTGAGACTTAGAACTGACCCAGAGGTAACTACGTTAGAAACATGGTTAATCACGTTCTTGGCTGTTAGTTTTAGAGCTATTTCTCTGTACAATATTTACACCTAGACGGATTTTCTTATTTTGTAAAGTTTTCTATGAAGGATATAATATTTAAGTTTAGTCTTGGAGCTTGGAGTATCCTCAACAAATATTGTTACTGTACGTTAAATTAATATGCATAAGATGCCTACATATTTTCATTATCATAGATACATATGATCACGCCTTGATTGATTTTGATTAACCTTTTTCGGGTTCCGTAGTCAATGTTCAACCCTTGTACTTACTTTCAGTAGGTCCGTTCGTCTACAACTGACCTCTGAGGTTGTTTATTTAAGGCATGATAATATAGCAAGGCATGTGGCAAAGGCATATTCAAAGTAAAATCTAATAATTCACTAATAAATCCATTACCTAGCCAAAGTTTACCACTACTTTGTAATTTGCGAAACGTAGACCTGCCATTTTGTCACAAATTAGCCGCGGCAGCGTTATGAACGATGTCTAGAAAACAGTTATTATATTTGAAATAAAATTTCTCACACGGACTCTTTTCACTTTTCTGGCAACCTGGATCCCGCCAGCCAAGCGTCATTTTGGAGCCTAACTTAATAAAATACCATTCATTTAAGACTTAGGAGTTTTTTTTTTATACCACTAAGTTGGCAGACAAGCACACGGCCCACCTGATGGGATGCGGTTACCGTGGCCTATGGACGTATGCAACACCAGGGGTGTCACACTCGTGCTGCCGACCATGAAGAAACCTTCTGATGCCCCTCTTGAAGAACCCCATATTGTAGGCGCTTGGGAAAACCGCAGCAGGGAGGTCATTCCACAGCTTGAGTGTGCGTGGGATGAAGTTTCTTTCATACCGCACAGTGCGCACCGTCTCAGGTCGCAATGTGTGGGGATGAATTCCCTGCCTATGGCGAGAGGTGCGATGATAGAATGTAGCTACGGGCATCATGTCAAACAATTCATCTGAGCACAAACCATTGTATAGGCGGTAGAACACACACAGTGAGGTAAAATCCCTCCTAAGGCTAAGAGGTTCCACTCTACCTGTGAGTATGGGATTGTCAATCAGCCTCAATGCCCGTCTTTGCAACGAGTCGAAGGGGTCAAGCTGGTATGCAGGTGCTCCAGCAAAAAGGTGACAGCAGTACTCCATGTGAGGCCGGACCTGTGCCTTATAAAGAAGGATTTGCTGCCCCGCAGTGAAGTATTGCTTCGCCCTGTTGAGCACTCCGAGTTTTCTTGATGCCAACTTAACCTTGTCCTGCAAATGACTTCGGTATTGGACGTCGCTGGAGATTTCGACACCAAGGATCCCGATACTTGAGGAGATGGTAAGCGGTGTGCCCAGGAATTGCGGCGCTACAATGAATGGGGTTTTCTTAGCGGTGAATACACATACTTGTGTCTTAGTGGGGTTGAATTGGACTAGGTTTAGTCGTCCCCAATCGGATACTCCAGAGAGAGTAGTCAAGTTGTTCGCGACTCTTCTCCACCTCGGACTGAGGGATATTTGCACGGCCCGTGTAACACGTGTCACCGGTACTGTCGTCCGCATAACAATGAATGTAGCCATCAGACAGCATGTCATTGATATGCAGCAGAAACAGCGTCGGAGACAACACGGATCCTTGTGGGACACCAGCGTTTATGTTCATGCGGTCCGAGCAGCTGCCGTCGACGACAGCTTGGATGCTTCTGTTGGAAAAAAAGCTGGCGATCCATTCGCAAAGTCCCTCGGGGAGTCCATAGTACGGCAACTTCGCAAGAAGACCTTTGTGCCAGACCCGATCGAAGGCCTTTGCTATATCAAGGCTTAAATTATTATTTTTTATACCACTTAGGTGGCAGACAAGCGCATGGCCCACCTGATGGAAAGTGGTTACCGTGGCCTATGGACGTGTGTAACACGAGAGAAGCCACACTCACGCTGCCGACCCTGTAAGCACAGAGTTTCTGTGCCGTCAGTGTAGAGGACAAAGCAGGACAAGTCATCCCACTGACAGCACAAATTCTCCAGTGAGCTCTGGCTACCCTACTCACCGCTATATATAAATGGAATTTTATTAAGTCAGGTTGAAAAAAGTGATAAAAGAATGAAAAAAATGGCGTATAATAAATAAAGTAAAAATGGTGATCTAGGGATCACACGTAGGTATTCTTTTCTATATAATGCATGCATCAACATTTTCATTCAGTCTTAACATATCAGTCTAAACAGTCAAACCATCTTAGCATGTCTCATGATTTCGTGGTATATTTTTCATTCTGTTATCACTTTTCACTCTAGTGTAAACTTTCACATTATTTATAAGACACCGCCCTCAAGAATATTCAGCTATTTATATTCATGATAGTAACATAATAAAACCATAAGAGATGTCCATTAGACGGATAATAAACTAGCTTTATAAACCAAACTAGCTGTTGCCAGCGACTGTGCTCGCGTTAATGGTGGCGATAACCGATATCACCACTAAATATTGCAAAATTCTACTACATCCTATCTATACTAAAGTTGATCTCTGTCAAGGCTGTGCGCTTATGAAACGCATTACCATTGAGTATCAGACGAGCAAAATCCCTAAACGTATTTAAAACAATGGTAAAGGACTACTACCTACCATTTTAAACACTGTGACAGCTCACAATTAATATGCTTACTATTTTCCCTTCTTATTAGTATGTACTATTTACTTCGTATATCTATTTGTGTGCTAAAGTTATTATTTAGTATATTTATTTTACTTTATTTGAACTACTCTCATATCTTTCTTTGTTTTTGTTTCTTTAATATACCTTGTTTCTAGTTTATTTGTTAACTACACCAAATCTTTTGCTTTATTACATTACTGTCCATCCCAAGGTTGCCTGGAAGAAATCGCTGCTAGCGATAAGGCCGCCCATTGTAATTAAACTGTATGCATGCTACCTACAAGTTTTACTGTAATCTATTGGTGTACAATAAAGAATTATCTATCTATCTATTAATTTCGGTGCAGTAGTTTAGGAGTGGAAACATAACTGACAGGTGCAGGCATTTATAATATCACTATGAATGTATCGACATCATGATCATTATCATTGCGTTAGGCTCGGTCGCATACGAGGTCTTCGCATGGGAGTTCGGAGTCCTCTAATATGAATAAATCATCATTTTTACCTACCGCGAAACCGCGGTAGCCTAGTGGTATGAGTAATGGACTTCTGAGACGAAGTCTCGGGTTCGATTCCAGGTTTTACCAAGACACACACCAATGACTTTTCGATGCTTTTCGAAGCTATGTGTGTATTTAACGGAGGTGCCCGGTTAATGGCAATAGACTCGCCACCTATGACATTGGGACCTAAATATAAACTGGCGAAAAGTGGGTACTAGCACCTCTGCCTACCCCTTCGGGAATATAGGCGTGACTTTATATTATTATTATTATTTTCTTTTGTATTGAAAAGAACACATCCCAATATAGCTTCAAGGGTCCACGATAGAGACTTTTTAAATGTGGTCATGGAAAATCGTTTGATACTTATCAGGTAAAACGCTTATTTAAAATGCGCTCAAGAGATATTCCAAGGTCAATAAACCTTTTAACGAGGCTAATCGTTGAACCGACCGAGGAATTAAAATAATAATTATGTTTAATTACCTACGTTCCGCTTAGACAAGTTACATTTTTAATAGGTTTGATATTACGACTCAATTCATTTTCGCCGCTTCTAAGCGTTAGAAATTTCATTAATGACCAATATGAATATCTGAATTTATTAAGTTTTATAAACGTTATTTAATAAGACTGTAATAAGTGAATTGATTGATAGATTGATTTACTTTAGACATTAACCACATCCTATTATTGTAAAGATTGTCAACTTACACCTGTCATAATATTTTAAAGGGCTTGTAATTCGACGGTGTTCGTTATGAAATAGTGTACGAGACTGCACATAACTTGAATTTAGAACTTCTTATTATGCAATAGTTCTTCTGTCAACGCCCAAGTTTGACACCCGTACAGTAAGCATGGAAGAATACACATATTAAATACTTTTCTCTTTTGTTTTATAGGCATGTCTTTATTTTTCATTACTTCGCTTAGCGACCAGAACCGTTTCCAGGTATTAGCAATTCTTCTTTCTATTTCCTTTTGCATGCAGTCTTCTTGAGATATAAGTTGTCCAAGATATATATATTCTTGTACATATTCTATTACCTCGTCATTTATTTTTATTTCTATATTTGTAGAATTTGACATTATTTTAGTTTTTGTTAAGTTCATTGACAGGCCTGCTTTAATACTTTCATTCGATAGCTGTTGCAACATGCTTTCCAGAGTTTTTGGGCAATCCGAAAACAAAATAATGTCGTCTGCAAAGCGAAGATGACTTAGATTTTCACCATTTATATTTAGTCCCTTTGTCCATTTTAGGTTCCTAAATATCATTTCAAGAACGGCTGAAAATAATTTTGGTGATATAGGGTCTCCTTGGCGTACACCTCTTTTAATAGGGAATTCGTCTCCTGTCGATTCTAGCTTCACTCGAGCAGTGCTTTTTGTGTAGATATTTTTAAGTATTCTAATGTATTTTGTTTCGACGCCTTGTGCTTCAAGTGCGTTCCAAATAAAACTGTGTTCTAATGTGTCGAATGCTTTGTTAAAGTCAATGAACCCCAGGTAGTAAGTTTTGTTATATTCTTTAAATTTTTGTAGTATCTGTCTCAAAGCGTGAATGTGATCTATAGTTGAAAAATGTCTACGGAATCCAGCTTGTTCTTTGGGCTGATTCTCTTCAAGGGTATTTGTAATTCTAGAAAGTATAATTTTTGAAAAAACCTTGTAAATATTCGACATCAGGCTAATGGGCCTATAATTTCCTATGTCTCCTTTGTCGCCTTTTTTATGAAGCAATATAATTGTTGATTTAGTCCAATCATCGGGGATGTTTTCCGTGTTAAGTATTTCATTAAATATATCCGTAAGCTTTGGAGCAATCACTGGTAATGTAGTTTTTAGAAGCTCGTTTGTGATGAGATCTGCTCCAGGTGCTTTATCAAGTTTTTGTGTTTTAATTGCTTGCATTGTTTCAATAGTTAGTATTTTCGGTGTCTGCTCTGCATCTGTTGGTATGTTGTATTCTTTTTGAGTTTGTTCAAATCTTTGGCTTGTGTACAAATGGCGGTAATAATCCGTAGCAATCTTTAGTATATCGAGTCTGTTACCTGTCGTTATACCATCCTTCTTCTTCATCCTTGGTATCCACTCTTTCTTGTGGTTTAGTTCCTTCCTTGCCTTTTTTATTCCTCCTGTTCTTTCTATAATTTTTTCTATTGTAGATAGTCTTTTTGTTTTCCTTTCTTTTCTAAGTTGTTCACTTATCTTTTTGCTTATTTCTGTAATTTTTTGGCGGATTTCTTTACTTTTCTTCTGTTGTATAAGTTCTTTACGTTCTTGCAGCAAATGTTTAGTTATGAGTGATATTTCTTTCTTATTGTTTGTGTTGGTTTTTCTTGTTACAGTTTTTAGTTGGTTGATTAGTCCGTTGTATTTTTCTTCAGTTGATGTAAGTTCTTTTTTCCCATGTCTGTCTTTCTTTAGTGATGTTTGGAGGTTTTCAAGAAGTAAATCTGTATTGCCTGTATATTCAATAGTGGTACACTTATTGTGAAATTTTCTTAGTTTCTTGGGACGTCTTCCTGTCAGTGTTACCCGAACCATTCTATGGTCTGTGTTGAAATTCAGATTGTTTATTATAGTTATGTTTTGGAAAAGTTTTTGATTGTTAGATAAAATGTAGTCGATTTCGTTCTTATAAAGCCCACTAGGCGATATCCACGTCCATTTTTTCTGCGGTTTTTTTTTATAAAAGCTATTCATAATGCTTAATTTGTTTTCAGTTGCAAAGTTTACTAATCTTGTGCCGTTTTTACTTCTGAAGCCAAATCCATATCTTCCTATGATGTATTCTTCTCCATTTTTCTGTGTTCCTATCTGACCATTGAAGTCGCCCATGACAATTTTATTTTTGTGAGCGCTTTCCATAGTATTTTGAAGATCATTATAGAAGTTTTCTATTTTTATTACATCTTCCTTTTTGTCCGATTCAGTTGGAGAATATGCCTGAATAATCGACCATTCTTCATCTTTTCCTTTTATAGATAGTTTGATATTAAGGATTGCAATACGTTCTGAGATTCCTCTGAGCTCTTCTATATTGTCTGCAAGATTTTTCCTGACCATGAATCCAACTCCATATAGTCCAGGCGTCTCGCCTATATAGTGCAATATGTAGTTTCCTCGATCTTGTATGCCCTCACCAAACCGTCTCATTTCACTAATCCCAATAATATCCCATTTTATTTCTTTTACTGCCAGTTCAAATTCTTTAAGTTTTTCAGATGTTCTTAGTGATCGACAGTTGATGGTTGCTATGTGAATATGTTTTGCCTTTATTTCTCTTCTCTTTTCCGTATCTATGATATTCATATCTGAGTGGTTTGAGGTATTTTTATCCATCTTTAGAGGGTCTTGGTCATTTCCCCCCACGAGGACTAGTCGGCTTGGGGGAGAGTGTTTTATATTTGTTAATTTGTTTTTTTTGGTTCAGTGTTTGTTTTAGTTTCCGTTCGCCGATAACTGATTGCTATTTTTTATCTGTTAGGTAGGTTGTAAGGGAGTTGGACCGATTCCTCATCAAGTCAAATGCATTCGTTCGGATGTTCCTCGAAAAGGAGGCAGTTTGTTGTTTCTTTGGCTGTTCATTAGTTAGCGGAGAAACTGAAAGTTCCCTTTTTCTATTTTCCTTGGCTTTTGTACCTTCCTTGACTATGAGTTTATCGAATTTTAAGTAGGCGATATTCCCTTTGTTTCGTTCTTCTATCAGTTGTGGTAATAATGCCTTCCTCTTTTCTAGAATTTCTTTAGAGAAGTCCTCCGCGACAAATAGTTCCTTAGATATTTTTCTATTTTTCAAAACTTCGTTCTTTTTCCATCCACAAGTGAAGGACAAAAGTACAGGTCTCGGTTTGTCGCCTTTGTTTGGTTTTCCAATGCGATAGATTTTATTTATATCGTAATCCTCTAAGACTAAATTTAATTCCTTTTGGAATTTATTTTTCGCATTTTCTATAAGTTCTCTTGTTGATTTTTCCCCTTCTTTCAAACCATATATTATAATATTGTTGCCTTTCTTGTCTCTTTCTAAAAACTCTATCTTCTTTTCCAAGTTTTCAACTTTAAATATTAACTTTTTGTTTTCCTCTAAGACGGGTTTTAGTTTTTCGTCTATTCTATCCATTATTGTATTGGATATAGAAACGGCTTGGTTCTGCATTTCGATTTTCATTTTTTCAAAAAGAAGTTGAAATTGTTCATCCATTTTTCTGCGTATGATAGAACGTAATTTAGTAGTAATTGGTAGGGATTAGGATATTCACGATGGCAACACTAAACTTTACTGGTAGCCGTCAATGTCAGTTGTCACGTCACTTTGTTTGACAGATCAATAGTGCCAACATTGTACTCGAATGAATTTCTTGAGATCAAATTCCAACCTCAAAATTACTTCGGTTTTCTTCTCAAAATGATGTGAATTCCAGTATTTAGACCGCGAAGATGACTTCCAACACTCTGTGTCACTTAGTTTGACACTTAGAAACGATGTGATTGTGAAAAATTAGGTTCTTTATATTTAATTTTGTGGTTATTTTCGGAGCAACCATACTACGATGTTTACGAGACCAGCACCGGAAACGGAAACCCAAACAAACTAAAAATTTGTCAAAACGGAATAGAGAGAAGTACAATAGGCGTAAAAAGAAAAGACCGAATAAAACTAAAAGACATAAAGAGCAAGACAAACTTTAAGAATGCATACACAACTTACAAACAACTAAAATGGCGATGGTCTGGACATATGATCAGAGAGAAAAAGGAGAAATGGACCAGTTTAATAACTGAATGGTATCCACGAGATGGTAAAAGGAATAGAGGTAGACAGACTAAAAGATGGGAGGACGACATTATAAAAATAGCTGGTACTACATGGACGCGTACAGCAAAGGACAGGACACAGTGGAAATCTTTAGAGGAGGCCTTTGTCGAAGGACAAGCTGCGATACCACAACCACCGTTTGCCGATATTAATTTAATTCCATAAGGAACTTAGTATTTAAGTTTTGGCATGTTTAAGTAATTTGATATAGTTTGTAAAACTAAGAACAGCAATAAAGGCTTTTATTTATTTATTATGCAATAGATTCAGATAAAAAGTTAATTTAGAGAAACAATTGGTAAATGTGTAGTTAGTAAAATTATTATTGTATTACATGGAACGTGATAGTTTAAAGTTATTTTTTTTAACATTAATCAAAATTAAATATCTACAAATACTGATAAAGATAGAGTGACTACTTTTTAATAATAAATAAATAAATATTTCACGACATTCTTCACAACGCTATTGCGGAGATACACTACTTATTTATCCCAATAGGTGGCGCAATATCACTGCTATTGTATTGCTGTCAAATTTCATACAAATAGTTAGGCAAAAGTCTTCTGTAGAATAAACTATGACGCTGTGTAGTGCATTTCAGTGTAAAAAGAAAGGTCCTCATCGTTTCCCTACTGATAAGAGATGACGGACACTGTAGATTAAAGCATCTTCGCATAATAAGTTATATCTCTGCGCATAAAAAACTGGATACCAAATACGTCGGCTAGAATATTTAATGACCATTTCAAACCTGATGATTTTTATGTAGGGAAGCATTTCTCTTCTTCAACTCTTCTTACTCTTCTACCACTTAGTTGGCAGACAAGCACACGGCCCACCTGATGGAAAGTGGCTACCGTGGCCTATGGACAGTTTCTGTTTCTGTGCCGTCAGTGTAGAGGACAAAGCAGGACAAGCCTTTAGTCATCCCACTGACAGTACAAATTCTCCAGTGAGCTCTGGCTACCCTACTCACCGCTGGGAACACAACACAAAGTTATTGTAACCGCGGTATTCTGTAGGGCGGAGGTACTTCCCTAGTCGGACTGCTCAACTGGGCGGAAATACCGCCGTGTCCTACCTCCTACATTTTAATGTAGGGAATAATTTCTCTTCTTCAACTCTTCTTTTAAATTAGCCACTGTCATGGAATCGAACCGAATGAAATCCGAATAACACCCTATTTTTAATGCCATATAAAGATGAAATCTTTCTAACCAACATGATGAATTATGTAAATGAAGGAAAATCCATGAAATCTGATCTTACAAAATATATGATTCTCATTCCCATAAAAATTGTGCGGAGTTTTATGACAAAAGTTATAGATAATAACTTATTTGCAACAAAAAAGGCTGACAAAATTCTTAGGTGGTAAAATCCATTTGAACCCTTTTTTCAACGTGGTGACCGTGGGACAAGCAAGGGTTGCTCCCCCCAAACTTGAATTTAACTTTAAACTGACCATCCCTTGGCATCTGAAAAAGAATATTGCATCCTTTGACAAATGTACGGCTAAGCCCAAAAAAATGTAAGATTTTAATGGACTAATAAAATAACACAAAGTTAATTTAGGAATGATGCCACGTGGTTCCCGGCAGATCAGCCACGTGGTTCCCGACAGAGTAGAATTTGGGCCACCCCATCTCTTCCCATGCGGTGTCGTACAAGGCGACAGGGATAGGGCTGTTTAACATCGGACAGAAATATACAGCCCAGACTCAGCCTCAGATGCATAGCTTGAGTGAACAATAGTACCCGAAAGACGGCAATAGGCTCAAACCATATTATGTGGGACCGAATTCAGTAATTGGTGAAATGTGGTTGTTAATTCACCTCTGTCTAACCCTCCGGGGAAAAAGCGTGATTATATGTATTTTAAAAGCTCTACGAAAAAAGGAAGACATCTTATATAAAATAAAACAAAAATGTTATGTTTACACTAACCTAACCAAACAAGAGACTAATAGAAACGAATCTTTTATATCTGGAAAGATCTTAAAATCACCGCGGAAGAGATTTTGCGGTACAAGAAACAGCAGGAAATTAAATTTATTTCGTGACCACTCGCAATATTCGTTTGACGCCAGGCAGCTGCTACGCTTCGCAAAGCTATCCTCTTTAGTTTTTCTTTAATTAAACCTTTGCAAAAAGTTACGAGACCCTGAACATGTTTCTGCCCTACTCTCAGATGGAACATTAAAAGAATAGAGTAATAACCTTAACTTGACACGTAAGCCCCTTGTTTGTGTTAATTGACTTATGGCAATGTGTCAATAAACACATTCATATGTTTGTAAGAGTGAACAGTTACTGAATTTTAAGCTGATTGCAAGGTGAAATGTTGTAGTTGAATTGATAAATTGTTAAGGTTACGTATTAAAATCCCAAAGGTCTAAATCCCTACGGTTAAATCACCGAAGGTTGAAATACCGAATTTACGGAATACCGAAAACTGATATATCGAAGTTCAAAATCCCGATTTCTTTCGGTATCTATTTTTACCCGACTGCCAAAATGGGTTATGTCACACCTCGGAAGATCAACAATCGGTTTGTAATTACAACATACATAGATCGTGCATTATTAAATTTTTTGCGAGCGAGACAGTACGATTTTTCTCACTACATCCCTAAGTTTCTGTTGTTACCAACATATTCCCATCTCAGTCTTCAATTCCGACAAAACTACAGAATCGGCTCGGCACCAATAACAAAACAATACTACAACACCCGACTTTGATATCTTTATATAGTAGTTAAAACCGATTGTGATTATGAAAGACTAACTATTGCTCGCGGCTTCAGCTGCATGAAATTCTGATCGGACTGATCTCATAACCTATAAACCTATTTCTGGAATAACACATACCTATCCTATGTGCTATAGACATTGTGTCAAACGCAGTCGTAACGAAGAGAGAAATGTCGTAAAAGTAGACCAACTGGACTGTGTCGACTTTGACGAAACCCTATAGTTACTAAATAAATAAATATATAAAAATATGTTTGTTTATTTAAGTAACACAGACTCATTTTATGTTAGTCATAATTCTCTTATTCTATGTTAGTACAAATTGAGCTTAAATGTCCCTCAAAATAAGGGACCAGATTGTAATAATTGACTTTTTCTAAAAACTTACATACAATATAACACAATCTTTTTCATCCTTGCGTTAAAACCGGTTGCAATCGAAGTTTTCACCTCAAAGTCCACAGACCGCTTTCTTCAGTGTAACTGTGGGTTGGGATAAACTTCAATATTTTTCATGGAGAGATTGCTGACTGAACTCAACAACCCATTAGCGATATTACAGTTAAACAAGTAGCTGAACTTTTTAGGGCTACTTTTACCCGTAATGACTGCCATACATGTTCGTATGACAACCGGGACCGATCGTGTAACAGAAATACCCAGACCAATGCAAATAGACTTATAAATGCATACAAATATTTGCACTGAACGGGCATTGAACTCGAAATTACGCATGTTTCATGGCAGCCCCATATATAACGACAAAGCTCTGCTTAGTCTAGATTGCACATGTCCTAGAATTTTTATTTATTTTTACAATAAAATTAAATTATTTTTATTTTTATTAATACAAACAAGGTTACTAGGTTTTCACTACTCTATACCTTGCCAAATTTACATCTATGAAGTTCCGTATTTAATTCATTAAAAACGTATTACAGATAATGTCGTACCTCATTGACAGGTGTCGCTATATATCAATATTATATCAAAATGTAGGTTGTACGATAGAGAGGAAGCTTTATAAAATCGAAGTAAGACGATCTTCTTACTCTTTTCCCCGACGTATTGTTCAGTACACATTTAAACTAGGTACACATATTTCGTTTTAGGTGCCTATGAAAGTGCCCATCATTGTGACGTGCGGGTTGAGGTATTGAAATCGGTGAGAGGGGGTGAGCTACCATTCTGTACGCTAGTATATTATCTGTTCTGTGGTTATGTTTTTGCCCGTATCTTTGTATGATTGTAATATTCTGTATTATTCCTTATCTTCCAAAAAAAATGAATTTCTTCAATTAACATATCATTAGATTCGTCTAGGTAACACAAGTGTTTGAAGAAAAAAAACTACAATATGGGTAACAAATTAAAGGGTTTATCTTGACGATTTCAAAATAGTATATCATTGAATGAAAAAATATTTATAAAAAATAATTTAATTTTTTATGTTTCTTAACTTATTTTAACTCCCAAACAGTAAAAAAACGAGCAATAGATAAATCTGTAAAAAAAACAGCCGCAATGTTTTAATATTTCGCCAAACTGTACATCTGCAAAATGAGCACAAACATTCTATCGAAGTGACATAACGAGCGAAGGTACTAGATGTCAGAGTGAAGTGCATGGTTTACAATTTTTTTTTTTTTTTTTACGTGCGCAAAATCCCCACGGATACCTCCCCACCGGAGCCGGTGGAGGAGGTTATGTCGGACTCGAACCGACTAAAACGCACGCCGCCTGTGGGTCGTTTTGGTTGCCGAAGGTGAGGTTGACAGGCATATCCCTCGCACCCCGGCCGACCCAGGGCCATCTCTCACGATATGGCCCTCTTCTCGGGTGTGGGGACTACAGAGTCCCCAACTCGTCCCCGGAAACGGGGAGGCGCGCCACGCGCGCCACCGCCGCGGCCTGCTTCTGCCAGGGTGACAGGCGGCTTCACCTGTCACCCCCAGGCCGGCGCTCATGGGGGGCGGAGGTCGTTCATCGAACTCCGACGCCCGAGTTGCCTTCGTGCGCGGGCAGCTTGTCTTGCGATCCTTCGTCGCTCCCGCTGCCGCTCCCGCCCCGCCTCCTCCTTCACGAGCATTACTTGCTCGCAGAAGGAGGCGCCGGCCGCCCACGCATCCGCGCAGCGAACCATCGCCGCGAGCAAGGTGGAGAGCGTGAGAACCCTCACTCCCAGGGCCGCCACAAGCTCCCGCCTCGGCGTCTCCCACGCCGGACACTCGGTGAGCGTGTGCGGACCTGAGTCCTCGCTCGCGTCGCAGTGATGGCACTCGGACGTTGGCTCTTTCTGCATCCGACGCAGATACTTTCCGAAGCATCCGTGCTCGGTGATCATCTGCGTCAGACGGTACGAGAGGCTGCCGTGTGGCCTCTCTAGCCACTCCCCCATGATGGGTCTTACCGCCGTTACTACGGCGTGCCCTGCGCTTGGTTGCCCAAGTCGTCTCTCCCATTCCGCCACCATTTCCCTGTGGAGCCGGGATCTCACGGCCCGAATTTCTTCGGGCTCGGGATCGTGACCCCGCTCCTGCGCCGCCCTTCGGAACCGGTATAGCGCCGAAAGGCATCTCGCTTCCAGGATCCATGGTGGCGATCCGGCGAGGAGACTCGCCGCGTTGAATGATATCGTGCGGTACCCCCTTATGATGCGGCACGCCAGCTTCCGCTGCGGACGCTGCAGCAGGAGCATGTGCCGATCACTCAGGGTGTCCGCCCACACGGGACACCCGTACAGGGCCATGGACCGCACGACACCCGCGTAGAGTCTCCTGCAGGAGTCCTCCGGGCCCCTCAGGTTGGGCAATAGCCGTGCCAGAGCGTTGGCTGTGCCCGCCAATTTGGGGCCCAGACTTCGGAAGTGCTTCCCGAAGTCCCACCGGCCGTCGAGCACGAGCCCCAGATATTTCATCTGGGGCTTGATGCCGATGAGAGTGCCTCCCACTGTCAGACTGGAACCAGGTGGTGGCGTGCGCCGAGGTCCATGAAAGAACATGGCCTCGGATTTATGCAAAGCCACCTCAAGGCCCAGCCGCCGGATCCGTTCCACAACTTGAGCAACCGCGGTCGTGGCCCTCAGGATCGCTTCGCGGTGTGTAGCCCCGCTCGCCGTCACTAGCGTGTCGTCCGCATAGCACGTGACGGCGGCGCCGTCCGCAAGCTCACCGCGAAGCACCCAGTCGTATCCAATGTTCCACAGTAGCGGCCCGAGAACCGATCCCTGTGGAACACCGCACGACATCTCACGCCGACCGACGCCGGTCGCACTTGGGTAGATGACGGCTCTCTCCGTCAGGTACGCCCCGACTATGCGGCGGAGGTAGAGAGGCACACCGTGGTACACGAGTGCCTCCCTGATGCAACTCCAGGGCAAGGTGTTGAACGCGTTGGAGATGTCCAAGGACACCGCCAACGTCACCTCGCCCCGGGCAACTGCCTCCTCCGCCAAAGTCCTCACGCGCATGATGGCATCCACGGTGGACCGCCACCGGCGGAAGCCATATTGGGCATCCGCCAGGTCCGGCCCCCTACCAGAGAGGTGCTCGACGAGGCGCTTCGCAATAACTCTTTCAAAGAGCTTGCCCACCTCGTCGAGCAACACAATGGGCCGGTAGCTGCATGGTTTACAATTGGGGTGGACACGGTTCATGTTAAGGTAGTACAAATTGTAATTACAAATATACAATTTTAAGTAATGGTATCCTCCATAGACAATTTACAGTTTCATTTAAAAAAACTTAAAGTAATAAGCTTAATATAGTTTAACTTCAGACTAAATAATAATATTTTTTTTATACCACTTAGGTGGCAGACAAGCACACGGCCCACCTGATGAAAAGTGGTTACCGTGGCCTATGGATGTTAGTAACACCAGAGGAGTTACAGTCGCGCTGCCAACCCTGTATGTAAAGAGTTTCTGTGCCGTCAGTAGACGACAAAGCAGGACAGGCCTTTAGTCTTCCACTGACAACACAAATTCTCCAGTGAGCTCTGGCTACCCTATTCACCGCTGGGAACACAACACGAAGTTATTATAGCCACGGTATTCTGTACTTCCCAAGTCAGACTGCTCAATTGGGCGGAAATACCACCGTTCCTTAACTCCTTAACTCTGTTCGAAATTTAAATATGGCATTAGTATTTGAAGAGAACACTATGAATTTAATTCTTATTTTTTAATAATATTAGAACCGAAGTTACTAATATTCCTTCTAACCCCTCCAGCTAGGCGAATTTGCTTGTATTAGGAGTGGGTTCACATCGATAGTATAATGGCCAGTAATCAAACCCGGGACCTTTCGATCGTAAGGCCGACTCTTTAACCACAAGCTACCGAGCTAGTAATTAAGATAGAAATATGTACCAAGAGTAGGCAATACCTGACATTTTTAAAAGCATTGTAGAATTGCTTGTTATAATCAAATTTTAGAGAATTATTCGACGCTCATGCAGAGCAGTGCACTGCAATAAGCTACTTGATGGAATAATTCGTAATTATTATTATATTATAAATATATAAAGTCGATGTAAAAGCAACAGGGAAGACAAAGGGGCTTGAAATACACATCTAAATATCTGAATATTTTTGAAGGTTCTTATTACAATGCAATGAAACCATTTTGAAGTATACCGATACTAATCAGCAAACTCTGAAGACCCTCGTGATATACAAAATATAGGTAGAAGTAGGTATATCGTGCATGAAAACATGTACAGGATAAAAACATTAATAAGAACCAGATGGAGCTAATAGATTGATTACTCCCTATAAGCTGTTCTAGGCAACTAAGATATTGGTTTAATGACGAGTTGGCCGTCTCCACCCTCCGTCTTAGGTTCGCGACATTCATTAATTAAAGGGTATTTACTAACTGAGTATTGACTACTACTGCTTCGAAAACTATTTTTTTCTTACTAATTGATTTGATTAGGTTTTATGTAGGTTCCATAAGTATTAGCAATTACCCTTTTCACGTCTCCGACAAAAAAATGGCACCTTGGCTACATAGAAACTTGTAATAAAATCGCATTCTGCTGCGAACATGAGGAACTCATTGAGGCGTGTATTGCACACAACTTTCCAACTCGACCAGCGGGAACATTGTTGTGTTTTAGGATATATGTTAAAAATAATTCTCGTAAAACGCGGCCAGCGGTCGCACTGCAACAGCACTGTAGCTCGAGCGCGAAGCGCCACCTAAGGGAATTTTTAGTACTCTTTTTTATAGTACTTTTTTTTATAAAACTTTGGTGGCAGACAAGCACACGGCCCACCTGATGGAAAGTGGTTACCATGACCTTTGAACGTGTGTAACACCAGTGGAATCACATCCATGCTGCCGATCCTGTAAGAACAGAGATTTTGTGCCGTCAGTGTAGAGGACAAAGCAGGACAAGCCTTTGGTCATCCCACTGACAGCACAAAAACTCTCCAGTGAGCTCTGGCTACCCTACTCACCGCCGGGAACACAACACGAAGTTATTTAAACCGCGGTATTCTGTAGGGCGGAGGTACTTCCCCAGTCGGACTGTTCAATTGGGCGGAAATACCGCCGTGTCCTACCTCCTCAAGCTTATTATATACATATATTATTTACTTAAGTAAATATTATATATATTTACTTAAGTAAATAATAACAATAACACTAAAAAGAGATATTAACTACAACCCTCTATTTCTATTATAAATTACTAACGAATAACTTGCGAGTTTGAAAATAAGCTTATATAATGTATGGAGCCTTTCGTAAGAAATATTTTACGACATCCATTAGAACTATCTACGTCAAGTGAAAACAATACATAGGTACTATGTTGAATCTGGAAAAACTGCTTAAAATAATACTGTATTCGCTTTGAATTATACAATATATCATTTCAACCATCTTACTACATAAATGCGAATGTTTTTGGATAGATGTTTGTTACTCAATCAGACCAGAACAGGTAAACGGTTCGGAATGAAATTTGGCATTTGGTAAATTGCTCTTACCGCGACAAAGGGCTTTCGCGCGGGTTGAGCCGTTGGCAGCCGCTAGTAAGTATAAACGTACTGGCATACTCACTTTTTGTTGTTGTTAGTTGTTACTTCGGCTTTTTTTCCTGTATTGGCACTGAAGAAATAAATTTAAAACGAAATGACGCTATGGGGGAACTTGCGACAGATATTGAATTATTTCACTTATATCGTTCCACAGTATTTACTATTAAACCTGATCATTTTCGCCTAGCTGTATTTTCAAAGATTTTTAACAAAATGCCATGAGGCGTAACCGGGTAAAAATTGTGAAACAGTACAAGTTACAACTGTTTGCATTTAAAATACCTTTTTTTTATACCACTTATTTGGCAGACAAGCACACGGCCCACCTGATGAAAAGTGGTTACCGTGGCCTATTGACGTTTGTAACACCAGAGGAGTCACAGTCGCGCTGCCAACCCTGTAAGTACAGAGTTTCTGTGCCGTCAGTAGAAGACAAAGCAGGACAAGCCCATAGTCTTCCACTGACAGCACAAATTCTCCAGGGAGCTCTGGCTACCCTACTCACTGCTGGGAACACAACACGAAGTTATTATAGCCGCGGTATTCTGTAGGGCGGAGGTACTTCCCCAGACGGACTGCTCAATTGGGCGGAAATACCGCCGTGTCCTACCTCCTTGTAAAATACCTAATTTTGATTGCTGTTAAGAGGTTATTTAATACACTACAGTGAACATTTGGTTTTGAATACCGTCATTTTAGTTTTCACTCTTTAGTATCCATAGCTCTGCTTCACTTTTATTTTCTGATGAACTCATCCTTGGCGTAGTAAACCTGGTTATAGCCAGAAAGCAAAGCCCGAGTCAAAATGTCAAAGTGGCAATTCGCCTTCAAAGCCGAAATGCGATAAGTTAGTTCAGTCCGATGAATGGAAGATAAAACCCCTATCCTTCTGAATAACTCCAAGTAAATTGGAAATCTTGATGACGTCACGGAGCTTAAGAGCATCGAAGCTCTAGATGTACAACTCGCTCGCGCTTCGCAGTTCAATGAATTTGAAGACCAAATCTCTATGAAAACAACTTGTATTTCTGAGGATATTTTTAATGATGTTTTATTCCTGTACTTCGTTTTGTATTACGTAGGTTTTTTATATGTGAGTGTATATATTTTACGTGTTACATAACCATCATCATCATTTTAGCGTTGTTCCGGTTACATCCAAGGCTTTCACCTCAGAGCCTGGGTCCGCGTAACTAATCCTTACAAGAATTCAGTTTTTCCTCTTATTTGTACACTTAGACTTGGTAGTCACTTGCAAATACCTCGGAAAAATAATATGAAGAATCACGTTGTTAGTGGATAAACTAATCTCTGCAAACGAATCCAGGGAACTTTAGTTTTAACTTTTACCAAAATGGTGGTTAAATTGTTCCGAATAGATTTTCTAGTGCGAAGGAAATTTAATGTTACGCTCGACTACACTACTGAACAAACACGGTCCACTTTATTTACTTACATACATATTCCACAATTTCACTTTGTTGGTACTTTTATCAACCCCTATGAGATATACCTTATATACAACTAATCCTCATGTTATATTTGGTCGTATAACACAGTTGAAACGAGAAACGTAAAACAATTATTATAGGTAAAATTATTCTCATAAATAACATAGTATATATAACTCCAATAACATTTTTAAATAATTCAAAATCAAATAAATCATTTAAATTTCTGATCCGAAAGATCAAGTCACATCAACGTCCACTCGCCCAAACGTGGCCATCAGACTGGCAGCGTTTCCCCTCTGCATGGCCAGGGAGATATTCTGCATTAAATATTGGCCCAAGAGCGGATCCCTGCGCAGCCGGCACCCCAAATCGGTCACGAACCTCTTGGTCTCAAGGCCCCATGGATCCGCCGTCTCCACAGTGAACGGGACGAATTCGTACCCTAGTGCCTCTAGGGCGGCGTACTTGGTATGTATCTGCAACGCCGCGGCATCGGTCCCTGTCCCAGCCACCCTCTAAGTAGATGTGAGATGACATAACGCGAAGATGCAGACACACGTGGTATCCCAAATTAGGCAGCGACCTCTGCTCCACGGGACCAGCGTCAGCATTGGGAATCACTAGATATGTATAATATAAGTAGGTATAGTACCACTTTTATCTTCTTTTATCCTCGTTGTTTCAGTCAGAATTCCGTAATAATCTAAGTTTCATGAATTATACCCACAAATTTGGAGAACCAAAGGTGACAGTAGCCCGTTACAAGGGAACAGCTGTTTTCGACGATATTGCCTCGTTCCACCCGATACGTCCAATGCTTACAAAATACAGTGTGCCGACAAATCGATACCTGCTGCCTGCCATCATATCGCTGTTAGGTATATTTATATTATATGAGTTTTCAGTTCCCGTTCTATACACATAAATATGGTACACACGTTAGTTTACCTAGAATAGTGGTAATATCAATCAAAGAAAAAAGGTTTTATAGGTAACGTGTTTTGTTTTTAATTAACTTTTCAGGAACTGTTAACGAGTGTACAGTGTGGGCGTAGCTCACTGCATAAGTGAATATTATGTTTGCATACACTCTCATAAATCAATAGGTAAACCTTGCAGCTGCCGCGTAGAGCGCGCGCACGGGCTACTAAAATGGACATACAAGTACCTACCTACTTACTATCTATTAATAAATTCTCATTATGTTCACAATTGTCCAAGGATTTATGATTACCATTTTTTCAGAAATTTTAAAGCATTTAGTATGCTATTGCTAACTAATCAAATCGATTAAATTTATTTATTTAATCGATTATATTAATTATTTTATTAATTATTAGAAAGAAAAGTTTTAATTATTAGAAAAAGAATATTAATTAGATTATATTAAAAGAAGAAAAATAGAAACGGTTCAGGCGGGATTCGTAAGGGAAAGATCCCTTACGTATCCCGCCTGAACCGTTTCAATTTGTCTTACCTATCTTAATCGAAGTTATGAGTTATTTAATACGTTGATTTTCCTTTATTTCTATCGTGAAAACTCAGCGCGTTCTCATTTACATACACTTTGCTGACCCAACGACGATAAACCCTTTTTATAGGAGTAAAAGGATATCTGAGGTTCGACGAAGATTTCTCTACTATTTAATAGAAATGGGCAGATTTACCGGACCATTGTCTACTATCCTTCATTTAAATTGTCGTCATTATGGTATTGGGGCCAGATGGATATCATTTCCTCGATATTTTTAGAGGTAGGTATATCAAAATGTAGATGTGTCTGTCTTATGTAATAGGTAGAATATATTTTACTAAATAAGATATACTAAATAAACGTAGCCGCCTGGTTCCCGGCAGAGTAGAATTTGAACCACCCCATCTCTTCCTATGCGGTGTCGTACAAGACGATCAAGAAACAGGGCTGTTTTGTTTTTTTGTTTGTGCCCGGAATCCGGCATTAGGCTCACCTCCTACTACGTGGGACTGAATTCTATGATTGGTGATATGCTGGTGTTTATTCACCTCTGCCTAACCCTCCGGGGATAAAGGCGTGATTATAAAATGATGATAATTAAGGTAAAAAAAACATATGGACTGACGGTGGAAATAAAGTAATACTGATCCTTAATTCATATGAAACCCCACCCAGATACCATATTCACGAAAGAATGTATATTATAAATCTTACTTTTATTCTACAGTAGTTAGCAAATGCAAAGATCCTGATAGATACTATGCAAGAAAAGTAATCGCCTTCCTGCTACCACCTTAATCTTTACCGATCATTTTGTGAAACTTGTTTGTGTCACTTTATGTTATACGTTATAATATTTAAGGACTACACTATATTACTAGGTTATTCTGTAAAGATGGTGATGTGGAGAAAAAAATTAAATTAAATTAAATAACATTTTATTTTTAACATCTTTGTTACGCTGCCTCAAAAACAATTCCCGCAAAGAAAAAATGAGAGACAGTTTCATTGTCCCTGGACATTTCTAGTTAAACAAACTATATCGCTAACCAGTACAATCTACTATTTGCGCACTACAATTGAATCCGCTACTAATGAAATCATAAGCATTAAGAAATTAAAACTTTTTTCATGATTTTTATATCTCGTTTAGGTAACAACGTAATTTCAAAGAAAGCTACAAACTGATGTAAACAAAAGTAGAATGCTAAGTTTTCCGCTTTGAGTTATGTATAAATGTAATAAAAGTCATGAGCCTTTTTGTTCGAGAACTTTATTAACAGAAGTTAAAAAATAAGAGCCAAAGTTTATAAAGTGATTTGCATTCTAAATGTAATGAGACAGAAGGTGTAAGTTCGATTGCTCATGTTTAAGGAGATATAATATTCTGCAGGGAACGCAGTCACTTCAATATCTAGTGAATCAGTAGAATAAAAAGTATATAGCGTGCGCTATTCAGTAGATATAGAATACTTCGGTGATGTAACAAATGTACCTAGTTTTCCTTTGGATGGAAACGATAAAAATACGCTGATCATTGGGAAAGGGGACGGGCGTGCAAACGACGAGGTGTGGCCGTTCAACCATTTATTTTCGATTGTTCTGAGCCTCTAAGCTTTAGCTTTTGATGTATAATATCGAGAATTTATTTCTTGAGAGCGTAAGTTAGAAATGAATACGGAATATATTTCTACTTTACCTGCGTTGATATATTGTTAACCCTAATTTTGAACCCGTGTGTGCATGGTTATAAAATAGTACAAAAACTGTCTGAATATTAGAGCAAAGAGCCCAGTCGTCAAAATATTTTGAGTTTGGTGGCAGTGTTTTTGTAGTTTTGGTGGGTAGAAACTTTGAAATTCACGTAATCTACTACCATCTCTAGGCAATGGCTTATAGTTGTAATAGCTAAAAAAAACTGTGATGTGATAACCGCAACAAAGTAAGTACTCTCTATACTTTTGCTGCCATAGATACGGAATAATAAATTAAGGATATTTCAGGACCAAAAATGTATTAAAACTACCTCCAATGATTATGAACCGATATTCGCCATTCATAATAATGTAACTCACAGTCGCACCGTTATAACTACGTTTTCATAGAAATTAACTTTGTTTATTCTTGCGAACTTCAATTAAATAGCTTCATAATTAAACTAGGTTCTACCGCCAGTGACCTGGCCAGTCTCGCTCGTTACTAACGTACCCTTCCGTGATTTTATTCTTCATATTTTATGTGAAACCTTTGAAATCGCCCCAAGGACTTTGCCGTGAAATTCCCAGAAAGTGAACAAGAATTTTAAAATTTTCGAGTACACTCCGTCTTTGGCAGTAAATAAAAACTTTTTAACGACAAGCCTTTTAAGTAGCAAAAGTTATCCTTAAAATGTAATATAGATACATTCTTTAGTAAAAATAAAAATATTATATACCTTTGCAGCCGTATCATAACATCACATCTATATAATCTTCTTCAAAAATAAATAACCGGATATTTTAGTAGAATTTTTAGAAGAAACACGTAAACAAAATAATACCTACTGTATTATTATTATAATATAGATATAACCTATTGTCAACCGCGGTCGTTAATGACCTGAGATGTTAATAAGCGATCTTAAACAAATAAATGAAAAAAGAATCATTTTAACTTTGTATTATTCAATTCAATGACCACGGTAGCCTAGTGGTCTGTCTAATGGGCTACTGAGACGAGGTCTCGGGTTCGAGTCCAGGTTTTACCATGACTTTTCGATGCTTTTCGAAGTTATGTGTGTATTTATCGCAGGTTGATAAGTGCCCGGTTAATGGCAATAGGCTCGCTACCTATTACATTGGGACCTAAACATAAATTGGCGAAATGTGGGTGCTAGCACCTCTGCCTACCCCTTCGGGGATATAGGCGTGAGTTTACGTTATGTTATGTTATTATTCAATTAGGCATAATAACCACTGAGCCAGGCGGGCAAAGATTATTTTATTATTAAGAATTTCAAAGACTACCATGAGATGACGCTTGCAGCACTCTGTAGCCGAGGATCCTTAACCAAGCACTAAGAACAAAACATTTTGTCCTGCTTGAAAAACCAATTATTTTCAATAAAAGGCTTTAATAGAGGAGTCAATAAAAATATAATTCCATAGCACTATCTTGACCCAAGCAAAGCATTGGAGAGCGTTCTAGAACACGAATTACCATACTTAAATGCGTTTACTTTTAACATAATGTGATATATATACGCAGGCATAAGTATTATGAACAGTCCCAATCGACAACAGCAATAAGACTAATTTATACATTTATGGACACAATTATTTACGTTGACGATGCAGTTGAATACCTTTACCGTCAAGACAAACTAGTTTTTATTTTGCTCTATTTGTTTTAGAAAATAAAAGCCCTAATCGCAACCTGAATACCCAGTCACAGAACAAATTCTGAGACTCAAAAATCTCACTTTTCGCTGGACTAACAAAGAGTTTTATAAAGTACGCCGTTATCTTGCCATAAGTAGCCTTGCAGCTGGGCTATATTAGACGTCAAGTTGCCAAGTTCGAACGCCAACGATCTATTTTCTTAACACGTGGCTTATTCAATAAGATGCATAAAAACACGTTTATGTTATGTTGCATGACAATGATATTTCCAACAATGTTGTTGTATGGCTGATGTGCAAATATTATTTACTAACTGATACCCGCGAATTCGCCTGCTGGGATGTCGCTCATCGTATAGTTTTAGTCATATATTCGATCCTACGCAACCAATTGAAAAATATGATCAAATATTCTATTTCTACTCTAAATTAATCGTTACAGGCAAAATACTCATTTATATAAGACAATTGGCCGTAATGTTACATAGTTCGCTGAAGTACCCATGCGGGAAACCACTTGGTGTCATTTATCAAAGACCTTCGTGATTTGGAGAGCTCGTGAAACCGACCCAAAAGCATAATATATTTTAGGAAAGGGAGAACGATACATAATTTGAATATAGTTATTATACCTTTATCATTGAATGTAATTTACATCAAAAATAACTTTCTCATTTCAAAGATTCATTCCTTATTTCATTACATTTTATTTTCTAAATATAGCTTGACAACGCTCATCAACGTTATCCATAAACTCTCGTAACAGTAAAAGAAGAAAACCCCATAACGTCCAAAGCTCTATCAACTGAATACTAAGCGCATTTTGTTCTAATATAAACATCAGCGTAAAGAAAATTGATACTCTTCTGCTAGCGTAAAAACGTTTGATAAAAATAATACCCCGTGTACCTATAAAAAACTCATCCCTGGTGATCATAAAATAACTTGGAAGCTCTTAAGGACTGAGTCGTTAAAATCTCATGCCGCCCTTCTATACATAATTTCTAGAGTGTGTCCCTCAAACTACGGAGCATTTGGTAAATAATGGATTGTGCCTTGAGAGACTTCATATAGCCTTTATTGAGCACCAGTTATATAGTCATGCGTTTAATTATAAGGGTGTGTATAATAAAGAAAGTCTCCTCTCTCACTCTCTTATTATTCGTTAACGTTAGATACGTTGTGCATTTAATGTACCTAGATTATAATTGCCATTCAAACTATATAATTACAATAGATAACTTAGAAGATATTGCAATATGAAAATTATGCGCGAACGAAATAAATTCAAGCATGGCTGATAGAAATATCGATTAAAATCAGAACATGTTATCTATACCTTGTTATATATTCTTATCCACCATGGGCAACGGAAGAGGCGCTGCCACCTACCGCAAATACCGGGTCACCACGGGAGCGACCCTGTAGAAGACTGCTCGGAGGCTTTCCACATGTCTCACTGACCAGAGGGCACAGTGTAGAGCAGGCAAAGGGCGGGCTGACCACTTCTGACCCTTCCAGGCAGAGGTGAATTAACACCCACATTTCACCAATCATTGAATTCAATCCCACGTAATAGGGGGTGAGCCTATTGCCGTCTTCCGGGCACTATTGTTGACTCGAGCAATGCATCTAAAGCTGAGTCTGGACTGTATATATCTGTCTGGTGTTAAACAGCCCTATCCCTTAGTCGCCTTGTACGACACCGCATGGGAAGTGATGGGGTGGCCCAAATTCTACTCTGCCGGAAACCACGAGGCAGAGGTGTTTTATTTAATGAGTACGAAATCCTTCATTGTTGGCAATTTATGAAAAAAACATTTTTGATGATGATTGAGCAGTCTGACTGGGGTAGTACCTCCGCCCTACAGAATACCGCGGCTATAATAACTTCGTGTTGTGTTCCCAGCGGTGAGTAGGGTAGCCAGAGCTCACTGGAGAATTTGTGCTGTCAGTGGAAAGACTAAAGGCTTGTGCTGCTTTGTCTTCTACTGACGGCACAGAAACTCTGTACTTACAGGGTTGGCAGCGCGACTGTGACTCCTCTGGTGTTACAGACGTCCATAGGTCACGGTAACCACTTTCCATCAGGTGGGCCGTGTGCTTGTCTGCCAACTAAGTGTTATAAAAAAAAAAAAAATACAATGACAACTGTCGGTTATGAGTTGAGTTCCGTTGTAAATTTTATGAATAAAAATGTATGAGATTTAATTAAAAATAACATAACATAAACTCACGCCTACATCCTCGAAGGGGTAGGCAGAGGTGCTAGCACCCACATTTCGCCAGTTTATGTTTAGGTCCCAATGTAATAGGTGGCGAGCCTATTGCCATTTACCAGGCACTTATAATCCTGCGATAAATACACACATAAACTTCGAAAAGCATCGAAAAGTCATTGGTGTGTGCCATTTATGCCAGTTATGTTATATTAATTATTTATTATTAAATGAACTATCAACCTTTGTTATCAGTCTTTATTAATCAGAAATAATGCGTATGTAAGCATTATTTCTCATTAACAAAGGCTGGTACATAAATAATATCAATCATGGATTATACATAAAAAACAGACGCTCATCGCTACACGAGTAACTTTTATACAATCCGCATTTTATAGGCATTAACTTAGCTGTATTTCAAAATGGAACCGTCGTTAAATATACGCATTCATAAAATACAGTACTTCCATAAATATCTACAACTTTAATTTAGAAACGAACGCGACACAAAAAAATAATAACTAACACTGGATTATAAATATTTTAAGTACCAACAGAATAACAATTTTATAACGCTACAGAAGTACTTGAATGTTTTAATTACTTTTCAGATACCCCGTGTTGCGATACAAGCAACTCTGAATAAAATGAAGTACTAACAGGGTTGGCTACGCGAGTGTGACTCCCTTGGTGTTGTACACGTCTATAGACTACGGTAACCACTTTCCATCAGGGCCGTGTGGTTGTCTGCCACCTAAGTGGTATAAAAAAAGGTACGTATAAACACAGAACAGATAATAGTTAAAGGACCCTCTCTGCAGCGCAACTGGAAGCAGTTAGACCCGGCAACACAGGGTATAGGCTGACCAATCCTATCACCACAATGGCTCGATCATTTACTGATAATGGTCATGTTTCAACTACAGAGAGCAAAGGTGGGAAGAAGACAATCATCCAGCTCCGGTAGGTTTCATCAGACCAAACTAAGACCTGCCACCTGGATTTCATCTCCAGTGGCCAACTTGGAAGTCTTTAAACCGCCTGCTGACACAAGCTGCAGAGAAAACATGATAAAATGCACCACCGGTCGCAAGAGTCCTGCGACTGCGGAACCCAATCCCAGTCCATGTCGCATTTGTTTTCCTGCTAGATATGCCCCTTCACTTGCGCTACCGACGAACTCAGTAGAGCAACGGAGCTCGTTGTTACTGTGGCCAAGTTTTGGGCCAATAAAATTTAAATACCAGACCATTATATGACAGACCTAGCTATTAACTCGAAGAAGAAGAAACATTACCTTTTTTTGTACTGGTTAGGGAGCATAAAACTCATAGTTCAGTGGTAACACTTGCAACTAACCATCAGTAAAACGCTTACAGGAAGCGTTGGCGTTGTTGGCTAATCATGACCGGCGAAGTAGTAGAGAAGAGACATTAGAAGTAGATTTTTCCAGCTAATACTGGTAAGAAATGAAACGAAGTTTACGAGAAAACTAGCCCACAAAGGGTTTGACAGTGACACTCAGCTGGCTAAGGGTAGCTCTATCAATTAATGTTTAATGGCTGTCACATTTGACACGTGTGATAGATATTTGGCGCGGCAGTGCCCTTACGAAACTTTGTTCTCCTGATGAACCAACTCTATCATCCTCATTCATAGTATGTAAACTCTATAGTGATTACAAAGTTGCCTCCAAAGTTTTTACTTTAGAACCTGCGGTCCGCTTATTGTTTGCGCGACTGTCGTCTAACCTCCTAAACATGAGTTGAGAGGCAAGTCTAAGCTTCGCTCTCGTCCGTTGTTTAGCAGGCGTACCTAGCGACTAGCAGTTGAAGATAACTTGGATCTTAAAGAAGTAAGGCCCCACGATGTCGCAAAGAATTAAGACGATAACGCCATTTAGTTCGACAAGACTCAGTTCATTGGTAATACTCGGGAAATAAGGCATAATAGCATTGTTACATTAAAATTTGTAGGTAAATACTGTCACCCAAACTACAGGTTATAAGTTAGTTTGGGTGGCAGCGGTTTCATTTATCTATGTAGTTTATCAGTCGACAGGTAACTATTTACATACCAATACATACAATGTCCTTTATTTACTACTGAAGTGTCAATAAAAAATATCATTATTAATATAAAACAGTGTATTGAATTAAACATTTTCTATGTTAATCTTAGACAAATCAACATTATTAATGTGATGCCTTGCGCGTGTAAAGCCCGACTACAGCTGTAGAGCAAATATGCACTATGTTTGCTATACCTATGTACAAAGTGTGCAAACAAAAGTGGGCTTTCTGGTCTAATGTGCATATAGACAGCTTAATCTTGTTAATTTGTGGTGTTTCGGTGATATTACACTGACCGTGGTTATTATTTCTTCAACACTGGACATTAAAAATTTGTCCAACACTGGACTTTTGCTGGACTTGGACCTTTCCAACACTGAATTGCATTATAAAATAAAAATCAACTGTTGGATAAAAAGCTAGCACTCGAATCGCACAGTCCCTTAGGCAGAGCATAAGATGGTGATCGCAAGAAGACCTCTATGCCGGACCCGATCTGTATATCTAGGCTGATCTCTAGTGCCTCACCTCGACTCTCGATGGCTTGCGGCCACCGGTTTGTGAGTTACACAAGAAGGTCATTACCTTCAAAGTATCGCAGGAGCTGTATATTAATAACACGCTCCATAATCCTCGAGAGAAGAGGGGTGATAGCGATAGGCCTGTAATTGGACGGGTCTGTCCTATCCCCTTTCTTAGGTACTGGGTGCATGTATACAATCTTCCACGAGGCCGGAATTCGTCCCATGGAGAATGAAAGTGCGAAAAGTCGTGTCAGTACAGGGCACAACTCACCATCGCCGTTATGCCATCCAGTCCTCTCGACTTTCGCACATTTAGGGACTTTAGTTCCCGCCGAACCATCAGTTGTGAGATTTTTACTTCAAGCATTGACGAACCACACTAGAGGATAATAGATGGCTCGGCATTGCCATCGTCCATGGTCAAGTTTGACGCAAAGAGATTACCTAAAAGGTCAGCTTTCTCCTTGGCGCCATGGGCCAGGCTACCATCGGGTTTCAGCAGCAGCGGAAGGCAAGACCGGCAGAATTTTCATTCGGCAGCTTTAGCGAGCGACCAAACGCTCACCAATACTGCCAATGAACTCCAATTTAGCCCTGGCCGCTGGCTTCTTACTTGACCTCGAGGCGGCATTCAATTTTCGCTCTATTTTAGCGGCGTTCGGAACCTTGTTGGCAAGAACCGTGGTCCAAGCCTTGTAGGCAGATTTCTCGCGATATCTCGCTTCTCTACAAGACCTATTAAACCACGGGCGCTTGCTCACTCCTGTTGCGACCCGGCGGTTAGGGACTATATCCCTAACCGCTGGGTCGCCATTTTATGCCCGCTAGAATCGCATCAGCGACTGTTGTTGCACAGGAGCTTGGATCATCTGAAGTGAATCAATGCCGCCTCTATAAATAATTCTCGCAGTCCCTCCCAGTCTGCCGACTTGTAGTGTCAGTCATGCCACCTCTGAGGTACCGTGACTGTTGAGGCCACGTTAGTGTCACTTACGCCCGGATGAGGCTGTGGTCCGAAGTACTGAGAGGTGCTTACACCCTTGCTTCGTTCATCCGGGCGCGTAGAAGAAATCTGCCACACAACCGAGAGCCTTTGCAGAAGCAAAGAAATGTTACGTCCTTGGCAGTATTTTACCGTCCGTACCATGGTGAATGGTTGAATGTAATTGACAGTTTTCAACGCATGTCATAAATGTCAAATCCCATACTTTCGTCATTTCATTCTACAATACACCGGCTAACGATTTGCCACTTGTCTAGAGGGACTGATGAACTCTTCCCATTAGTCCCACCCTCTCCTTTCCTACACAGGATAACAAGTGCAGGGCTTAAATGTCACCCGCATACGGTTCAGAGTAACCGATCAAGAACCAAGCGGTTCTGAGACTCTTTCCTTTGTCGCACCATTAAGGCCTGGAATTCATTACCAGCTTACTGTTTCCTTCTTCCTACCGGTCCCGGGTCCTTTAAGCGGGGCGTGAAAAGGCATATGATGAGCCCGTCAAGCTGAGTGTCACCATTGTAACATGGTATATGTATGTAATGGTGGCCCTCTTTTCTGCAGTATTGCCTTCAGCTTACCATGTCTATTTGACATGTCCTATAGATAAAAAAATCTTGATTTAAATCTCGTGGAATTCAGAAAAAAATGTTCATATCAACCTAGTTCTCACAGTTACGACAACATATATAATAAATCATACAGATTGGTGGAATCATTCGTAAGAGCTATTCGTTTTTATTTATAGCTAAACGAATCCCACTAATGTAATATGTGAAAGTATTTGGATGCTTGGATATTTTTTATTCAATTTAATCACACTCGGCTGAAAGTTTCTGGCTAAAATTTAGTACAAAAATAGATTATAGTGTGGAATAACACAGGCTTTTTATCCTGGGAATGAGTTTCCATGAATGACGGAAGCGTGATCAAATTCCCTCGTGGGTGGAGGCGTGGGTATCAGTTATTAGTAGATAAGCAGAAACATTCACAATTATATTCGGAAGGTGACAGCAATAGGATCGTACAATTTGTTTTTTACGAATTAATTCTCAGGAGTGGGGCCGTTGCAGTGGGTAAAAGAGAGAAGTATAGATATACGTTTTCATATAAAGTTGTATGAAAAGGTGTATATTTATCTCCTGACTTGCTGACTGTAGATAAGTTTAAAGTATTAAAAAATCCATCTAACGTATAGACGTTGTCAGATATCGATCGGTAACGTTACAAGGGTAACTGGTGGCGCTCTGGCAACTGAACTCGGCCTGGGCTGGCAATTAGATTAGATAAAGGTAGGACAAGAAGCATTTCAGGTGAAATACAGGCCTTTGTAGCGATAAGCCCATTTTATTGTCTCCGTTCGTTGCTAGCCACTCGCCTTTATCTTTTTATTGTCAGCCTGGACCCGCATTAACAATATGCTCCACAAGTTATTACCTAAATTTAAACTGGAAGGGAACAATTAAATTACTGGCAACACAATATTATATGTGTACATATGCCGCGTGGTTTCCGGCAGAGTAGAATTAGGGCCACCCCATCTCTTTCCATGCGGTGTCGTACAAGGCGACTAAGGGATAGGGCTAACATCAGACAGATAAGTATATACAGCCCAGACTCAGCCTCAGATGCATGGTTCGAGTCAACAATAGTGCCCGGAATACGGCAATAGGCTCACCCCCCATTACGGGGGACCGAATACAATTATTGGAGAAATGTGGGTGTTAATTCACCTCTGCCTAACCCTCCAGGGATAAAGGCGTGATTATATGTATATATGTATGTACAATATTATATCATTACAGCTAAAAAAATCTTTATGTACATCATAGATTAATCTTTGAATTGAGGTTGTGGTCACATCCTTATCCAGACATAATTTCAGAAGTGCGAACAAAGAGTGTACGTGACTGGCGCGCAAATGTAATCAATATTGCATCCACGTGGAAGGTGGAGGCTGCTCCACTAATTGGACACGTTTCTTGTGTCAGTATATTATATAATATCTAATACGCAATAGCCGATTGTTCATAATACCGATAAGGAATAAAGGTTAAAGGATTTTAAAGCTTTTCGTAATATAAGTAGATATTGTTCAATATTTGTAACAGATTACTACCATTCGTTGTAAAAGCTTCAAGCAATCACGTATTTATGTGTTTTGTTATTTAGTGAGCCATGCATATTATATGATTATTTGTTTCGACTGATACATCAACACACCGCTGACCCTGAGGGGGTAAAATAAGTGATGATCGGTTATTGGTTGTATGAAAGCAAGTAGCATAAAATTCCATATCCTTACTTCTGATTATTAGATATCAAACGTAGGTAGACTTTTTTTTTTAAATTCACTCCTACAATAATGGTTAGAATTTTTTTATTTTTTTTATATAGGACACGCCAACTTGACCTCACCTCGCCTGATGGTAAGCTAAAGGCAAAATCTCAGGCAAGAGGGTCACCATTACAGACACTAAGTGCTACAATGGTGGCACTCAGCTTGGCGGCCTCATCAGATGCTTTTTCACGCCCCGCTTAAAGGCCCCGGGACTGTAGGAAGAAGGAAACACGTGTGCTGGTAATGAATTCCAGGTCTTGGTGGTGCGGCAAAGAAAAGAGTCTCCGAACCGCTTGGTTCTTGCTCGTATATTCTGCAGAGTGTGAGGGTGACATCTAAGGCCTGCACGTGTTGTCCTATGTAGGAAAGGAGATGGTGGGATTAGTTGGAAGAGCTCGTCAGAACACTCACCGTGGTAGAGACGGTAAAATACAGCCAAGGAAGCAATATCTCTACGCATCTGCAAAGGCTCGAGTGTGTTCGTTACCTCAGGGTTCCCAATAATTCGGACCGCGCGTCGCTGCAACCTGTCGAGAGCATCTAGTAGGTATTTCGCGGAGCCATCCCAGAGATGCGAGCAGTATTCCACGCAGGAGCGAATTTGTGTCTTATAGAGAAGACACCGCTGCTCCGGCGTGAAAAAACGTCTCACTTTGTTTAGGAGATTTAGGAAAGTGTTTCGTCGCTTCCAAAAGAAGATGTAAATCAGGAAAAAATTGAATTATATTTCTATTTGGACAACCACATAGGTTGCGATGCAATTGTTTTATAGATTATTTTCCGAATTTTTCCGTACAAAGCCGTGACGAGACACCAGTTAAGTATCAAACATTCAATATTAAATCATAGGAGAGTTATAATAACTTTATAATGAGCTTACACCAAATAGTAATAATAATTCAATTGTGACAGGCTAGCTAAGCTACCTTGTGTCAAACGCATACGCGAACATGATATTTTACTTCTAATTGCTCCCTCTGGTTTTCAAGATGCCTGCCTGATATTTGATTGGTCCGTATAGAACGCATGCGCAAACTCTCTGACTTCTGGTCGCTCCGTATAATATTTCTGATTAGTCCGTATAGAGCGCATGCGCGGCCCTTCACTACAGTGTGTCAAACATCTGTCAAAATAGACAGAAAAGGATTCAGAACTCCGTGTGTCCGTCATGACAGTCAGCCAAGTGTATTATTTTGTGCTTGATCGTTCATGAAATTTTGTTATGTAGAAATAAACAATAAATAGCTTACGTTTATAGTCAACATCAGTTCATTAAAAGATAAATTATAAAAAAAAAATATTTTACTTCACACTGAAGGCATTGATTTCTTGAAATTAAACTCAAGTCTTGGAATTTCTTGGTCCAGAAATACGAAAAAAAACAAATATAGCCATGTTTGTAGAAAGACCTGTAATAGGTACACAAACTCACAAAGTATTTTTTTCAATGGTGATGATTTAGGATATTTAAAAGATACTTGTCTAAAATTTCCAGTCCAATCCTGCAATTTACGTGTTACGCTGACATTTGCGTGTGTCATGTCTTAACTCATGGTCGAGTATTATTCTGTATTTAGTTTGCCTAATTACTTAGTTTATATTAATTATAATTCTAATTCTCGATTAGGTAAACTACAACCTACTTAGCTTACAGAAAATAATTTGTTAAGTAAAAAACATTACATACAATTAGACATTTTTATTGACGATTATGCAAAATATTCGTAACAATTACAAAAATATTATTGCAGGTTTCACAGAATTGACAAAGAATTCGCTGGTTTCTATAGTCCGCAACATCAATGAAAACCGTGCCGTATTTATTTTTAGAATATGTAGGTTGTCATTTGTGCGATCAAATATGATAATAAAATATGTGGGAGTGCCAACTCTTACATCGCATTATATATTTTGTAAAACTTCAAAGGCAGTTTTATGCATGAGTGACTCTATCTGTACATATGTGCTCAGCTTTAGTCGTAAGACTAAGTTTACGATCGCAAGGTGTATTGATATTTCACAACTTCCGAGCTAGATGCATTTTTCCTTTACTAGTAGACTTCGCTGTTGATTTTTATGCTAAAGTTCTATTACTGAAGTTCATCAACATAAGCCATATGTACGTAAATATGAAGGTTGACAAACTCGATAACCCTGTAACACTACGTAAACGTCCTGATGTGTATCTTGTAGGCTACGTGTCACCAACTCACAAAAGATCACCACTTTTCTCAGTACACACGTCAAAATTTCTCTTCACAAATTACTAAGTCATGTAGCTTTAGTATTATAACTTCTTCTCGGTTATCAGACCAAAATTGTCTACATTTATCTAAATCTTGTTTATAAATGAGTATAAAACTTGTTACTAAAGTTTCCCACCATTGTTTTCACCCCATTTCTCGGTGTACATATTTTTCATGGTTATCTCCACTTCGCACTATACGATCAGGTACGAGAATAAATAAAAGGTATCTTCCTCATTCTGTCACAAAGTTGAATTTCCACTACCTCCCACGCCACAACGAATTGTCAATCTATAGCAGCGATTTAATATGGGTCAACTTTAGGAGCTTCTGCATTCATTTTGACATACGAAGATTGTTTTTTTCACAGTCAATACATGGCACCTATACCAAATATTATATGTCACTTGCGTGAAATTAAAGTAGACCTGTCTCGCAAACGTTGGGCTTCTGATTATCGTTTCCTTGTACTGTTCCGGATAACGAACCACTCAACGCGGTGCCTATATTTATTGTAACATGTTCCTCTCCATCTTTAATCAAACCCACTCTTTGTACAGCACGTTAATAAAGACGTCTCATATCAAAAGGACTTCAAGGGTTTTCAATTATAGCGAGTGTTTGCGAACATTCTTTGTTATCTTATCTCCAACTTGAAAATCTTTATTTCGACAGATATACTTGAATTATGTAGCTACCTTCATTCTATCGTTTCTTTATTTTGTTAAGTCTTTCAAACGATGTTAATCTAAATTTTGTGTAAGGATAATAAAAATAAATATTGATTTACCCGAGCTTTAGCATTATCGAGGCTTTATGTATCCAAAAAAGGCAAAAGAACCAATCGCCTTGATATTGTTCAGTTTGCCCAATTTTTTAGATGAAACGAGTAAAGTAATCGCAATACAAAACAAAGAATACGGCTTCTTTATGATTCAACAAAATCATAGAAACCAAATGTTTTTGGGGGTCATAACGTATCAATTTGTAAATTTAGTGATTTGTTTTCTTCGTTGTAACATTTAATAAAACCGGATCAGGTCTCAAACCGTGATCAAGAGCTAAAACACCTTTCAAACGATTTAAGATCTTTGTTCGGAAGAAACAAATCAATAAGACTAATGACTTAAACACAGAATCGTGAGTTTACCAACATGAAAAACACGAATATAATCGAACAGAGCGCCATTACGTTAATAATATTACAAACACATAGACAAATAGTTTCATAGGTATACCTAAAACAACATAGTATGGACAAAGCAATCAACTAAATAGATTTAGGAAAGAAAAGTCAAGATATATGTTACTTCGTCATGCATTCAACAGGTACACGGTTATATGGCAGACATCACTGAAGAATGGATGCTCGTTTACGATATCTTTTTTAAACGAGCGCGGTAATGATGAACGGTCAGCGGCGGGAGGTCCGGTACTAGGGGTGTTCCCGAGCCGGACAGTGCGCTCGCTGCCCGTCAACCGGACAAAGGTAAGTAATTAAATCCGCTAAACGCTACTTACGCGGGGTGCGCGCTCCGGGAGTACGTTAATTGTCGCCGTGTGAGGCCGCGTGGCCGGGCTGCGGCAGACTGTTGCTCCCAGGCCCGCTTCACTTGTTACGTGCCGCCCGCCCGCCCTGCGCGGATGGTAGCCGCCCTCCGCGCGTCGCATCTTCACCCCCGTTTCATCAACCCCGCCCCGCATCCGCTCACCAATATCACGGGTCCTTCACTTTGCAGCATCCTTACTCACTTAGGTACGCACAAAGGTGAGTTTTTAATCCATTTCTTTCAAATGCAGCCTACGTCAATCACATAGACAATAGTTATATCATAGAAGTCAATATCCGTAGGCCCAATTTCTGAATTTATCTAAATATCAATGTACAACGGGCACAATAGATGGGAATACAAAAAAACTTTTTGAAAAATAAAAATCATAGAAATGGTTGCACAAAATTCTTAAATCATCGAAGATCATTGGTCTGAAATAAAGATTATTTATTACTATTAATATCAATATACTGTCTTTTTTAGTTCAATTGCTATTATTTTATATATTTAATAGTTTCTTTTTGGTTATTAAATATTAAATTCAGTATCATATATATTTTCAACCCTTCAAAGGTAGTAAAATTTCCTTTGGACGTGCTGAATATCGCGTTCGTTATTTAGGTCACTGTGTTAGACGGAATCACAGTTGCGATACCAGGTAACTAGGTAGACCAGTATAAAGTATATTATTATAAACTGCATTAATTTTAACACAAGCTTGTGGCAAAATTGTGAAATTTACTTTTTCTTCGAAATAGGAAATACCGCGGTAGTCTAGTGGTATGGGTAATGGGCTGCTGAGACGAGGTCTCTGGTTCGATTCCAGGTTTTACAATGGAACACACCAATAACTTTTCGATGCTTTTCGAAGTTATGTGTGTATTTATCGTAGGTTTATAAGTGCCCGGTTAATGGCAAATGTGGCAAAATGTGGGTGCTAGCACCTCTGCCTACCCCTTCGGGGATATCGGCGTGTGTTTATGTTATGTTATGTTATCTTCGAAATAGTTTATAAACCAGCAACAGTAATACATGTTCAAACCTCTCATCGCATATTTGACTGTCTAAAGCACGGCAAGTAGTTAAGTAGATGATTAGTAAAGGTTCTAACAATATTAAAGTAAATTTTATAAACTAGTTTCATCGTCATCATTGCAGGGATTAATTCCCATTGTAGCTGACATTTTCACCCCTGACCAGTGATCACACAAGGCTCTGACGAAGGTGATTCTTCGTCAGAGCCTCGTCGCTCGGTCAGCGGATGCACTAAATTTAAAATCTTCACTTTAACACCCTTATTTTTTTTATTAATTATGAACACCCATTTTTATTAGTCTTGTGTCGATCGATCACTCTCCGCAAACCGAGTCGATTATTTTGATTCGATCAATCGCGATTGATACAGGACTAATTTTTATAAAACATTGTATTTCTCTAGAAAAAGAAAATTACCTTTCCTGCCTTACGACAACTACTTAACTACTAAAAATATTACACATATTGATAACTCACTTGTACTTTTCCACATTACTTTATTGCTTATTACACCTGACCGGTTTCGCCTTACGGCATCCTCAAAGGTATAGGTATGTGTAACAACAAATTCCACCAAGTGCCATCAATCTACAGTATAAATAGTACTAAAAATATCTTTAATTTTATTTTATCTTTCTTTCTTTCTTCCTTGGGTTTAAGTACTTATATTATTTTGTCTATGTCTCTATACTTACATAAAACCAAACGAAAAAAAAGGAAAAAATATCACAAAATCTCATAAACTATAACATCTACAAACTTAAAATTTGTGCAGGTAAATTCCTTATATAGGGGTGTAGACATTTGCTAAGAACAGATTTTGTACCTTCGTACGCGTGGACCCGTTTTACCCCCTTAGGTACCACCCCTAAGGGGGTAAATCAAATCGAGTCCACGCGTACGTTATCGCCGGCGGCCACTAAAATAGTTGTATAAAGATTTCTTTACTTTTTGTCCTCTAGAAGTTCCTGTCCATGATAGTAAGGAAACATTCACACAATTTTGTGTAGAGATAGAACGTTCAACTTCTACGCAGGGGGCGGGTCGATTCCCGCTCAGTGCAAATATTTGTTTCTATGAATATGTATATTTGCATTGGACTGGGTGTTTCTATGTATAACATGTATGTTTTACAAAAAAAATGTTTCTAAGTATGTGTATCCGCATTCTAGATACCATAACACAAGCTAGTTAAGCTATGCTTACCATGGGCTTAGATAGCCTTGTGTGGAATGTTGTAGAATATTCATTTTATTTTTATTTAGCTGCCCTTGCAAGTTCTTAACACAAATGTAGTGAAATATTGTTACCTTTTCTTCTCTGTGTTATCACTTGCTTATTTATTTATCATACAAATTGATACTATCTATGTTAATATATCTTGCTATTCCTAATTCCTTAATCATTATTTATTTCCTTCTTTAGAGATAGCCAATTTGAGGAAATGGATGAAATTACTCACACACTGCATGGGCTGATCATCCGTCCGGTTGTCGGAATCACTCTTATGAAAATTATAATAGTATAATAAAGGCATAACTAATAGATACTACTATCCAAAGCTCCAATCCGACGTTCACATACTTTCTTTTTAAACTGCTTCAGAGTAGAATTTGGACTAACCCATCTCTTCCCATGCGGTGTCGTACAAGGTGACTAACATCAGACAGATATATACAGCCAGACTCAGCCTCAACTGCATGGCTCGAGGCAACAATAATGCCCGAAAAACGGCAATGATTGGTGAAATGTGGGCAGTCATTCACTTCTGCCTAACCCTCCGGGAATAAAGACGTGATAAAATCTAAACATTTTCACCTAGAACTTCGTTAGTTTTGCAACTACAAACAATATGCATACGTCCATAGGCCACAGTAACCACTTCCCATCAGGTGGGCCGTGTGCTTGTCTGCCACCTAAGTGGTATAAAAAAATACATTAATTGAATTAACAGTAGTATTTATTTGGCAAGCATTTTCAAGTACCTACGCTTGGTAATTCTGTAAGACCTAGCCTTTTTTTTCTGGCAATCATTTTATTATTTGACATTTAAGTAATACTAAGTATTATTACAAAGCTATCTCATTCCAAAGTCTAAAACCTAATGAATGAATGTAATGAATTGTCCCTATTATTTTTTTATTTAAAAAGAGTGACAACATTTTATTTTGTTTCTGAAATGAGTTATCTGCCTAAGAACCGCCGACATGATCTTTATTTACAATTTGTCGGTTTTTTCATGAACTCGTAACTATATCAGATTTACTTTTAATATGTAGATGTATAATCTTCCGATTGTATTTATGATAAACTCGTCTATGCTTCACAACATAGTTAAGTACTACATTTACAAACTCTATTTTTAATTAATGGTATTAAGCGCGTTAATTAAGATAGCAGGGAGAGACGAAACTGTTTTGTAGGATGCCGACCTTGACCGTCGCAATGAGTAAGTAGAAAATCCCTCAAAGGAGCGACATAACAAGGACAAGAGTTGAAAGTGCCAACCTACAGGGGGATGGCGGGATGTAGCGCCGAGACTAGGAAGTAATCGATAGATAAATGAGAAGATGACACCAATCGCGAGTGATGCCGACGACGACGCCAGAATTACTCTGATCCGTTCAATGAAATGCCAAGCACGTTCCAAATTCTCCCGCTTAAAATCACAGATTAAAATAATAATAGTAGTAGTACCACTCCTCCTATGTAATATTAATATACTAGTGAATCAATAATTAATCTCTTCGTTGATATTAACTCTATCACATACCGTGTAGTTTATTCAATTATTTATTAGGAACTAGCTGCGCGTCGCGGTTTATTTTTTCAGGACACAAATAACATCTGTGGGTGGACTTCCACAGAGGTTAGTTATAAGCTATTCGTGTTTTGATATTCATTTAACCGTGAAAATAACGATTTCATGTTTATTGTATCATGATTTGTACTTAATAGTAGAATAACAACATAAGATTACCTAGTTACTATTTTAAGGAAGCGGATTCTAAGTATGATAAATTTGCACATACAGATAAGATTTTATTTATTTGGTAGGTATCACTATTTCCCGAGTCGCTGAGAACAATAGAATAATAAATAATAATCTGACAAACTGGATACTGTAAATCTGCGTTTTCCGCTACCTAGTATTAGTCCTGTCAATACAAACCAAATTAAAGGAGTGAGTATGAAGACTGTCCTCCGTGGGAGTGACTGATAGTGATTAAAGGAGGCTACAATAATTCGCACTCAGCTGAAAGTTGGTAGAATTGTTCAAAACACCATTATCAATCAAATTTAAAAAGTCCTCATCGATACAATACCTGTATTTTTTATAATTCAGAATCAAAGGTCATAAAAACGGGGTTTTCAGCAAAATGGTAAGTTTTATAATAAAAATGTCTGAGACAAAGTTGAAGACCATGCGATTATCTATAAAACTCGATCAAGTGCTAGCCTCGCCCCGTACTAAGGATTTCGTACAAAACATGAATTGAGGCGCTAAATTGTGCAATATACTTTTTACTTCAGCAGCTCAAACATGTAAGTTTTTCTGCGTAAAAACAGTGTGCAAAATGCTATGTTGATGATATGGAAAGAATTGTTCCGCGAAGAACTTTCGCACTACACTACACTCTGTCTCTTTCCCGTCCTTAAAAAAGATCGAGTGACAAACACAAGTAATATAAAGTTCCAATTTCGAAATTCTTAATTTGAAAGATATTTGTAAAATGAATAACCATCTTTTTTAATTAAATTATTTAAAATTTAATGTATACGAAAATAAGGAATCCTTAAGTATTTATAATTCATACTTAATTCATAAGTATTTATAATTATTTCTATTTTCAACATTTGAAAAATAAAATGTCATGGACGCTATTTCTGAACGCACCTCACAAATAGCTGAAATATTATTTCACTATCAAACTTGTTAAATAAGATTAAAAATATTAAAATAATAATAAAAGATGAGCGATACTAGCGACGAAGACAGTATTTTAAGACCAGAATAGTTGAATCAGCAAGTTTCTTATGCGGAATTAAGTTTCCATAAATTCTCAAGCCAATCCAACTATTACGATCCCAAATAAAATTATGACTTTAACTTTGTAGAACTGCAATAATTGCACCTTTAACTTTTAAAATGTACAGTATTATCTTGATTAATAATAAATATATACGCAATTTCTACCTGTCCTTGTGTTATCTTCTAATTAATACTTATTATGTGTTCTCGCTGCTGAAGTGAAAAGTAATGTGGTGCCACACGAGAGCAAAATTATTTGAATCTCGTGCATCTGAATCCTTCACCATGCTAAAAATAGTTTTTTGCTGGGAATGATACTAATGTAGAATCCTTTCTACATTAGTATCACTTGCAGCAAAAAACTATTTTTTGCTCACCTGTTTGCACAAATAACTATAGATTGCGTTAAATTAGAAGTTTGATTTTAGGACACTTCCCGTTGAGCTAGAATCATGAAATTTGGGGAAGAAGCAAGGTCTTGTGGGTGTGTGTAGCACAAGTATAAGTGTCGGATCGGTGAGGACTTTTTATATTTCATTTATGATCATGTTTTGAACAATCTAACAAACTTTCAGCTCGGTGCGAGTTATTGTAGTCTCGAATTTGTATATTTGGAATATATCTGGACAGATTGAATTTATCAATCATTAATGAGAAGGTTCGAACACTTCAAACCTAGGGACTATAGTATTTTATTTCATTGACTAATTTTGAATTGACTTAGAAGTTTGATATTTTTACAGTTTAAAGGTGTTACAGATCTGAGTAATTGACATTAAATTCAACTTGCATTACAGACTTAAAGGTAGAATGACAACGAATGAACCATCCAATATTTCCTTTATAGATACTGAACCCTAAAAAGACAGGATGAAACTGAAAAGAGTATTTGATCGACTGTGGAATAATGTAATGGTCGTTGACGAATATGGAAAACGCGATCAATGTACTGTATAAAACCTTTGGGTCTCAATTTCGGTCATCTCTACTAATACTAATATTATAAAGATGAAGAATTTGTTTGTTACAACGCGCTAATCTCAAGAACTACCTGTTCGAATTGAAAAAATATTTGTCTGTTAATACACACATCAACAAAGTCTAGGGAACAAGGACATTTCTAGTTTTTATTTAAAAACCCTTTCTTGTAATAGTGAGTGTTTTATATCAATAGAAGGGTATTTTTATACCGTTTTTAATTTTAATTTTAATAAGAACATTCTCATATCAAAATTTTTTTTTTTTTAGGAAAGAATTGAATAGTGCCAATATTGAGTATTACAACCTTCTATGATTAGGCACAAAAACAACGAGGTAGTAAGAAATACAATAATTAACCGTACTTTAAACGTTTTTAATAATCTGTAGGACCTCCTAAAGCATTAGCAACCTCGACAACGGCGTGGCATACTTAGTATGAGATTGTCAATCATCGTCTGTGGAATATGGCTCCATGTACTGCGAAGGTGTAAAAAAAGTTGTTCTTCAGTGTTCAGATTTTCCAAAAAATCACTGAAAGCTCTTCTCCCAAGCAAATCCCAGGCATGCTCTATGAGATTGAGGTCGGCAGACTGAGCAGGCCATTCCAACGTCGTAATATTGTGCTCGCTTAACGCATTGACCACTACCCTTGCGGTGTGTGACCGTGCATTATCTTGCATGAACATAAAATCTTGACCGAACTGCTGTCGATGAGGGATTACCATGGGGTATATAACCTCCTGAATGTATTGGTTTGCATTCAAATTGCCCCGTATCCAAACGAGGTCGGTCCTTCCACCAAGGCGAATTCCAGCCCATACCATGATTGTTCCACCTTGGTAAGGATGAACTTCTTGCGGATTCTGGAGACGACTCCGACGTCCAGGAACTCGCCATATACCCACTCTTCTCGAATCAGGATGAAAACCGAAGAGAGATTCGTCGGAAAACAGAACCCGTGCCCATTGATGGTCGGTCCACTGTAAATGTGCGTTAGCCCACAATAAGCGACGACCTCGATTTCCACGTCGAAGAGCTGGAACCCTAAGCGGTCTGCGAGTCACTTGATGCTGAGACTGGAGGCCTGCGACCAACTGACGAGCAGTAATCGTGGGTTGCCGCCTTGCGGAATTTTGCAAGAAACGATCTTGTCGCGGGGTAGTAACCCTATTTCGTCCCCTGTGACGTTCGGCAACATCCCCTGTAGACCTGTAGCGTGCCCATAATCTGCAAATTACGCTTGGTTGGGTGTTGACAGCATCCGCTACGTCGCGTTGAGTTCGTCCTTACAGCGTACCAGCATACCAACAGCTCTTAACATCTCTTCGCGACTTAAATGACGACGTGACATGATGACTACAGTCACAAAAATGCACAAACCATACGTAAAAGACGTATTATTGATAATAAACGTTATTTACAATCAAAGAAAATAATTTTTATTTTGCCTCGGAAAACTGCACAATCAAACACTTTTAAAAGTTTTCCTTCCATATTCGAAAATCATTACTTATTTAAATTTATTTTTAAATTTCGAACAACTCTGTAATCTACTTTATTCTATTTTTATTTATTTGCTGCCAGTTATTTGCAAAACAAGATTTACACGAAAAAAAAAATTGGGGTCATCTTGTTCCCTAGACTTTGTTGAGGTGTTTAGTCCATTAATAGTTTAATTTTTAATTAATTTTTAATAGTTTAATTAATTAATAGTCCATTAATCGATAAAAATTATAGGCTATATACCATCACGCTACTACAAAAGGGAGCGGAGCAATGATCATAAATGTCAACCAATCCGGCCGATTTTCATAGATCAATTGAAGAAGAAAGATTTGTATTTTTGTATTCGAATAAACTCAAAAACTACTGCACCGATTTCAAAAATTCTTTTACCATTATATTTCCAAAAAAATAGGAAGCCTTACTAAAATTCCAGTAATTCTATCCAAAGTGTAATATGACCTAAAAAAATCCACACATCGCGCTGTGAAAACTATTGATGATAGAACAAAATAATGTAGGGGAAAACCGGGTAAAATGAATACCTTAAACTGTTTTTGATTATTATCGTTTAGTTATAACTGGGGAAATTAATACAATTATTTATAATCAGTCTTTGTTCAATGAACTTACAGCACTGTATCACATTTGCTCTTAAAATTAATTAAATTATTAGTTATAAGTCAGGTTAACAACATTGGCTTATCCACTTTACCCGGAACCCAGGGTAAAGTGGATATGGTACCAAGGCAAAGTGAATAACAATATTATTTTATTACTGGTACAGACAGAATAGAAAAAATATTTCAGGTATCAATGGACATAATAAATAAATATTCTACAACATTCTACACGTCGCTATCTAGACCCATGGAAAGCATAGTTTAACTAGCTTGTGTTATGGAATCTAGAATGCGGGTTAACATACTTAGATACTTTTTTTTTGTAAATGCATACATATTATACATAAAAAACACCTAGACCAATGCAAATATATTCTATATTATGGCATTCAGATATTTGCACTGAGCGGGAATCGAACCCGCGCCCCCTGCTTAGCAGTCCAACGGTCTACTGCTACGCCACAGAGGCCGTCACCCGGCAACAGAGATTACGCCACAGAGTATCACTTATATATGTAGGTACTTACAATTTTACGGCCTCTGTAACATTGCGGTAGAACGTTCGACTGCTCGCAGGCTCTATTCTAGGTTCTATTCCTGCTCAGTGCAAATATTTATATGCATGATATTTGCTTTGATCTGGGTGTATCTATGAACGATATGTATGTACCTAGTCTAGCCATAAATATTGTTACGAAGAAAAAACATTTTTTTTTATTGCAAATAATATTTATTACTTTTACAGTGTGTTAGTTTAATACATAAATATAAAACAATTTAAAATATAAAAAGCTTATTCGAAGTGGTCTCCATTGGCTGCAACACAGTCCTTTAAACGTTGAGGCCAGTTATCAATAGAAGCACGCACTCTTTCCATGGGAAAATTCTTCACTGCCAATCGTATGGATTGTTTTAGGGACTCCAAATTATCATGGCGTTTAGAGCAAGCCTAACTCTCTAAAACTGACCATAAATCATAATCCAGCGGATTAAGATCGGGACTAGACGACGGCCAGTCTTCAGCTCTGATGAAGTCCGAAACGTTCACTTCCAACCAAGACTGCGTGGACCGAGCTTTATGACCCGGCGCTGAGTCTTGTTGGAAGGACCATACTTGGTTATTGAACATGGTGTTGTTAAGGGGTTTAACTACCTTCTCAAGAATGGTATCTTGATACACTTGTGCCGATGTTTTGATACCTTTTTCACAAAAATATGGCTCAGTCACTCCTTCATAGCTAACACCCCACCAAACCATCACTGAAGTCGGATAATGCCCACGTTGCACTCTGTCGACTAATTGGGAAGCTTCCTTAGAGCTTTGAGCATAAATACGGTCATTTTGTTTGTTAAAATGTTGCTCAATTGTAAAGATTTTCTCATCCGTAAACAAAATTTTTCTGTGACCTCCCTTTGCGTACCGCTTCAGTAGTTGTTTCGATTTTACCACCCTATTCTTTTTTAAATTATCAGTTAAAAAATGACCAGTGCGTCTCTTATAGGCTGCAAGTCCTAAGTCATCTTTTAAAATGCACGACATGGTTCTGGGTGCTATCTTCATCTCCCGAGATAAAATCTTTTGCTTTCGGACAGGATTTCTTCAAATTCTTTCCCTTACTGCTTTGACCACCTTTTTCTTACGAACACTACGTGGACGGCCAGATCTTTTTCTGTCACAAACAGAGGAGGACTCATTGTACCTATTAATAGCCCGGTACACAAACATTTGACTAATACCAAGCGTATGGAGAGTTTTAAAAATTACATTCGGCTCCATACCAACTTTGTGTAATGCAATCACAGCGATTCGGTTTTCTTTATCACCCCACTCCATTTTAATATAGCAAAATATTGTACAATGTATTGGCGCCAAAATTAGAAAACACAATGAACAATCGTATAAAAATGACAGATTCCAAATTCAAATGTAATATCTTTCTTATTTTAATTGTAACAGTATTTATGGCCAGACTAAGTATTTACAACAAAAAATGTATCTAAGTATGTTTATACCCATTCTAGATTCCATAACACAAGCTAGTTAAGCTATGCTATGCTAATATTTTAAAAAAATATGGTAGAATATATATGACCACTGTAGTAACATAAAGACCTCGATGTACCATATTCTTTTCTTCTCTGATATCTTCGAGTCTAAGCAAAGTCACTGGTGTTACTCCTACGGACCAGACTATGGTGCAGCGATTCCTACCAAACATACCAAGATGGCTGTCACTCCTGTCAGTCAAAATAGGCCTTCCGGTACATAAATACCTTAGCAGAACAGAATTTTATACATTGTAAATTGAAAACTACATTGTAAATGATGTTGATCTATTTTGTTCTAATTAGAATTCAAAAACAAGGAAAACTCCGATCGTTATCTATCATAACTGCTACGTATCTACTACGGTATTGCATAAGATAATTCATCTAGTAAAGATAGCTGTAGAATTAAATAAAAAAGTTTTATGAATGAATTTCGTTAAAGATTTGTTAATTATGCCATAGGCCTACTCAACATAATTTAACATTACTATGCCAGAAAGTAGTCCGGGACCTATCATAGCCTACATTAAAGTAGGCCACAGTAAGTGTCGGGGGCCTGAATATTTTTAAATTTCGTGAGATTCCTGTGAATGGGTATATTTTACTCTTCATCATATTAATGTTACGCTAGTCGCTAAGATTAGTGTTTTGAACACAGTTGCTATTAAAGTATATATTTACCTAAACTTTGTCAGTAACGCGTTATCAGTAATGTGGTGTGTCGCCTTGATTGATATGTGTTATTATTTATAACATTGTTAACATTTAATTAAAGATAAATTATATTTTACGATATCAGAGATTGGACTCTGAGGCTTACAGCAGAAGCAACAACAAGATTGTTTGCACTAGCACCAGTTTTGACGCATCACCCACACAAAAGATACCCATCTTTCGAGGTAACAACATATCTACTATCCGATCTCGCGTCCATTGTTAATCACGAGCGGTGGATAGCAAACTAATAATATTCAAAAAAATCTGAAGAAATTAAGTTTTAAATTTTTGCGTCTCATGATAGACAATAATGTTTACGGGAATTAATCATGGGTAATATCTCTTACCGTTACAGTGTCCAGGTGTCTATAAGATATGTAGATTGCAGCTGCGGTAGTTGCTATATAGACGAAACGAAGCGGACTATTACTGAAAGAGTCAAAGAACACAACGTAGCTGTAAAGAATCGCTAGACGAGCAAATCTGCGATTGCAGAACATCTGCTAGAAGCAGGCACAAAACACTGAATTAAATTCCACTATACACAAGTCCTCTCCACCGAACGTCACTTCTATTCAAGAGCTGTAGGTACGTGAAGCGATTGAAATCAAGAAACTCAAAATGTTCTATCAGGAAGAGTGGTTTAAATTGTATTATCTGTAACATGGAATCCAGTGATTCAAAACATACAACCTCGCTTTTCTGCGCAGACGGACAAACACCGGATAGTTTTCTTACAGAAAAGGGACACTGTAAGTGTGGTATGTGACGGTACATGGCGAAACGAAAATATTAAAAAATATCGAGAATGTGCGGGTAAATGAAGACTCGAAGACGGTGGGCGTGCACCACTGCGCCAGTCAGCCTGTGACCACGGCTGGTGTAACCTGGTCGAAACGTAAGACAAATAAAAGGTATGTAGATATGTACTTATACCGTGATCACGTTAATTCCCGTAAACATTATTGTCAATCTGAAGAAATATCGTAAACTTTTATGAGACCCGGTCTCATGAAACTATATTTAAAAGGTCATTAAGAATAACGCAATGGTAGCCTATTGTACCTGTACCGATATAAACTTTCACTTTGACGCGCGACTTTGAGATAGTCATATCTCACAATAAAAATGCGGGCTCTTTCTTAGAGCTCCATGAAGGCAGGCGATTGTGCCGATAGGATTGTGTGAAGAAATTGGACTACTTTGAATAAAAATGTATATATTGTCCCCGGGAAGGTGGGAAATACCGCATGATATTTATTCTGCAAAAGATATTTATAAGACTTAGGATGCTGTTATCTTGCAATTCCTTTTTTCTACATAAAAGTTTGTATATTTAAAGCTTAAAAAATGTATAGTAGCATTGTTAACATTTAAATGAAAGAGACCAAAAATATTACAGCTTGAAACAGACGTATTAATATACTTGTAACAAATAAATTCAAAAAATCAACAGCTTTAAGTTACGTTTTACTTATTTTTTATTAAACAATAATAAGTAGAAAGTTTTGGTCAAATAACCTCGTCTAAGCAGCAGAACAGTAGTTGTGGTGAGGACAGCATGACCAAACGTACCTACCACATAAAAAATATATACGTACAATCATGCCTCTTTCTCAGTAGGGTAGACAGAGACTATATGTCTCACTACCTACTACGATCCTGGCATACATCTCATTAAAAAATATATAGGTATATCAATTAGTCTATTTTCCAATGTACACCATTGAACCGATTTTCCGCTTTCCGCGTCCTGTCCATCTTAACTAAGTACCTTTGTCAGGTCGTTATCGGTCCACTGACCTGAGGGGTGTCTTGCAGTCTATACTAAAGAATTCATTTGTTCCAATGCCCAACGGTACTTCTCAAGCAATAAAATGCAAAATGAAAACAAAACATAACATACACTACCACCTACATCTTATTGGGGTATTGATGCTTGAGGGTAATATAAAACAATTTACAACAAATTATACGGTAGCCAAGAGCGGTCTGGTTGACCGGCCCGAATGGTCTCGAGGGCCTCGTAGAACCTTACTCTTAGGCAAGTTTTTTAGACATCTCCGAATGCGATAGTTCATTTGGAATGCCTCGGGAAATACTTTGCAATAATGTGGTGTACGGTATACGGATTTCTTATATGTTGATTAATTTGTAGTAGTTCCTAGACTAGTTTAATTTAGAGACATACTAGTACAGCAAGTTCTTTCAGATAAGTGTTTATAAAATACCACTCGCATTTTATACGCACAATATGAAATGGGTAACTATTTTGAGGTGATGGATAACCATTCGTTAAATTTATCTGTACGGTTCCTTTATCTATATATTTTCTTTTCGAATAGGCTATCCTTCACTCATAATTATTGTGATGTTATTTGACCCAGTAATCAGGCCTTAGAGATAAGACTGTCCATTGCATATAAGATTAATTTTGTAAAATGATAGTGATTGATGCACAAGAAAGAGTAGGTATCCGATCTGTAAATGGTAACCTTCTGGTCATAATACTATCGGGAATTATATCGTTTTGGTAGAGCATAATGAGAATGCAATTGTAAATAAAGAGAAGTATCCTCATCTTCTCAATATTGCAGTTTTTTGAAATTTTTGAAATTCATGAGACTATACTAGGTTTCTTCATGGTCGGCAGCGCGAGTGTGACACCCCTGGTGTTGCATACGTCCATAGGCCACGGTAACCGCTTCCCATCAGGTGGGCCGTGTGCTTGTCTGCCAACTAAGTAGTGGTATAAAAAAAAAATAGACTATATATGTATATTAATAAATATCATTTTACTGGATTACAATACGATTTATTTATACCCGTATTTGTTTTTATTTTTCATTAAGTACCAATGTTTCGTTTGCTTTTGCAAGCCTTGGTCAAGAAGATGGTGGTCTTTTATTGTCTTGAAGTGTAGGTATCTATAGTAAGTATTTAAACGTTACTATTTATGCAGAATAAGTTCGAAGGGTCATTTGATCTGAATTGCAATAAGGAAATAACTGAAGCCCAGACGGTGGTCCTTTCCAACTATTTTCTCTTTTGAAATTAGGATGATTTTTAATCTTAATGGCCTCGTGGTGGGGCGTTGGCTGTTGATGTAAGTGTCAAAACATATTACATCATTCGCGGCAAATCGGTAAAATAAAAAGCTGGAATTATAACAAGATATTCACGCCCGAACTTGCATTATAAATATTGCTCAAGCAATATAGAATTGGAGAAGTTTGAGCCACATTGTTAGTTATAGCCAGAAGCTTATGGTATTGTGGTCTTGCTAATTTTTCACTTCTTCTTCGAGTCAATGGCAATTTTATAGGCCCAAAATTTGACTACAGCAACAGCGCTCTCCGTTGCTCTACAGAGGTCTTCGGTAGTGCAGGTGAAGGGGCAAGGGGCACAACGAGCAAGACAGCACAGTATACACTTTTTCACTATAATTTCACTAATATTTCTTGAAATTTGAAAACTCTTAGTTGCAGTTATAGTGAAGAAACTAGCTCTCAAACAACCCATTTTGGTGAACTGCGCTACACCTTTTAAGAATTCTCGTGTACCTACCAGACTATCATGAACACACAAGGGCAGTAAACTATCATTACGTATAATGCAAATATTTTGATTAAAAATTTAAAGCAATTAATATACTAACTATTGAAATCCATTTAGATTGGAATAAAAATATTGCTCGACAGGAGTTGAACTGGAGACTAGTCCCTTACAGAAATGTTCTGATCAACTGAACTACATGAACACATCTTGAACATTCGAGGTTCTCCTAGATAAAAATCTTGGGACGATAGTGGACTCATCTAAGGAAATTCTGATGAACTATAGGAAACAATGAAGGCCCGTCTTGAGCATTCACTTTTCCCAGCCTATGTCGATTTGATTAACTAAACTTTTTTTTTTAATTATTCGTATTTTCTCATATATAAGTATAATAAAACACCAATTAATAGGTACTGAAATATCATTATTAGGAAACAAAAACGAATAATATTTACCAATCTTATTAGGTCAGGAACATGCGTCATCAGCATAAGATGTTTGTGTTCTAATTTCCATGTCGTTCATATTATCAGATAGATTTACGCATGTATTAAGTATATTAGTACGTATAATCAACATGCGTATTTACATGAAACTCTAAAAAATATATCATAACCGTAATCATTAAAAGTATCATTAAAAGAGAACTCCTGCACATAAAATTATTTGACATTGTTAGATAAATAAATAGACATATTTGAAAGAAGAAAAGCGTTAAAAATAATTAATACAAATCATATGTGATGTTCTCAAGGGGCTTATTGGTCCAGGCCCCATCCCGGTATCATCGCATCGGCTGGATGGTGACAAATTAATATATCTATTTTTAATCGGCTTTCTTTAGCTTTGTATAGCGTTCCCTTTATCGTACATCGAACTGACAGTTTAATACCCTTATATACTAGTTAAAACCGATTGTTCATATAATATTAAAGCTCGGTATTAACTAACCTCAAAAATAATAAATACATGCCCTGTACGATAGAGCTGTAGAACGGCCAACGAAACCAAAGTAAGCAGCTGGATAATTTAAGTGCGGTGAAGCCCAGATTTTACTTTAAATTGGCCAACTGTATAGGTACATGTAAATAATGTACCCAAAGCATTAAATACATAACTATTTAAGTAGAGGCAGTGTTGATAAACCTAACTATATTAATATGCGCATATATCTTATAGCATAATTTACATACAAAGTTTTATAAAAATGATGACGCGTGTCTCTTTCATGGGCGTAGATACAAGAAGGAGCTGCCAATGAAATCTTCCAAACAATGTATGACTCGCACTAATCACTAATCAAAACATAATTAAAGTACAAACAGAGCCTTCTGCGGTAACTTTTGAATATACCACTGTCAAAACGATTTAACTTGTATTGTTTCTCAGGTATGTTTAGGCAAGTTCTCCGTTCAAAATTAACATTCTACCTTTTTTCGATCATTTCTAGGTATTAAAATTGAGCTGAAATTTGCCATAGGTATACATTTAGTTTGCATGACAATGCATTAATATGGTAAGATGAAGCTGGCTGAGGATGGGGTATGGAGGTGGTCAATGGAACTCCTAAACTATTCAGGATAAATCCTTCTAGTGTGGCTCTTTTGTTTTGTCTTGGTAAACACTTTCGTATCTTATAGTATTCAGGGTCTGAAGATGAAATTGCTAGGCGGGCATTGGAACTATACTCATCATCATCGTCATGGAGACGCATTTTCCTAATCGCGAGGTTGAATTGATAGGTTTATGAAACAGTGCTTGTTATAAACTTCACAAATCTATCAATCATCTACATAATTGTAGACTTTTTTACATGCGAAAAGTCCCCACGGATACATTGCTGATTGTAAACTTGTAACAGCACGAGAGCCGAACACTTTTTTTATACAACTTAATTGCCAGACAAGCACACGGCCCACCTGATGGAAAGTGGTTACTGTGACCTATGAACGTGTGTAACACCAGTGGAGTCACATCCGTGCTGCCGACCCTGTAAGAATAGAGATTGTATGTGCCTTCAGTGCAGAACACATAATCAGGACAAGCCTTTAGTTTTAGACTAATCTTCCCACTGACAGTACAAAAACTCTCCAGTGAGCTCTGGCTACCCTACTCACCGCCGATAACACAACACGAGGTTATTATAGCCATGGTATTCTGCAGGATGGAGGTACTTCCCCAGTCGGACTGCTCAATTCTTACTGCAGTCTGATCACATTCTTGGATGATACGTATATCATTAGAAGCTTCATTAATTGAAGAACACGAAATGGCTATGCTGCAAGGCTAAAAACCTGGTGGTGATACCAAAACCAATTTTAAAAAGCTAAAAATATCAATTAGGTATCCAATTTCGTTTGTTATCGGAAATAGAGGAGGGTTAGAACCATTTGATAGTGCGGTGCTGCAAGTTTCCATGACAGGCCATGTCAGTGGCAGCAGTATGCAATGTGCCGCCAGAAACTAGGTATCTAGTACGATCAAATTACCAAAAAAAAACTAGACTCATCCGAAAGATCATCAAATTCTGTGTATAAAAAACCAGTGCAGCATTTTTAAATACTGTGAAGGGGGTTGGGGGGCATCGGGAGGCTCGATTTGATATTTCCGTTATATTATGTCGGACAATCGTATAAATAATAATAATAAAAAAACAGGACTCATCTGAAAGATCATCAAATTCTGTGTATGAAAAACCACTACTGCAGTTACTAACCACTAGTGACGGTGATTGCTGCAGCGATTGAAGGTCGCCCGTCGCGCGGCTTGATTTAGTGAGATACCCCCTGGTTTGGTACCTGCCACTCGCTAGGGGCAGTTATAAGAGACTCAAATCGACTTAAACCGCAAGCTGTCTTGGGTCTTTAGATGCCACATTTAAGATGAAAATGTTTTATTTTGTGTAACCACTCTAGCATGCATAGACATCTTGTTGGTAACTTTATTGTTATGTCGAACTATAAATAAATGGCGGTGCTTAGTTATATGCTATGTTTTCATAAGATTGATATGTTATCTAATACCTACCTATTATGGCCACCAGACCAGTCATTGACCCGATCGTCACGCGTCGTCTCACGCGATATGTAAAATTCCCAATGTCGTGACTTATAATAATAACACCCGAGTATTTAGGTACTTATATAAATATGTGGAATAAAACCTTAATAATAAATGCGAAAAGCTAAGCTAAAAAAACTAGTTGAGAGCTCGTAAATGCCTAGTTTTCATTAAATATCTTTGTAACAATAACTATTATGATAGGTATAGATATGATATGATATAATGGAGGTAGGACACGACGGTATTTCCGTCCAACGGAGCAGTCAGACTGGCGAGAGTACCTCCGCACTAAAGAATACCGCGGCCATAATAACCCCGTGTTGTATTCCCGGCAGCTTTTTGGCAGAGTCGCCAGCGCGAGTATGAACCCTCTAGTGTTCAACACGAGCATAGGCCATGGTAACCACTTTCCATCAGGTGGGCCGTGTGCTTGTCTGCCACCCAAGTGGTATAAAAAAACTAGCTGGAAATTTTCCTGATATTTAAGGAAAATTTCCAGCTATTTTTTTAATAAATTAATTAGTAAACAAATTTCCACTAAAAAGGAATCAAACCCGCGACCGGTTTTGGTTCACGAGTTTGATTCCTTTCCCTGACGTAACAGTACATAAAATACATGTTCAGTTCACCAAGTTCGCCTAATACTTGTTTCCACTAAACTTTATCAACACAGATCCTTTTAAGGCTTTCGTACCTAAGTACATTACGCTCCATGTTAGTCTTACCCCGGCTGCACTCTGGGAGTGTTGGACACTCTTTCAGTAGTAAATCCTCGTCCGCAACGCAATACCTAGGGGCTGTCCATTAATCACGTAATGTTTTTTATCTATTTTATAACCCCACCTCCCCCATGGTAATACCTATAAATATGACGTGTATTTTTGATACAAGTTATTTATATTCACTTTAACTCGCGTAATTTAGAAAAATTAAATACTCGCCATATCTCACTATACCCCTATCATGTGTGTATCACTCTTATATTATAAGCATCTGGATGTATAAATACAATAAGCATAAACTGCAATACACGTTCTGAGCTTTATTTCTTTACTCGTATGGGCCCATGTTTGCTTTGCTATTGTCAAACAAGCTGTCGGTATATTTTTTGCGATATTTATTATATAATATTATTGCGATGGACCTAAACGAAACCCAAGTCTACATCAGAGATTCGATCGTTTCGGACATTGTTATTTTGCCTATCATTAAAGTTATTAATTTTAAAATAATACAAGTTGCGAATTATGTGCGCCTGAATTAAGTATCTCTTCAAGTTGGCATAATATTGGTAGATACTTATTCACAGTACAGACTTATACCGAAAATAAAAATATGAAATCAAACATAGATAATTTAAAACGTAAAACATTAATGAATCCTTGACCGTTTGCTTATTTTATTTATCGCGACTCGTTGGCCTTAAATTAAAAGAATCGTAATATTTTAACATCAATCCAGACGTGGAAACTTCGCATCTCAAAGCAAACACTATGATAATGACGTATACGGATATATCTACTACTTAAGATTGTTTTATCGCTTCAATCGTTACTAACCTCACAAATATACTTCGTGGTCGCCCGGAAAAGAATGTTGATAATGAGAAACTGAAGGCGATAGTAGTGGCATGTCCGGCTTGGACTACTGCTAAGTCAGCGTGGGTTTTGAAGTAAATGTCAGGCCATTACGGCCTCGACAACGACGGCGCAGTGGTAGTAAGGCTACCTTGATGTGCGATGGTCCAACCGAAGCAACCGCGGGTGCAGTGCATATGTAAATTGGACAAAGTATTATTAATATCAACACGCCTTTATAACAAAGAATTATTCAGAATATATTTTGCTATCATATAATATACAAGCATCTATTTCGCGCTATAACACCATGGTCATTGTGGCTTAGTTATTCACAAATTGTGCAAGAAGTAACAGGTTGTCAGTGCCAATCATGCGCCAATATATATTGAAGAACTAAAATTGGGCATCAAATACCCAATTTTAGTTCTTCTACTAGTCAAATTAGTTACTTTGTACCTACTTAACGTCAAAACGGTAAGTTATAATGAAACTTGCATGACATAAATAATTGTCACGTCATAATATTCAATTGCCGCGTGGTTCCCGGCAGAGTTGAATCTGGGCCACCCCATCTCTTCCATTGCGGTGTCATACAAAGCAACGAAGGGAAGGGCTGTTTAACATAAGATAGATATTTAGAGCTCATAGTCGGGCACAGATACAAAGCTCAAGTCAAAAATAGTGCCCGGAAGATGGCAATAGGCTCACACGTTATTACGTGGCCGCGTGGGACCGAAAACAATGATTAGTGAAATGTGAGTGTTAATTCACCTCCGCCTAACCCTTCGGGAATAAAGGTGTGATAACATGTATATATGTATGAAATGTAATATTACTATTTAAATAATTTACTATTGTAGGTTGGGTGGATGATTTCGCCCTTTGTTTTTTAATTAGATTTTTTTTTTAATTCTGATTATTCAGAAATATTAGGTATCCAGTTGATCAGGTATTTAAAATTTAAATCTGTAGAAACAGACTCACCCCTATGTGACTCACCCCCCCAATAATTCCTGCAGCGATCGCCGCATCTGACCTCCGGGACGTTTATCGTATACCCGGTAAACCAGGTACAACACGCCCCGTTGTCGCTGAATTTCAGACAGTCCAGTTGAAACAAAATACAATATCTGCTGTACGAGAGTTCAACAATAGACAGGCAAACAGGGACGATAAACTAAATACCGATTTAATCGCTATTCCCGGCAAGCGACAACCTATATATGTCGCCGACCATCTACCGGCAAGCTCCAAGAAACTGTTCCACCTGTCACGAGAATTCGCAAAAAAATACGCATTTAAGTTCTGTTGGTCGATAAATGGAAAGAGATTCTTCGCAAGGCACAAGGAGACCAACAAATATTAGTTACGTCAGAACAATGCTTGATAGATTTAGGAAAAAAGCTGTGACTATTGGTACATGTTTATTGCTCATTCATGTTTGATTGCATGGATTTAAGTTGTATTTCTCTGTTTAACACTTATTATTCTCTACCATGCTTCACTTCACCTGGAACTAAAGTAAAATATATGTTGGGTACAAACCTGAAACAAACAAACAAAAATGTTATTAAACACACTACATACATAATATACATACACTACAAAAAACACATACTCACTCTACTTCACATCATCTTAACAACACACATTCAACCGTCTATCTCACCATCAATTCTGAGATGTAAGTCGATTACCGAAAAACGGCTCGCGGAAGGAGTCTGTGTTTACATACTCAAAAATGACCAACATAAACAATATAAATACTGACTTGGATTCAGGCAGTTTAATAGAATCGTATATTCATTACCAGCTCACGTGTTTCCTTCTTCCTACAGTCCCGGGTCCTTTAAGCGAGGCGTGAAAAAGCATATGATAAGGCCGTCAAGCTGAGTGTCACCATTGTCACACGGTATGTGTAAGTAATGGTGACCCTCTTTTCTGGGACTTTGCCTTCAGCTTACCATCAGGCAAGGCGAAGTCCAATTGACGTGTCCTATATAAAAAAAAAATACATGTACTCCGGAAGACTGCCACAGATACCTCAAAAATTCCACGCAAACCCTTAAGGTATTTCATATAAACATTCGTAGTTCAAATAGAAACTTTGATCAACTCCGTGCTTTACTGTCAGAAACAAAAACTACGTTTGACGTCATCGTACTGACCGAATGCTGGCTAAGCAAGGTAAACAACCTACCTACTCTGGACGGATACAACGTATATTCGACGAAAATCATATCGAACCAAAACGACGGTATAATAATCCTTACAAATAGAAATTTAACGTGTAAAATATACGAACCTTACTTCAAAGGCGCAAGTTGCTTAGTATGCCAAATAGAAAATAAAACAAAAATTGTAGCCATATACCGATCTCCATCTTTAAACACTAGAGACAACTTCGACAATTTCATCGATAGCCTTAATAAGGTATTCCACGATCGCCCAAGTCTAAATTTGATTCTTGTCGGTGACATAAATATCGACATATGTGCCGGAAACAAAGAACCGTGGTCAGAGGAATATCTAACATTCAATTCCACCCATGGTCTCTCCCCAACCCACACCTTTCCGACAAGGATCGCCAGGTGCTTGGATCACACATTTATGAAACCTATCCTACCCACCATTACTCTAATACTAGAATCCTCCTTGACAGATCACACACCTATAGTCCTATTTATAGACAAACTCAAACACCGCCGTATCCACCTCTCCCTCGTTAAGAATACTACTGACCACGAAGCTATAAAAAGGGACCTGGCCAAACTAGATTTTTCTAAAACATTAAAAATAGATGATGTGAATGTCGCAGTGGATACCCTTATATCCATAATCTCGCCCGTCATTGAAGAGCACACTAAGAAAACAAGAATAAGTAGGAGAAACATAATCCTAAAACCATGGATCACCCCTGGTTTACTCCGATGTATTAGAAATCGGGATAGGCTTCACACAAAATCAAAAAACGCTCCTAATAATATGACCTTAAAAATAACATACACACGCTATAGGAACTTTTGTAATTCACTACTTTGTAAATTAAAAACAGTATATGGAAAAAGTCTAATAGATAAAGCGGGGAATGACACCAAGGCTTTGTGGAAAGCTATAAAAACGATAACTGATTCTCAAAATACCAAAAGTAGCCCCGACGAGCTCCTACAAATATGTACAAACCCGCAAGACTCCACAAACAACGTTTGCAACTACTTCACAAGGGTAGGAGAAAGCCTCGCTGATGCAATAATTGCATTAAATCCCTGCCCAATACCTCCCGCAAACAACTCAGTAAACATACACAGCCCATCAAACTCAATGGCCCTCTTGGAAGTATCCGAATCCGAGATAAAAACTATTATGCTACTGCTCCGTCCAGAGTGCGCTGTGGGATGGGACGCCATCTCTATGCAAACACTCAGAGAATCCCAACAGGTATTAATTCCAGCCATCACGCACATCTGTAACCGAGCAATAAATACCGGAGTATTCCCAACCTCCTTCAAAAAAGCTATCGTACACCCTATCTATAAGAGTGGGGATAGGAACTGTGTCACCAACTATCTGCCTATTGCGGTACTAACTGCACTTTCTAAAATTCTGGAGAAAGTACTTAATAATGCACTGACGAAAT